>VZRZ01000597.1:1316835-1466054 GCA_013398175.1 Climacteris rufus
AAGGATCCCTGGCTGTACCCTAAAGGAGCCCTGGCTGCCCCTAAAGAGCCCCGGGTGTCCCTTAAAGACCCCTGGCTGTCCCTAAGGATCCCTGGCTGTCCCTAAAGGAGCCCTGGCTGACCCTAAAGGATCCCTGGCTGTCCCTAAAGGAGCCCTGGCTGTGCCCTAAAGAGCCCTGGCTGTGCCCTAAAGGAGCCCTGGCTGTCCCTAAAGGAGCCCTGTATGCCCTAAAGAGCTCTGGGTGTCCCTAAAGGATTCCAGTCCAGGTTTCCTGGAGCAGTTGGGGAGCACGGCTGGCAAAGCTGCTTCCTCACTCAAACAGAGGAAACATGGGGACTCGAATTATGTGATTTTTTTATGTTTCTCTTCTGTGTTTCTCTGCAGTCAGATTTTACTTCAGGAAGCACATTGTATTTTTTTGTTACTCTAGACTACAATTAGCTACAAAAAAATGACATTTTTTAATCTCACCTTTCCTGTCATGTCTTAACCTCCTTAATACACATGTAATTCTTATCTCCCTCCTGCACTTCCACTAACTTGTCTGGCTCTGCAGCAACCAGGGAGAATCCCCAGCCTTTTCCTTGTCCTGCAAACAGCATCTGCATCTCTGACACACCAGGGCTGCCGTGTGAGTCCAGCAGCCCCTCAAACCCACCCTGAGATGGGGGCCCTTTGTGAAGGGACTCTGGTGCCATCACAAAGTAGTGCTGCTCCTCCCTGCCTTAGAGAAAAGACAAGTAAAGCTGACGAGCAGAAGCAGTGCTGTGCCACCAGGTCCCTGCTATCAGTCAAACCAGTAATTAAATACTCATGGAGCTCTGCTTGCCTTCTCCCTGAACACACCCAACAAACTGGGGTTTGAGTCTCCCCGTGATTAGAGGGATCACATAATGATCTTGCAGGCTGAAGCTGATGCAGGCCAAAACATTTATTTAATGGAAGAAGAATATTACAGTCTGTAAGTGGAGAGGGTTTGGGTTTTAAAAAAAAAACTTTAGACTGGTGGGATGTGACATAATGACTTCCAGTGAAACTGGTCTTTAAATCAAATTTGATTTATAAATAACTTGCATTTGTAGTTTTCTTTTTTAATACCAACAGTATTGTAGTATAGAAATGATCCAGGCAAGCAATAGGTTATTTGTGTCTTTGAGACAAAAAGAAGCATTTTTATGGATTTCTGCATTTAAGGCTCCACACAGGCCTTAGCAGATGAAATCCAGCAACTGCAGCTGCAGAGGGTGACAGTAAATGATCTCTGCTGGCTGCAGAAGCCATGCCCTGATAGCAGAGAATTTCTAAAAGGTTTGGGTTGGAGGGAACCATTAAAGATCATCCAACCCCTCTGCCATGGGCAGGGACAAATGCACATGTACCCAGAAACGCTTGCAGAATGGAAATGAATTAGAACGGGGTGAATTAGTCTCTGTGAATAATTTAGCAGCTACATTTTACATTAATTGTTGAATAATTTATTCACAAATACATTTTCTCAATTATTTGACCTCTGCTGCAAAGTAATGAATGTTATTTGGCAAATAATTTACTGTACAATATTTATATGAACACATTAATTCTGAATAAATTTCACTATTACCCCGTTACTTCCAAATTCACGGAGTGATCTCAGCATAGACAGCAGACAGCCATCTTTTATAAGTAATTTCTATTGCCTAGTCTGGTTTGTCCTAATTCAAATGTCTCAGTAAATATTCCAAAATATTTCAGCCTGTTCTGGACATGTTCCTGCTTGATAAAGCTTGGACACCTCCTGAAATAAACACAGTGCTGTGCAGGCAGGTGCAGACATGGATTGATGGACCAGGGGGGAGCATAAACATGGGAATTATTCAGACAGAGGTTTGGGGGTTTTTTTGGAAGGTAACTGTGAGTATTCAACATCTCACTGAGATTTGACAGGACTAGACTCATAATTCCAAGGCTCTTAAAAAATACACAGCCTTTGCTGAAATACCTTTTATGTCCATAGCACAGTGATACAAACTACTCTTTATTTAAGCACCAGGGCAGCAGACTGGGCACAGCTGGGGTCACAGTCCAGAAAGTGGACAACACCCAGGCTGCTTTACAGACATCCTGTTCCCCGGGTCTTTTGGAGAAGCAGGTGGGAAACTGGCTACAAACACATGAAACTGGTCCAAAATACATGAACCAACAGCCTCGGGAACCCTTCTGAAAACAACATTTGCTCTCTCTTCTTGGGCATGAGCAAACACCAGCACAGCATCAGAGGCTTGTGCTGGGTCCCACCCTCCCTTCAGGCCAGGCACAGCAACAGAGAAGCAGCAAGGTGCTGCTCTGCACCTGCAAATGCAAGGGAGGAGCATTAAAACACCAGGACAACACTTGAAAGGATATTTGGGCCACAGATTTATGGCAAACATACAAAACTTACTGTCTTCTAACACTGCTCTCGTGGCTTTGAGTCCAGTAGTTCTCTTAGCCAAGAGCTCCAGAGGAACACAAGACACACAGGCCCTCTGGCTGTGTGGAGGGCTCCACAAGAGTATTTTGCTGCAATTTGCAGAACCAAGCAATGCAGCAGCAAAGCCAGAGACAAGTTCTGCAAGATTTCATCACCTGCCATGTTTTAATTAAAAGATGACATATTAGAAAAAATATACTGCTGAATTTGCTTAACCAAATGGACAGTAAAAAGCAAGGGTCCTCTGCTATTTTCAATCACTGACAGCTGATTTTTTTTTTCTAGAGGAAGATAACATATTTGACATAAATATTTAACAAAAAAGAAAATCCCTGTAAACATGAAGACTGGTAATTTTGAGCTTATTCTACTTTTAACCAAACAAATTGCTTGTTGGGTTGTCATTGGTGGACTCTTGATTTCCCATGTTCATAAGTCAATCAGCCATCTGGGACAAAAAATATAAACAAAGGGATTCACAGTCTTTTAAGTCCCTTTTCAGCAGCATTATGTGTGGATACTGTGGAGCTCATGTTTGCAGCAACCTACTTGGTGGCCTACTGTTCTCTGCTGGGGAAGGGAGCACAGGAAAATCCCAGTCCTCTGTAATTTCCAGTCCTCTGTAATTTAATGCCACCACTGCAGGTTGGAACACCTCAGATTGCACCTCGAATAAAGAGTATAAAGAAGAGACACAACACTGTGTACATTTGGGATGATTTCATCTCCTTTATCCAGAGAGTAAATATTGACCAAGACAAGACCTTTATCCTGCAGGGATCATACACATTCACTGCCTTTCTTGTACCTTTTCCATGCTGTGTCCTGAACAGAGAAAACCAATCTTTTCTTCCCTGGATTTTGAGCTTCTCTTGACCTGAGTTTGAATAGAAATCACACAGCCAGCACTGCTCGGGAACTGAAGAGCTTCCCTTGCCTTACTTTGGTTTATTCTTTGTTTGTTTGTTTGTTTTCCAAATGTAACTGCTTAAAAATTATTTTCACTTTCTTGTGGCAAACAAAAGTCAGCCTTTTATTGAACCTCCATCTGGAGAAGGTTTGCTCATAATCTGTCTTGCCATGCAAGAGAAAGCAAGCCATGAAAGCTGTGGCCTGTCACTGCAGTTCAGGCTAAATTCTTTTTTTCTATGAATCCCCTCCTATTTCTATAATAGTTCATACAATTTATTCAAATACAGATGGAAAAGAAAATATTATCTATCCCACATACACTCATAGATGGACTTGGCTGCAAGAGATGATTACCAGGTTGCAGCCTGCTCTGAACACACACACCAGGCTAACACCTGGGGAGCCACCTCCAGTACCATCCCTTACCCATACCACAGGGTGTGTAATTAAATGACAGATAAATGACAGATCTTGATCTTCACACAACGGCAGTGAGGTGTATTTTTGATTTGTTTTCTGTCCCATGCATTGTGTTTCTAGTCTTTGTTGCTTTGGTTTTCATTCATCGTGCCTGTAATTCCCTCCTAAACAATTCACCTTGTAACTGATTTGCAGCTACAGGAAGCTGAGGAGAGACTGAGATCTGCCACTTTCATTCTGCACCTGCTCGGTTACACCTACAAGGTGCTCCTTTTTCATGCTCATTCTCTCATGTCTCTCTCAATTGTAGCCAATCTTCTTCAAAATATCATCTCTAAGCAGCTTCCCAAGCTAGCAGCTTTTTCTTCCCTGCATTCCTCTCTCCAAAAGATACCATTAATAGTGTTCCTTGGGATACTTTAGGATTACCTTAGGATGGTCTTCCCCCACTATTTTAATCTATTTTCTGCATCTCTTACTCCTTTTATCAGGTGTCTGTGGCATTCCCTAGAAAACACTTTTTCTAAATGATAATAGCTACATAAAGTTAATCTGTTAGAAAATTTGCATCAATGGCAAAGACCACAAAAGAAATGGTATTTAAAAAATATATCGATCTTGAGACACCTCAGTAAAAAGGGACACAATTTACTGTCAATTCATTTCTTACAGTTGTTTAGTTCCATTTCCTCCCAGTCATGGCTACAAATGGTGCTGAGCTCGGTTCTGGATCTGTGAACAGCCAATGAGTAGGAAGTCCTTAAATGAAGTTCTCAGCCGCATCACAAAATAGTCTTTTTTACAAACCAGAAGTAATAGCAAAGGGTTGAGCAATGTTTTGACTGGGTTTACTTGACCTCATAATTCTCACTTTCACATGACCATGGACAGTGTAACATCATATAACATCTCATTCCCTCAGTAACCAGAAAATATGTTGATCTGCTTTTCATCAAATTCTGGGTTAGGAGCATCATTTACTATACAGTCAGAATTACTCAGTCCTCATTTTTTACTGGCTAGGTCTTTTTCAGCATTGATTTTTGAAGACCTTAAAGACAACTCTCTCTCAAGCAACTTTCTGGAAAGGTCAGGATGCCCTTGGTCCCAACTGGATTGATGCAGGAGGCTTCATAATACTCAGCACCTATTTCTCCATCCCACATGTGTCTATGTCTTTCCTTGTTCTCCCATAACTCGATCACCTGGGATGGTTTTGACAACTCTTTCCTACATGCTCAATCTGATTTAGTTTCTTTGTATTTCCCCAGGGACTTGAATTGCTGTTCAAGCCCCATTTAGTTTTTCTTCAGAGAAAACACCATTTGGTGTAAATGTAGTGTCCCCAGCCCTGGGAGCAGGAAGAGGAGTATGGAGCAATTTCAAGGCTGCTCGACTTCTTTGGCTCTTACTTTGCTCCCTTCCATCCTTCTCCTCAGGCAGGATGCCCCACGAGACCAACAGAGTTTTGACAGAGCATCTATTTCATTTCTCTCATTTCATGCATTCATTGCATTGTCTGCTTGAAAACATGACCCAGACACAGCTTTTGTCCCTTCATACTCAGCAATGAGGTGTCACACATTTTCAACCATGCCATCTCACCCTGTTAAAAAGAAGTGTAAAAAAAAAAAAGAAAAAAGAAATAGAAAAAAAATCTTCAGGCAAGTGAAGAGCATTGAGTCCTATTAAAAAGCAGGCTGTGTTTCTTAATCACCACCTGCTGCCTGCAAGAGCAGTCTTTCCTTTTGTACTCTCAGCAATGGCTTGTTTTATTTCCCTTTTTTCTGGCCAGCAAATGCTCAGCTGACAGGATAGCAGCACTTCCTCTTTACCTTCAGGGAGACAGGCACTGCTCCAAGCAGGGAGAGCAAATCCTCTCCCTTGTCCAACAGCACAGAGAGGAGAAATGCAGGCCTCAGATTGCCCGTGGGCTTTCAGGTAGGTGCAGCTGGCCTTGTCCTGCAGCGTGGCCTTGTCCTGCAGCGCGGCCTTGTCCTGCAGCGTGGCCTTGTCCTGCAGCGTGGCCTTGTCCTGCAGCGCGGCCTTGTCCTGCAGCGTGGCCTTGTCCTGCAGCGTGGCCTTCTCCCCAGCCGCCCGGGCGCTGCAGGCAACGCCCGAACCCCGCGCCGCGCACGGACACACAGCCTTGGCTACCAACGCTCACGCTTTCCCACACGGAACTTCCTGATCCAGGGTGGAAAACCGGGTGGAGCCTTATGAGAAATATCAAGCCAGTGACTCTGGAATGTTCCCAGTCAAGGCCAGTCCCTCACTGCCCTTCTGGCCTACTCTGCCAACCCCAGAAGCTCTCAGAGTGAAGGAGCTGGGTGAGAACACTTTGAAAGAAGTACATGCCACTCTGCCAGGCAGGCTTTAGAAAGTAAACCCATGTAGGAGGATCTATGCTTCAGGCTGGCTCCTCTAAAGTGAACAACTTCTAATTAATTTTTTTTGATACCGCTACAGGCTCCTCTTAAATTGAGGCGAAATGTCTTCTACTTTCCTTCACAGGAACACATTGTATATTACACTTAATCTGATTAAGTAGAGGAAAAATAAGCCAGCTGTGCTTCTAGTAGCTTTAAATATGTCCTTTTAAACAGCATTTAAACAGAACACTGTTTATATCAACTCACTTTAATATGAAGTGAAGCACATTTAAACAGTCGTTTTAAAATACCACACAATTATCATATTATTGTGGACCCCTTGTTAGGAGGACACCTTACAGAGGGAAAAATATTTGAGCAAAAACTGCTGTCACCAAATTGTAATTTACTGTCTCTGAAAGTGTTAAAGATTAGAGCAACAGAGATTTAAGATTATCCACCAAGGAAATGAGCCTTGAAATCTGTATCACAATGTATTTGGTTACAATTTCATTTCTGAGGGAAATTATATTAAAAAAAAAATCACATAAATCTTTTCAAATAAGGAAAGATATACTGGGGAATCAGGATGGGATTATGTCTCCTGGCCATTACTTCCATCCAGAGGACTTTATTTTGCAAAGCAGATGAATCACCTTATCCACAAGAGCAATGAAAAGTCAATTCATCATTTTAAATCAATGCTCTCAGCTGACTCAACTGAGCCTTGGAAAAGGCCCCTGGGGCTGGATGTGATGGTGAAGGCTGCCCTGGATACAGTGTTTGAGCAAAGCAAGGACCAGAACCTCAGCCTTACTCTCTCTCCATTTCGACTTTGTTTGCTAATGGAAGAAGGTGTGAACACAAGGACTGGCATTAATGAGAGAGGTGAAATTGTAACCCAGCTTTGTGGTTTGTTCCATGTAAACAAAACCAAACCCAGCATTTAACTCATGACTGGTATGATCTCCTCAAAGAGGTCAGGACCAGGAGCACGAGGAGAGAGAAGGTTCAAACTGACAAACAGCCACAGGTAAGCAGGAGTGTTTAGCAGAATCCCACTCTGTGACCAAGGGGTGTGTGTCATAGCAGGGCTGAAACTAAAAAGAGAGAAATTGTGATTTGTGTTAGGTCATATCCTTAAGTGATCAGTAAAGAACTGGAATAATTTGTTACAGGGTTTACAGGCATCCAGAAGAAGATGAAGCACTTACAAATGTGTCATGCTGAGGAGAATGTTTCATTTTTGAAAATGGCTGGATTTATTTTGCCAGCTCTATTATTTTTTTCTTGGTGGCCTCTGTCACCTGATATTGAGAAACCCAAGGCAAGGTTATATTTTGTTGCTGCTTTCATATTTTTCCTTTCCCATTAACTTCTGAGCCACAAGACCTAAGGCATGGATCAGGTGTTAGTTGGGGAACCCTGAAGACAATTTTTGCTGCTAAGTGCAGAAAATCTGGACCTTTTTCTACACTCTCAGTCCCTCCCAAGCTCTTTAGAGAGAACTACCCCCGTCTCTAAATGGCAGGCACAGCACATAGAGAGGTCAGTACTGTGGAGATCAGATCACCTTAGAAAGGATCACCTGTCATCCACAGGATGTCCATATTGCTATTTACTTTACCCAGTGCAAAATGGCTCATCAAACCTTGTCATCTGTAACCCAAAGACCGGTAGGAAATGAAGATACCAAGCAGCAACAACCAAAGTCTCCCTTCCTGGAAAAGTATGGCACTTGTTTCACACTAGCCAGCATTAGTGCACAAAATCTGCCCAGGCCTGCTCATTTGGTCAGATCTTCTAATCAGAGACCCACAAACCAAATCCTGCCTCTTAGGGAAGAATGCTGATGAACTTGCTACAGAAGCATCCCACCTTCTAAACCCATGAAAATCTAGAATAGTTTAACCCCCTCACTAATGATTACCAGAGTTTTAATCACTTCCACTTTGAATTTCAAATTGGACATAACAATTGAGCACCTGTAATTATCTTTATGGAAGTGACGATTTCCATTAAGTTAGGGCACTTTATGTAGATCAGGCAAAAAAATTACAGGATTCAGCAACCAAAACCTGAAAATGCACAGGCTCTGACTCAAAATAAGATTCACATTTCCAGTGATGAAGACAATTAACCACAGGAACACAGGAATGTGATGGATTCACCTCCTCTGTAAGTGAAGACTGGATGACTTTTCCAATGGTTTACTGTAGTTCACACATGAGACAGTAAAAAAACAGTAGTTATTAAATGACATTTTCCTGTTCATATTATTCATGATGTCTGAACATGTGCAATGACTCCTCCTGCCTATATTGTTAACAAAATTTGCAGTTGTTACCAGTCCACATTTGGATGCTTCATCATAGAATAAACTTTAAAAGAGGAAATTATATTGCTAATCCCTAGAACTCAGCTGAAAACACCAGTACCTGGCATACAGCTGGTATTAAAATGAAGTTGTAAAGTTGGTATGTAAATGTCTATCATTCATGATTCAAAAAGCAGCAAGGAGGAGGGGAACCCAAACAACAAAAGGTATGAGCTGTAATTGTATCACCAGGCATCCTTTATGTCTCTAATAAAGTACTGGAGCTTAGTTGCTGCTGAGAGGAGGAAAAGCTGATAGTACCCTGGTTGATGTTGCAGTACAAAGGAAGTAGAGAATCCTCATGTGCAGATAAAAGAGACATAAGACTAATGAAGACATGCTTAAAAAAAATAAAAACCCCTCCCAGCCTAGTAGCCTGAAGGCATCTTAAGTGAAATGTCTGAGAATGAAAACCAATCTGTTTAATTAATGCTGAGCACTAATCGTTAACACCAATTACATAACAAAAACTATCTCAAGACAGGGATTCATGCTCTAGGAAACTAGAAACTGTAGATACAACAATAATTAAAGACCTGAGCATATTTAGTTCTGTAACAAGTTCTAGTACATTTGTGGTTGTGTAAATGCAGGATTGTATCCTTCAGCTGTGGCACAGATGGGGCTGGTGAGCTCTGTGATGTGGGACTTCCAACATGACCTGTGATGTTCACAGGTTTACCTTTATTACCCTGGTGGAGCCAGAAGCTGCTGTTTGCCAAGCTTTTCCCATAACTGGTTTGGCTTAACTTGTGCCTGAGCCGGTATTTGTGAGCAGAATGAGCCAGAGCACAAGCAGCAGCTGCTCCCAGTCTCTGCTGGAGCAGCAGTGAGGTGGCATCCAATGAAGACAGCAAGTGACAAGTTCAGAATACATAAAGGAAGTTGCCCACTTCAAATACTGCAGAAGGTTACAGATGCTACAAAATACAGAGATTCCAAAAGTGAAGAAATATCAGCATCATGGATGCAAAAGGCAATATAACACTTCTGAGTTGGAAATTGGAGCTGCAAATGCCAGAAAACAGCATGAAGCCTGAGGAAGCAGGGAATGATTCCCTTGTCCATCAGGTCTTTGCCATTCCTGTTGCCTGAGGCTGCTGTGGCTGCACATGAGGCAGTCCTTTCAAGGCCATCCTTTTACTTGGGGATTTTGAGATTGGATCTGTCGTTTTATCCCTTTTCCTCTATTAGGCACCTACAGTGGCCTCTACAGGGCTCACTATAGGGTTTTCAAACAGCTGAGTAGCAGGGTTACTTGGTGGATTTATATAATTCCATGTGAAATGGCAAACACTGGGGCTGGTGGCCTTGTTAGTGGCACGCTTCCATTTCAATTACACCTTGAGCCCTTTGCCTTCTGCTGCTGCAAAGCTGAGATGCTTCAGATGGCAAAGGCAACCCCTGCCCCAGCAGCTGCAGCCAGCTCTGCTCTCCTCGAAGAGGAGGTAAAGTGAGCACAGCTCATCCCCCTGCCAGACAGGTTATGCACCCCTGGTTGCTGGGTCCTGCCAGCTGTGCTTCCAGAGCTGCTCTCAGCGAGCACATCTGTCTCTGGTACAGCAGCCTTCACTTCCAGATGCCTGCAGGGCTCCCTTGCTGTGCCCTTCGCTCCCAGCACCCTTGTTCCCAGGTGCTGTTCTTCCTCCTTTGAGTCTAACAGAAGGGACTGAGCTGCCCAAAGGTAAACAACCCAAATGGATCATCCTCTTCTCTGACTCGGATCTCTGCACTGTGCAAAGCTCACACCTCCTGCTGACTGGGGGATCCTGGGCATGAACCCTCAGCAGTGCCTCCAAGAGATGTGATAGTCGATGTTATACACGAGCCAGTGCAGTGAGAAGCCTGATGCACGGCCCACAGAGCAGTCACTTCCACCCAGTCTAACACACCCCCCTGGATCAGCTGCTCACTCCCTTCGCAGCTCTCAAAGATGCTCGCTCAGTTTGGGTCATTTGGACAGAATTGGTTGTCTCAGGTCACTATGCAAGGCAGAAGCCCTTTCTCTCCCTCCCTCTCTGGTTATATTTCCTCTACCTTCCCCCTGAAAGAATCAGAGCAGAATTTTGCTCAGTCCATCCTCTCCCTTCTGTTCCTGCTCCCCTTTCGCGGCACAAAAGCTTTCCTTTGTCAGATTTGTTGGCCTGTGACTGACAAGCAATTACAATAAGTAATTTCATTTCAGTGGAAGATAATAAAACGTGATACCATAACTACCCACAGAGCCCCCAAAGTATTCATGTTCACTCTAATAACCTGGTGAGATGCTGTTAATCTTGACAGAGGCTGCCCAGCAGGTGCTGGGGAGCTGAATCTTCATATTCTTTCACTGTTTGATGATCCTTCCACAGGGAAAGCTTCAAGCTGTTAAAATGCAATGGCCCTGCTCTACTTTTTAATTACATTTAGTTTATTAGAGGCACAATCAGATGCATAACTAATCCTGGAGCCTGCCCTACCTTATCAAGAGGGAAAGGGAGGTCTGACTCATTTAGGCTCTCGCAATCTCAGATGCGTGGAGCAGTTTCCCTCTGGGAGAGAGGCATTGAAGGGAAATCTGCAACAGAGGGGTAATTCTATTTTTTCCTAAAATTATGATTTTTACCAATGTTTCCCTGCCCTGCCCAGGGGACCCCTTCAACACAAGTTGCCTTTGTTTTCAGATATTCCTCCTAAAGCCTAGATGTGCCAAGGAAATTTGGGTTCCCATTTGCCATTCAAAATTCAGTCTGCCTGTTCCCTCAGGACCAGAGTGCAAATGAGCTGTGTAAGGGTGAGGGGACAGATGCACTTGGTGCCAAAGAATTATAGGCCTCCCCTTTAGGAAAACTGCCTTTACCATCACTGCAGAAACAGCATTAACTTCCCTTGAAATGCCACTCCTGTGTACACAAGAGGAAGAGTAGGGAGAAAGCAGATTTTCCACCAGAGGCACATCAGTATCCCAACAGTAAAATGGTGATGCTTTGAAAGCATCTTTGAAAGCCTGAGTATTTCTCAGCCCATGGATCACCTCAGTGCACATCCAACCCGTGGCCTCCTGCTCCTGAGCAAGCAAACTCCCATCCTGCTACAAGAGCAAAGACAAAACCAACTCCTCAACATCCTGCCAGCACTCCAGACGGGATCATTAAACACACAGGACCTGCTGATTCTGGACAGGAGCTGAAATCTGGGGCATGGCAGTTTGAACTGTGCCCATCACAGAGACAACCTGACCCCTGATCTGTGCAGAGAAGGAAGCAGGGAGAGAGGGGGCAGGCTTCAACCAGACAGGTTTCCACAGCATCAGTGGCACTTTTTGTGACAACCCTATTTTCAAAAGTTCTGTAGCCACAAACACACAATAGCAGAGGTGAGAAGGCAGAGGTCTTTCTTGTAGAGGACTAGTTCAGGGGCTGAAGTGTGAGGATGCTCCTTTCAAAGGGAGAAAGCCAGAAGAGCTGCTCCCAGCAAGGGCAAATGAGCTAAAATACTGCTGCTAAAACTCCCATGTCCATGTGGGAAGCCAGAGTCTAGCTACAAGATACTGAAGGGCCAGTGTGTTCCTCATTAAAATCCACAGGCTGGTCTTCAATAGTCTATAGTTCGTGTTAAATCCACAACTGTAATTAAATTGTGTTCTGAGCTCTTGAGAAGTAACTGAAAGGCCTAGAAATGAACAGAGGAAATGACAACAATAACTGTGATAAAGCTGTCCCCCTCTTGCAAAGGTAACATGCAGATCCCTATCCCCCACGGGTGGGTTCCTGGCCAAGACCTGTGGTATGAGCTCTTCAGAGGGGAGGGTCTACGTGGCCCAGATCTCACTCTGTTCCAAACTGAGAGGTGGGAAAGACATCAGCATCCTTTCAGTCTTCTATTCTTCAACCACTATATGTCCAAATCCTGTGGCATTTCAGGGGAACTTGTTATTCATGGTGAACACCCTGAAACACACTGCACACTTGTCTCAGAAAGTTAATTCCTCAGCACTCCTGTAATTTCTTTACAATAAATGAAGCCTTAGAAGAGAGGAGTAATAGATAGGTTTGAGATAGCTGAGCTGTGTTTTTCTGCAAATATCCTCAAAGTAAAACTACGAAATGTTCCTGGTATTGTTTAGAAATCTACTTATGCTACATCCTTAAATGTACTTCCCTTTATTCCAGAGGATCTTCTTGAGTTTGCATAGTGAAAATGGGAAAAAATTAAATTCTGTATTTCCTTCATATTGAGAACATGGGAAATAAATAACCTTGGGCTTTCTGTCTTCCACGAAGAGAGGTGATGTAAGAACAAGCTAAGTGCAGCTGACTTACCTCAGTCCAAACCAATGAGAGAACCTCCTGCATAAAATAAAAAGGTCAAGAGTATAAAGATGTGATCTTGACGGGGAAGAGAGCCAAGAAAACAGTTCAGTATTTAAATAGCTGATTAAATAAAATATAATTAGGGCTAAGTTGGCCCTTTTCCCAGAGTTCATAAAGGCACACAAGGAATCTCCTCTGGGGGCATGCAGCCTGACACGTGCCTCGGTTAAATCAGGCCATTTAAACAGCTGACCTTTTTTAGTGTCAGCTTCTGTTTGTTCACCACCCTCAGCCCTCTCTGGAGCTACCCTTTCACACTGCTTGCCTCGTGTCTTCCCCACCTTTAGATGTGACAGGAGACAAATTAAATAAACTCGAACTACAACAGAATGAGAAGTTCCAGAAAGCCTTTTTTGCAGTTTATTTCCCAGGTTTGTGGAGCAGCCTCAGAGAGTTCGGTGAGACTGACTCCCTAGAGTTTGGAGATCCCAAACTGTAGAAGATAGAGCTGCTTTGAGGGGAGCACTGCACAGGGCTAATCCAGACAGGTATTTGCCCTGTTCTCATCAAGCTCTCCAGTACATCAAAGCCTCATTTTGCTGAACTCCAGCAGGCTCGTGTGCTCTCTTCTGGACTGGTACCAGTACCCCACTGCTGAGGAACAGATTTTTAGCAACAAATTAAATCACTTGAGCACAACCCACCCTAACCTGTTTCACAACTTCTAAACAGGTGGTTTATATTACATTAGGCCATTCCTCAGGCAGAGAGTTGGCTTCCCATGCCGACACTGACCATATGGACATGTGGTGCATATGGTGTGGAGCACAGGGAATCCCTCATTTAGAAAGAAAAATTCACACCAGAAAAGAACCTGCGGACTCATAACCACAAATGCCCAGAGAAAAAATAGGTAAAGAGTGGGATGGAGAGGTTGTAGCTGCATTTCTCTCTGCTTAAGAAGACCCACTAAGGTCTGATGCCGCTGTTTTACCCAGAACGGAGCACACGAGCCAGTGCAGTGAGAAGCAGCAGAGAGAGTTTATTATTCTATTTTCCCCTTATATATGGTAAGAACCCATCAGGTGATTTGGCAGTGGTCAACCACCCCCCGGGGTGATTGGCTGAAGTCTTACAACACCCAATTCCAAAACACACTCTGTCTTGAATCAAAACAGATCAGGAAAAGCAGCAGGTGTCCAGGCGTTATCTTGTTGTTTGCATAGTTTGCATGGGAAAGAAGAATTTCTCAAGAGAGGCCCTGTGCAGCCACAGTCTGATTCAAAAAATTTGGAGTCAACGAGAGTCTTTGCACTGCCTACAGGAGACTTTGAATCAGAAATGGATTTGGGAAGAAGGGGAGAATTGCAGCAGTCGAGAGCTTTCTCTGAAGTGAAACGATGATTTGGGCACCAGTGCTGGAGGTAACGAAAGGACAGATTGTGCTGCACTGCTCAAGGAGAAATGCACATTTACCCTGCACAATCTGTTGTGCGGGAGGCACTGCCCTTCCAGGTTGTTTGGATGTTTTTGCTTAATTCTGATTCCTGTCAAAGTTCATTTGAAGGAGAATAATATAAATTCAGAAAGTAACCTTCCATCTATGTATGTGAAAAATTTGTCCATCCAGTAAGTTCAAATTCTGGTTAAACGTCACCTTCCAGTTACTTGCAGTGCTGCAAATATCGACTAAAATATATTTATATTCATGCTGATTTTAGTCTTAATTGATGCTTCACATATTTTGCACACATGGCTGTTTTTACACTCTTCAGAGGAATACAATATGAAACAGGCTGAGAGGAGCACAGGGTGAGCAGAGTCCTAAACAAACAGACCAATTCTAACAGTGTCGAATGGGGGTAATGAAGAGGATTTGTACGTTTTGTGTCAGACATCCTGAGGAATGTCTCAGGAGTCTTTATTATCCCTATTACAGCAGTAGAGATCAATCTGTGAGATGGAAGGCCGTGAACAAAATGCACATAAATATTGTGGAGCTGCCCAAGGTCAGAGAATAACTCACAGCAGCCTTACCAGACCTGCTGGGTTTACCATGTGTTTCTCCATCCCTCCTGTATGACATTCCTTTAAATTGTATCTATTGAATGTCAGGACCAGGCTGCTCACATGAAAACTGACCCTCCTGGCTGGTAGTTTAGCACTCATTCAGTCTTCCTTTCAGACCATTATGGCCCCAAGCTGGAAAGATCAGAAGAAACTGCTTGGAGACTTCGGCCCATTAGTTTAAAGGTAAAGAGCAAGAAAAATGGAAACTCCTTTTCAGTGGCTAACTGGGGGTGCTTCAGGATCTGTGAGCAGGACGTGTCATTTGCCAACATTATTTGCAACTCTGTCCTTCTGCAGTAAAAAATGGAGTTCGTCCTTCAAGGCCAAGAGCACGGAGAACAGCAGGAGTGCCTCTCATCTGCAGCCTTTCAGCTGCTGCTCTGCCTCTCACCTGCTCAGCCTTCCCCACTGCCTGCCCTGAGCACAGTCCTGGGGTGGCTCCTCACCAGTCTCACTCACAGCACTCAGGGCTGCTGGATGGAGACTGTGTGATTCAGAAGGAAACTCTGCTCAGAAAAACACATGAACTCAGCCCTGCCTGAGGACTCAGAGGGCACGTCCTCGTGTCTGAGCAGCTCAACACACCAAGCTGTGATATAAAGCCTCTCCCTCACCACCACTCAAGATCAGAGACTCTGGACATGAGCACCTGGCAGAAAAGGACTTAAGTAGTGTATAAAAGCTAATTGATCAACTATTTAGGCAGCCTGAACTGTTTTAAAGGATGAAAATGTACCTACTTCAGCTGACATCAGGGTTCTGGTACTGTATCATGTCTGCAACATCCCGAGTCTGCAAGGGCCCACAGGCAGGTTTTTGTGTTCCAATGCCTGGCACAAATAGCAGATTTGGAAAATAGTGCTGAAGTCTGATTTTTTCTATCCTGCTGAGTTAGAGAGCTTAAGAGGAAATCCTCAGATTGTCCAAATACAGAAAAGGCCCAGACCACAGCACAGCAGTGTAAAAGAAGACAACAACCACCCATCCTGCCCTAGGCTTTGGCCAGCAGCCAGCCTGTCAGCTAATGTATGAAGAGACTCTTTGGAATGTCCAGCTGTGCCAGATATGAAAAAATGGCCACAAGGATAACTTTGTGCTAATTCCCTTACTCATTTAGGCTTTTTTTTTCCTTTTCAAATATGTCAAAATTGGTAACATTTTCTCTGTGATCCACCACCCCTATTCTCCTACCATTTTTTTGACTTTTTTTTGCTATCTTCTCTGCCTTGGTATACTTTTTAAGGAAAGGGTTTCCCTGAAACTATTATCCAGAGCTAATAACCTAGAGACTCAAATGTTCTTAAGAACATACCTCCTTAAGAACTTACCTCCTCCAGGCCTGGGGGAGATTCTGATTTCACTGAGGGACAGGGGCTATCCTGAACATGAACAGACTGAAACAGTCCAGTAAGATCATCCTGAATTTCTTCAATTTCCATGGTCCCCCTCTCCAGTGTATTCATTTGTCCTGGTACCCTGTAGGTAGGGAAGCTTGTATCAGTAGCATGAAAGATGAGGTGGGTACTCCCCACCTCCAATTCAAGCCACACCCTTGCCAGGCTCCTGCTCTCACTGTGGGGCAGTGACAGCTCTGCCACTTGCCCCTTCCTGAGAGGATGGCAAATGACAAACCCACTCAAAACTCCTGACAGAAGTCTGAGCCAGTTTTCAATGTCTGGCAGAGAAAGAAATCAAGGCACACTGCTTTCACCTTCCCTCCTTGAGATGGAGGTAACCCTGTCTCTGCCTCTCTCCCCCTCCCAAGAAAACACCACATTTCCAAACCCAGGCAATGACAGACTGCAAAATGTAGATTCAGCACACTTTGCAATGTATCTTGACTTACACATCAGCATAATGGTACTCCTCCTCTCTGGAAAAGTTTCTGATTGCCCAGATCAATCTATTCACAAAGGTGAGGAGAACTTCCTTTTAGCCCTTTAACAGAATTATCTCGGTCATCAGAAGATCAGCAGCAGGAATATGTTTGTTCCTTGCAAATTTGCAGAGTCTGCTTTTTTTTGCATGTGTGGTTTGCTTTAAACCTTACTTATATAAGGCTTATTTATCACAGCCACACAGTCTAATTCATGTATATGTATTTAGTATAAAAGCATTTGAATTAATGTTCCCAGCTTGTTTACTTTGAAAGACTGAATGCCCCCTCAGGAAGACATATTGATCTTAAAGGAGGCCATTCTCTGATGAACACTGGTTTCTGCAATATTTATGGCATCTGAAGCCTTTTCTCTCCTCTTGATCTTTTGAAAAGAGATCCCAAAGGAGGGTGACAAAGCTAGGAGAGTGGAGGAGGGAGAAGAAGTACAAGAGGGGTCCCTTTGCTCTGAGTACAACATCAAAATGTAAACAGGAAGGTGATCAAGGACTGTGGTCGTTTCTAAATTAAGTATTTAAAATGTATGTTAATGAATATGAGAGGAAAAAACCCATTGAGCCAACTTTGTAGAGAATTTTAAGATGGGGAAAAAAAAAAAAGATTTGCAGCTTTGTTCAGTTTTGAAGCTCAATCCTGCTAATTTAGGGCATATCAACTGTGATTTTGAGGCCAGCCAAAAGAACTGATGTCAATGGAAACATCAGAAAGCAACCCCTTTACAGTCTAGCACTTCCCATCTTTTTAATTACTCCACACAGCCATATTTATTATTAAAAATAAAATATTAAATACTTTTCTGGCTTCTTCAGAACTGAGTTTGCACTCCATATGAGCGGAGAGACAGTGTGTGCTTGATATCCATGTGAGGGTCTCCCTCCTCCTCTGTGCTGAAGGGAAATCGCTGCTCCTGGCTTGGTTTCTGTTGTCATGGCAGAGAAAGGAACAGAAGAGGCAAAAGACAAGCTGAAAGATCCAAAGGTTAGACCCACCACTCCAAAGGCTGAGTCAAAATATGGCACTGAACCACTGTTTTGTCCATTCTGATTTATTGTCTCAAGCATTCTGCTTCCTCACGGTAAATGGAGGGAATTCCTTCTATCCTGGAGTTGTAAGTCAGCAGCAGCAGGTCTCCCAGCCCACATGGACGAGGAGCAGAGGCCAAGGCAGAGAGCAAAGCGGGTTTGCTGCTGGGGTGGGTGGTCCCCACTGCCTGGGGGAGCTCCCTCCTCACTCTTTATCATGTGCTGGATGCAACCTGGGCTGACCCACCTCGTCCATACGAGTTATCTAGGGATACACCTCTGCAAGTGTTTGTGCAGAGGGCAAGCTCTGCTGCTCTGTCACCAGCCTTGCCCTTCACATTCCCACATGGGAAGTGGGAGTACAGGCAATGTGTAGGAAAACATCTGTTTCTTCCATTTTGGGAGGATGTGCTGTGATATTCTGCAAAGCAGAATCATTTGCACAGTTCTGTTGAATGGATGAGGTATGTGAAGCTGCCAGCTTTAGGCTGTGCCTGCCCCCTCCCCTTCCCTGAACTGAGAATTTATTTTGCCTGTGCTACTGCCAGAAACCAAGGCTGACCCATGGATGGGAAAAGATGAGGCCGGGGGCCAGGGTTCCATTGTACAAATGTGCACTTTTCAATCTGTTGCACCTGGCTAAAAAGGAATTTGATGGGAGATTTGACCAAAACAAATTCACAGGTGTAAAACAACAGAAAAAACAAATATTCAGGAGGGGTGGGAAAAAGGAGGGGGGGGATTTAAAAAGCTTTAGCTTTAAAATAGGTCTGAAAACTTTGATTCCTCAAAAGGGACCTGCACCTGAATCTTCCTTGAAGAAACAGGGGATGCAGATGGGATGTCCAAAGAGGACAATAAGGGGATAACAGAGGTTTAGAAGATCCAGTGAAGAAGCTGATGATGGCACACAGGCTCTTCTTCATCCCTTTCCCAACCAGTACCAAGGACATGTACCTGCCTGCTACACTGAGTTACCCAAGGGTTCTCCCAACAGACTCACCCAGTGGAATGGATTGCCCCAAGATATTTTGGTGGCCAGTGGCAAAAACCTTCTAAGCTGTGGCAAAAACCCCTTAGACACTTCTGTGGGTGACTGCAGCTTGTGTGCACTGACAGCAACATATATCCTCATCTACAGCCCCCTGGGTGAGTCTTACCAAGGAAATCCCTCTAGTTAGGCACCCAGAGATGTCCTTTGTCTCAGGTGTCCTGTGCTGACCTGCAGCTCTGCATTTCCACAGCTGCCCCCGCCAGCCCCCACTGAGGGGGCTGTAAAATGTGCACCCAAGTGCTCTCTACATGAAAGGTCTCTCTCAGCTGAGCAAAACAACCCAGACCTCTGTGCCTGAAGGTCAAGGGGGAATGGCTTTGGAGGGGCAAAGCCTCATGCCTGTAAAAGTCAAACCCAGCACTCTCCCTGACTTTGGCAGAGCTGGGATTTCCACATTCATCTTGTTTTGATGTCAAGATGAGGGGGAGGGTTGAGATGTGCTGTCAAAATTTCTACTTGAAAAATTTAAATAGCCAATTTCAGGTTAGCTTTTTGTTTAGTTACTCATTGCATCCTGTCACCAAAAGGCCCCTTTTGGGGCTGTGTAAAGCACTTCCCTGGTTTAGCCACCTGGAAGAGACATGTCAGAGCACTTCGCTCATCAAAATGTTTGTTTTCAGGGGAGATCAGAAAACCGAACCACGGCAGAGGCTCAACAAGAGAGATGGGGAAATGAGTGTTTACCGAGTAGTTCAGTGTTGGAGAGATAAACGGACATTTGGGCTCATTTCACCACATAATGTTATTAGTTATATGAAATTAGACTGTCAAATACAGCTCCATAAAATGCAAGGAGAATGCAAGAGGGCAAAAAGGAGAACGAACACACAGGGGACAAATCACTGTCACTCACAAAGGAGTGCCTGGCAGACTAAGAATTAAGTTCACTCCTCAGGGCAAGCCATCCCCAGCTGTTATAAATACATTTTAATGCCCCTGTCAAGAGTACGGCAAGAAGGAGCCAGCGTTCCCCAACACAGCGTGTCAGGCGTTCCCTGTCATTCAGAGAGCTGCAAAGAGCCACATGGAGATGCAGCTTGGTCACCTCTCCCCCAGCAGGGCTCAGGCAGCTGCCCTGGGTCGGGTGGGCAGGGCAGCAGCGGTGGCTGCTCGGGGGCTCGGTGCCCTGCTCCTCCCATTAGTCCGGGTCCTACTGCCTTCCCTGAGATGCAGCTTGGCTACAAACAGCTTTGGGGTGACTGAGTTAGACTGGAGCCAATCTCTGCTAAAGATACCACCTAAATTCTCATTTCTGAAGAGCCCTGCAGCACTTTCTTCAGAAACAAGTGCCAGGAGGGGACTTTTCCCCTTGCTGTCACACAGCTGACAGTGCTGCTGCTGTCAGTCCTAAACACCTTCTCCAGCAAAATCAGAATCGTTGCTCCAAAATTGGCTCAATTTGAGATAAGCAGCTCTCAGACACAGTTCCATCAGCTCAAGAGGAGTGCAATCACACCCCACCTTGTCAATGCACTTTTGGATTTCTGCTGCCTTTCCCTCTGAAACCTGAGTTTGGCCCCAGCTTGTCTGTGGTCTCTGAGCAGGTGGGAAACATATGGTGTTTAGCACATAGGAGACTTAGCAAAGAGATAAAATACAAACCAGCCATGAATAAGCGACCCAAATGGGAGAATATAAAAGAGGAGCTCATTTCAAATGTAAGCATTTTCATGTGGCAACCCACCAGCACTGTCATCTGAGGAGCCAGGCTTACAGGGCAAGACAGGTTTTGTGCTTTCCCTTTGGGCTCAAGTCAATAATTTGTTCTCTTCCTGGCATCAGGCCAGTGGAGGACATGGCATACCTATCCCTGTACCCCCAGGCTGTATCAGTACAAGAGTTTGCAAAGTTTTGCTGTAGCCAGAACACCAAAATAAAACAAAACCACAAAGCCACCAAGCCTGTGAACGTCACCAAAACCCTTCTCACAGTGCTGACTGCAGAGTGTAGCCCCAGAACTGCTCAGTTAACAACAAGCACGAGGTGGCCAACATCACTTTTACTGCCAGAGAAAGCAGCATCAGCACGAGGCACAGACTCAGAACCACAGCCCGTTCCTTGGCAGGCAGATGTTGCCAAGGTCCCATTAGGTCCCTGCTGAGGATGA
Source organism: Climacteris rufus (assembly GCA_013398175.1). Lineage (NCBI taxonomy): Eukaryota > Metazoa > Chordata > Aves > Passeriformes > Climacteridae > Climacteris > Climacteris rufus. The sequence continues at coordinate 1,337,808 of VZRZ01000597.1, forward strand.
TAACTGTGTTTGCTGCTCTTGCATTGCTTCTTCTGTTGCTTTGCTGATGTGAATATCTGACCTGGTACAAACTGGCATCACCTGCTTCAAAGAAGATGGACAACAACAGCAGCTGCTGACCTGATCCAGGGAAGCCAGGGCTGGGGGACAGAGGCATCCTTTTGAATCAAAAAGGCTTTGCTTCTGTTATCTGTTTCATTCTCATTTTGCTTCCTAACGGCTCTTGGCTGCCTGCAACCACCTCAGCAATAGCTCACGCACAGTAACCTGCCAAGCTCCCACAAAACACCTCGGGAAGAGCGGTTTCCCTGGGCCCGGCACCCCGGGGGACGCTCCTGGCCCGGGCGCAGTGCTCGCGGTGATGCGCGGCCCAGGTGAGCGCAGCCCTGCCGGGGCACCCTCCATGGGCAGAACTCCTGCAGAGCTCTTTAAAAGCCATTGTGGGAGCTTGTATTTCTGACAGCACATGCATGCAATTTACAACCTTGCAGCCAGCAGCACCACAGCACAGATTGCTCAATCCATCATTGCTGGGAGGGGAGAGGGTTTGCCAAGGCACGGGGAGGTTTCAGCTGGGTGAGACTGGGTCATCATCTGTAGAAGTAACTGCTGCAGACAACACACTCAACTTCATCTGAAAGCAAAACAGCGTCCCCAAAACCTGACACCTCCTCTTGTCCCTTCCTTACCCGTGCACAGCCAGACTTCCATGAGAAATGCCACACCAGTGATCCACTTCTTGTGCACAGCAGACACAGAGGTAAGGGGTGAGTCTCAAGAGTTGGCTTTATCCTCCTCCACTTAGGGACACTGCACTGGAACCAAAGTCCTGTGTTACAGAAGAGAAACTTTCCTGTTCTCAACCACTTTACTGTCAAGCCAGTTTACTGTCACAGAAACAGAGAATCGTTTAGGTTGCAAAAAACCTCTAAACCCATCAAGTCCAACCATTCTCCCAGCACTGCCAAGTCCACCACTAAACCATGTCCTCAGGTGCCACATCTACATGGCTTTTGAATCCCTCCAGGGATGGTGACACCAACACTGTGCCAGGGCTTGACAATCTTTTCAGTGAAGAAACTTTTCCTAATATCCAGTCTAAAATAGCCACCACTGATGACGGCATAACAGCTGAAATAATTTCAAATTGCACCTCCATTTGCTATGAATATTAACCAGCAGCACAATGAGAAGAAGGAAAGTGTTTTCTAGAGATATATTTTCACTTGAGAGACCTGGCCACAAGGCTGTTGAAATGTAGGATGAAGGGAAGAAAGGGAGAGAGATCATTGTTAGCCTGACTCTGTCCTTATCTTTAAGCATATCAATGCAGATCTTAATGGAGTCATAATGAACATGTTCTTGAGTACATGTGCTTTTCCAGCAGGCATTGCAGCTCTTGTATAAGACAGACAGCTCCATCTCCTGGGATATAGCTCAGTCCCTGAAACATTAACAGAGTCCTTGAAAGGGCTCATTCTTTTTATTCTATTTTTTCCCCAGTGTTGAAGAATCCCCTGTGAAAGTATTCGGTGACTGTGTGGGAGTGGGGGGAAGGAGAACATATTGTTTTATTTTTTAGATTGCAGCCCTCTGGAGATGTTTAACTCAACACTACCAACAACCAGCTTGCAGGCTTGGGGCTCAGAAAGACCATCATTCATTGGCTCATTCCAGTGGACTCTAATGTTTGTCCCTGGATTTCCCACTTTTGAGGGCACTGTTAGGCAGCCAAACCACGGAACAAGTCAGCACTCCCTGTGAGCTGGTACTTCTGCCCCCAGGGAAGTGCCCCCTTTGGTTTCTGCTCAGACTGGGGCTACTGGTGAGGTTTCTCACAGCAAATCAGAAAAAAGGATCTGGGGGCCAAACTGGAAGCTTCTGGGGCTTTAGGATTTTATCACTTACCCTGCAACATCAAAAGTCACTTAGCTCCTGAATCTGGGAATTGATGCACAAGGCTCACTATAAAACCACAGGGTTTGGTTAAGCACTGTTGGCTGAAATCACAGTATTAATCCAAATGTGTAGGTCGTATAAATGTGAAAGACAAAATAATTGAAGAGGATACATTACAAGAGTTAACAGCCAAAAATTAATAACAAACTCATGGAAATGGTCTAAAAATACTTGCCGCAAGTACTTGTAAAGAAATAATGACAAGATAAAACTGCAGCTATTTTCATTAGACAATATTGCTGAGTTCTTATGAGGACAATGTCTAGCAGCTTTAGTTAGGGCAGGACTCAGCTGAAGGAATGCACGTTACACAGGGTACACAAGTTCCCACTCCGGGCTGTATTTTTGGAGCAATGGCCTGAAGGGCTGTGCTATGGAAAGCCCTGTTGATCAGGGCTGCAGAGGACCTGCTGAGCAAGGCTGTGCACATCCAGCCACGCAGGTGTGACAGTCTCCATCAGAGCAGTGCCCACCCAAGCACTGACTGGGGCTGCCCTTCAGCATCAGGAGACCTGGGCTGCAGCGTGGCAGCCCTGGCTGGGAGCTAATGGATGAGCAAAGGCACAATGCTGGAGGACATTAAAAGGCAAATCATAAAACAAATAAAATCACTTTATAGCTTTACAATAAAAATGGGCATATAAAAGAGGTTCAGAAGAGATTGCTGCTTTGTTCTAAACCAAGTCTGAAATTAGCTAGAATTTATCAGGCAACTTTTGGCCCAGAGATACAATAAATGCTGATGTTGTTGTTAGAGCGCGTCTCTCATCTATTGCTCAGAATAGAAAAAATAAACTTATCTACAGTTTATCTTTTCCTTTTTTTTTTTTTTTTTACTACTTTTCTCTTTTCTTTGGACAATTAAATGATGCTATAGATAGTGTCCTCTTGGTACAGGTAACCCACAGGTGGAGTTGTGGCACTCTGACCTCTGCAAAAATAAGCCAATGCATTATATGCTGCAGAGTGCTTCTCAGCTCGTGCCAGCAAAGGGCAGTGACATGATTGGGTGTCAAAAATTGCTCCTGAACAGTCTTAACTATCTGGGAAAGGAGAGCAGGAGGTAAGAGGAAAGAGTGCAAATGTGGAAGAAAACAAGTTTATTCTTTTCTCCAGTAAGTAACTGATCATATATCTAACAGCTAATGAACAGGTCTCTGTTTTTTTATGCTGAAGTTACATCTTTAGTGGGATAAGAATTGATGTCTACCCACTTATTAAGCAATATTTAAAAAATTTGAACTCCTCTTTCTCATTTCAGAGCCAAGACAGGTAGAATATAGAACCTCCAGAGTGAGATCTTTCCAAGAGTTCTCACCACTGTCACCTCTCTGCTCCTGGTAGCAAAGTGACAGCTGATCCCTGCTCTGTGCATGGCTGTTTCTGGAACACGTCAGGGCCCAAATGTCTGTGCATGATGAGGAAAGGAAGGAGCATACCCAACTGCACAGCAAGGTGAAATGCTATCTGGGAAGAACATTACTTTGGCCAAGGCCATTCCTGTTAATGTGGATTCCATAATGACTCCTAATGTTCACACGGGAAGAGTCACCCTTTAATTTCAAGGGCCTGTTCAAGGCGCTCCTTGGCACTAAGGCACATGGAACTCACTCTGGGTAGGAGCACGCGCTTGCCAGGACTCAGACGGACATTTCAGGGAACCCAGGTCTGCTGAGAATCCCAGACTGCCCATCAAGTCTGGCACACAGGGGCAGAGCACAGGGGTGTCTGGGTCCCTGTCAGCCCTCGCCTTTCTCACCAGGAGCACTGCCCAGAGCCAGGTGACATTGCCCCCACGCTGGCCCTTGGCACCTGTGCATGGCCACGATGGCCAGGGAGGGTGGAGGTGGAGAGGGGATAAAACCATCCAGAGTCTGCCCCCAGTCATCTCATCTCCTCAAGTGCCAGGTTTAATAACCCGTGTCATTAGCTTAGCTTGCTTCAAAAGTAGTGTTTAACAGACACCATAAAAGATTATCATACAAGGTCATTATCTCCAGGCTAGATGGAAAAAAGAAGAGGCTAATTGGGTTGAAATTAATAAAAAAAATGGAAAACAAGCCACAATACAACTGTGATCTAGAAATGAGTAAAGCCAAATGCAGGCCTGGGTTGGAAAAGGTGGCTTTAGGGCAGAGGTTTAAACTAATGTACTAAAATTAATATGCTTGAAAAAATGTTTACATTAATAGTGATTTTTTTTAGCCCATTCTTAATTAAATTGCAAGACTTTTTCAAAACAAGGAGCTGTGAATATTGGTCATATAGATAAACATATCTCCAACGAGAAAGCCCTGTGGGTGTGGTCATCCTGGGCAGTGTGTTTTGTGCTCCCTTTACATATGAATAGAGCAGCTCCTTTGCTCTCTCTGCTTGCACAATCCATCAGTGTCTGTGCAGCCCCGGGTCCCTATGGGCTTCTACCACAGCTCACTTCCCATGGCACCAGTTAGTGCTTCAAATGCACTGCTAGGAATGAAAAATGCATCAAGAAATTGGATTTGGCAGCGCTTCTCATGCCAGACCAAAGAATAGGAAGAGGAAGGGAAGGGAAAACTTTTCTCCAGTGCCAGGATGTTTGCTGGGGGAGAGAGGAGCCAAGATTTTTTTTTTTAATTTCCTTGGGAAGGAGGGAGTTAAGGGGGAGGCTGAGAGCTGGTGCCAAGACACCGTGTGGAAGGGGATCCCTGCTAATGTCAGGTTGGAATTACTGCTACACTGCCTTGCCAATGCCTCCAACATTTCCTCCCTGCAGAGATAGACTCAGACCTCATGGGATGGAGTCAAATTAAGTTACTGGGTGATTTCTGAAACACAAATGCATTCCAAGACTTTAGCAGCACATCTTGATGTCTCAGTCATAGAATGATAGAAGGGTTTGTGTTGGAAGGGGCAACAAAGCTCATCTTGTTCCAACCCTCTGCCATGGGCAGGGACCCCTTCCTCTAGACCAGCTTGCTCAGAGCCTCATTCAACCTGGCCTCAAACACTTCCAGGGATGGGGCAGCCACAGCTTCTCTGGGCAACCTGTGCCAGGGCCTCTCCAACCTCACCGAAGAAATGTTGTCCTCATGTCTAATCTAAACCTGCTCTTAGTTTGCATCCACTCCCACTTGTCCTGTGGCTACATGCTCCTGTAAAAAATAGTCCTCCATCTTTCTTGGAGCTCCTTCATGTACGGGAAGACTGCAATTAGGGCACCCCCAGAGTGTTCTCTTTTCCAGACTGAAAAACACCAATTCTCTCAGCCTTCCTTCCTTTTGGGAGCAAAGACTGCCTTGCAATCACAACAAAATCCACCTGCACAACATGTGACAGAAAATAATGAAAACTGGATCTTGATCAACCAGGAAACTGCCCAAAGGAAAAAGAGAGTTAATGGTTTGGAAAAGAGTCCCCAGCAGACACATCTCTGCTGATGGACTAATGGAATGTACTGGAATAGATGAGGTCACTTCCAATCCAAACTATTCTACCATTTATGCCACAGGATCTAAGGTTGCTTTGCTCTGAACCACTAGCAAAAGGAACTGGAAAAAAATCTTTAGCAGTATAAAAGAGGAAAGCAAAAAAGCCATCGGGAACATCAAGTGTGCCCCACCTTGTTCCTGGGAACTCCAGACATGATATGGGGCTATCTCAGAGGACTGGGCCAGCTCACCTCACCCATGGATACACTGGAGGGTCATACCTAGAAAAGACTCCATCCCTTCCCAACTTCCCTTTCTGATAAGAGTTTGAAGTCTATTCCCTCTGCACTGTTCTTCAGTCCCTACACATGGCTCAGTGCAGTGAACACAGACATCACTTCTCCAAAACCTGCAGTCCTTAAGATGTAGCAAATCATGAACCAAACAACAGAGACACCTTAAAATCACAACTGACTTCTGAAAGCACTGGCGTCTATTTTTGGAAGGCAATTCCTACCTTTGAAGCACGTTGTTTAAAAAAATACCAGGTTTTCCTCTGTTTTGTTGATACTTGTGACAGAAAGAGCTCAAGGTCTCAATTACTCTGTGTTTGTCCTGCTAATCCCCTCGGAAATACCATGTTGCAGTCACCATGAAACCAGGCACTTAATGAGATGATTGAAAACAGTAATCAGGCACTGGAATCCTAGCTATTTGGGATTACTGACTCTAAAGGACAAGTTGAATTATTTTTCTATTGCATTTATTCATAAATCTGTACAAGCTTTTTATCCTTTTTCAAAAACACACAAGCAATGTGCTTCTGAGAATGACTCTCACTGTCATGGCTGAGACCACAGGTCACTGTGGCTGAAGCTGGAGATGCCAACACTCCAAGGGTGGAGTCAATGGACTGGTGAACATGGACAATTTACTCAGCAGGTGCTGGTTAAGGGACCTTTCCTTCCTCGAATTCCTCCTTCCTCGTCAGTTCACATGGTGGTGGTGAGTTCACAGACACTACTGAGCACCAGCAACATCCCCATATTTTCTGTGCTGATGTTTTCCACCCTGATATTATCCCTGGTGGGAGCAACTGTGTTTGCAGCTACTGGGAAGCTGCCAGTTTCTCCACAATCCCACCATGTTCTGTGTTCACAGACGCAGAAAGCACTTAGTGCCCAAGAGTAGAAGAGCTGCTCACACCAGCGGAAGCGATGGGAACCAATCTAACAAAAGGGCAACAGACCAGGACCTGCAAGACAAGGACTCTCATCCAGAAGCTTTACAGCCAGTCAGTGAGAAAGAAAGGGAAAATCTAAAGCCTCAAACTGATCTGTGTAGCAGATGTTTCTTCTATCTCCTTAGCATGGACTCTACGGCCATAAAGGAGGGCAAGTAAGGAAATACAGGGTCTCCAGGAGAAGCCTTGACAAGAAAAGACAAGGAGAGGAGTCTTCATCTTGAGCTGAGGGGAAGTGAAGAGAGAGAGGCAAAGATCTGCCTTAATGTTTTCATCTGTTTATGTCCTCTCCTCTCAGTCAAGAACCTTCTGAAGATGCTGTTTTTCTGGGAAGACTGCACTTTCAGACTAAGACCATAAAAAAAGCCCCCACTGCAATTCTCACATCACCCCTTCCCCAAGGCAGGGTTGTTCACAGGTAGGACATGTTCCACAGCTCCTGCACCTGACAGGTCTACTCCATCCACACAGTTTTCCTTTTACAGGAGCAAGAACCACCACCAGGTAGATAAGCACTTCATTTCAGGACATAAATAAGAACCAAAAGCAACCAGACCAGTTTTCCCATTAAATGTGTATTGTCCCCATGAGCCTTAAATGTAGGCCTGGGTCTGAATGTATTGTTGACAGGAATCCATTTGCAGAGGCATCAATTATTATGACTGCAATAAATCATTTACAAAGCGCTGTAAATTCCAAACAGAATTGAACAAACACAAGGCTTCATCATTACCCATTTCTCTTACAGCCAGAGCTGGGCTGGGAAGAGGTGCCTATCTTAAACAGGATTGATTGGAGGTATTGTACTCAGGGACCTGTACTCTGAAAAAAGAGCTAAACTTTGTAAAATAAAGGGTAAATCAAGGTTAAACCTCATTCAGGTAGTTCCAGGGCTGCAGTGTTGCCTTGGAGCAACACTTGCAGCTGGTAATTTACAGCTGGGTTGGGGATTCCTGAAGGGGAGGTCCAGATATGCCTCTCTGCCATGTAGATATGTGTGTACAGAAGAGGCTCTCACACCTCTGGAGACGTTCAGGAAACACTCCATGGCATCTTCTGCCTGGCCCTGGGGAGTCACTGTGCTGACCAATGGCTATGTTCAGATCACCTGTATAGGGACAGCTCTGGCCAGTGGGACTTTGTCCACCAGGAATTTCTCCCTGTGTCTTTTTAGTACCAAAACTTGGGACAGATCCTGTGAGCGACCCTGTGGAGCCTGGGAAGGCTTCACAGGCACTCATTAACTAATGAGCATGAAGAGTTGAGCATCTGCCCTGCATCCCTGAGCCACGGGCAACACTCTGCAGGCAGATCCTGCTCTGACTGCTCCAGTGCTCCCCAGTCTGATCCAGCTGCTGGGACCCGCTGCTGTGAGTGAGCTTTGCAGGCTGTGGGAGCTTCTCCAGCTCAGGTGTTATTTACCAAATACCTTCCTTACAAATAAAGAAAGAAAGAAATAGGTAGGTGGCACTGACATGAGAGAACAGCAAAATCAGCTTGCCTGCTTAAGTAATTTTCTGTCTGGGATATGTTTTCTCTGCCAGGCTGTTATTTTGAGTCCCGTGGTTCACTTTCCCTTTTTTCTGGGCCAAAACCCTACTACTGGTTTCTCTGAGTCTGAGCACTGCTGACTCCTTTGTCTGAGCCAGTCACATTTGGGGTTATTATCTGCCAGAGCTTTATCCTCTGCAAGAGACACAGAGTAATTTATAACTTTGTGGCAAGCCACAAAGGCCTTGTTGATCATTTAGCCAAACCCAGGGCTCTCTGCCCCTTACCCAAATCAGTCCAGGATGACTCAAACAAGATGAAAGGTGATGTGGCTCTGAGGTGGATCCAGCCTCCTGTCAGCGAGACTGGAGCCTGACCTCCAGGTTTGAAAGGCAAGCTGGCCCAAGTACAAGAAGGGCTGGATTGATTTCTCTTCACAGGGGCATCGCTGGCAATATAACAGAGCAGAGCCAGGACATTTGGAGGCAATGAATACTGAGATCCAAAGTCACAGGACTTGGCAGTGACACTTAACCGCTGAGCCAGCAGTGATTTTCCCAGGCAGACATACCTTGAAGTCATCCCCAGGATGCTGGCAGGATCTGGAAAGACATGCCAATATATTCTGCAGTATGTCATATATCATGTTTCTGTGTAATTTAAAGAATTGCTGCATCAGCCAAATCTCCACAGAATATTAAAAATATAAAAGAATGTATAAATATTTCACATTCAAATTCCCTGCTAACAGTTTTCAAACCTCCTGATGTAGCATCATGCAGTTGATTGGTGATTCATTTTCCACAGTTTTGGGGTACATTTATCAAGTTGTGTCATTGCCCAAGTGATGTGGGCAGTTACAGGTTTCTTTGAGGTCCATGTATGGCACGTAGCCCAACACCTTCCTGGCCCACAACACACCCCTGAGGCTTAGTCATGGAGCTTATTATTGGGAAAGAAACGTGAGGAAGAGCAATGGAAGGGTAGGCTCTGATGATGAGCAAAGGCTGCTGAAGACATGGGGAACTGATTCCCTTTGTCCCTTTCGCTGTCTCACTGGAAACCTCTGCCACGAATTGCTTCTCTCCAGGCTGTCAGTCCATGTTGTACGTGTGGTCCCTGGGATGAGCCACGAGCTGTGGCTCTGGTCTGAGGCGAGGGGCTCCACCTCATCCCTGTGCTTCCAGCTGAACGGGCGAGCTGTGCTCTCCCAGCACAGACAGCAAGGGGGGCTGCAGGGGCCTGGGGTGTTCAGGACAACAAATGATGATGTTTCCACCAGAAAAAGACACAAGGGTAATTAATTTTCTGCCTGTCTGATTCACATGAAGCCACGGGAAAGACATTTTGTTTTCTTTCTGTCCTGCTTGGTCTGAAAACATGTCTTTGCATTTCAGTAGCTGGTTTCCTCTCTGGGGTGTGTCTAAGTTATCTGTGAAGGAAAAAAAATGCACAATTTGCCTTGCTTCCCTAAACCCAAAATAAATTCTAAACACATCAGACCTACTCTTCACTGGCTCCCCACAGGATGAGAAGGTGAAGGGTGTTGATACTGGCCTCTTGGCTTGGAGCTACGCAGCTTATTCGGTATCTGTGGTCTTGTTCCCCTTTCCCTGAGATCTCCACGTGTCACAGAGCTGAGAAAAGCTGAAGGAAAGCAGTAACAAGGACATTCTTGCCCCTTTCCCTGTCAGGCTTGGGATAAAAGGTCAGGCAAACACAGTCACCCACATTACTCACACAAAGAGCTCGCACATTCAGCACACATTTGCTTTGGGATCAATACCTGGAGAAGGCAGCTGCCAGCTGCACCATGCTCAGCATCATTCCTCACTCCAGCTACCCTGGGGTCAGGAGTACATTTTGGGAACCTAGTACTTCCAAATACCTCCAAAATTAGCAGAATTTTGACAGTTTTTACCATGTAAGCCCCGGCCATATTTGCCTACACAACTTGCCTCTGCCTGTCAGCTGGTGGCAAAGCTCTTGGCTGTTCCTTGTGAGAGCCTCTCACTTGTCCTCCAGCATTCCCCTGCCCTGGATCCCCAGGTTCTCTGAACATGGAGCAGCTTAAACGGACTCCAATCATCTCACAAGAGAAGAATGCACTCCTGTGGCAAGAGGGAGCCCAAGGCCCATGGAATTATTTGCAGACAGCATTCCATCAGGCAAGATGTGGGGTACATTTTCCTATCTAAACGCAAACCTTCTCATTTTCCACAAACCTTTTGAAACCACATCCCTCCTCGTCCCTTGTGAAAAGTCTGAAAGTACAGAATAGTTCTTCTATCCAACTCAATCAGTGGGAACTCCTACAAGAGAAAGAAGTAAGCCAAAGCTCTTGCCCACAGATTGGGAATTTTCCAATTCAGGCTTTTGTGACTCCCACCCATCTGCACTGGTACAATAGCAGGGCCATGTCTGGCTGTGTGGCAAACTCAAATGCAGTTGGCACAAATGGGAAAGAGATATAATTGTGTTTCTCCAGGGAAAGTGGTCATTAGGAGGGTATTATCCAGCTAGTGGTTATATAAACTGTGGCTGAATGGGCTCTATTTACAATAAGAAAAATTGCCAGAAAGTGATCAGAACATATGCGATCTGATGAAAAGGCTGCACTTGAGCAACATGAAAAGCCAATAATCTGTGAGGAAGTAGCTGTTTGATAGCTAGGAATTTTAAGCAGGGATAGTGCCAGCAGGGAGGGAGGGATGTCTAGATTTGACCAAAACATCAGTTTCAAAATTTCTCGGTAGTCCCAAACCTTGTGTGAAATTCAGAGTACCAAACAGAGAGAAGGCTGCTGCAGCCCATGAGCCAGGTTCAGAGCTGATTTAGACTTTCTGCAAGGCCACAGTGTTTGCAGCAGTGCATCCCCTGGCCTTTGGCATGTGGACATTTCACACAGGCAAATCTTACCTTCACACATTTGCTATCAAGGAGGTCATACACACCTGAAGGAAGGAGTGTGTCCCATTACATCACAGTTTGTCCCATTAAGTCAATGTCAATCGTGGCATCTCTGTAATGGCTTGTAACAGCCCTGGGACCCAGGCTCTCAACATCCCTTTTACACTTGCAGCCACAAAGCTCTAGCTTAGCCCCAGTTCAATTTCTCTTTCACATCTTGCTGAAAAGTACTGTGTGAATTACAACAAAATAAGATATAGGAGGTTTTGTCTTTGATACCTGCCTTCACTGCCCATTCCCCTGCGAAGATTCAAGAGCAGTGTTTTTCCCTAAGACAACACTTTCTAGAATAAGACATATTATTTTTTAGCATGATCTTTTTTGAATTTGAAAGCATAGATTAGGACATAAAAGACTTGGTGCACCAGAGGAGCTTAATTTAGCTTGACAGGTTCAAGACCTTACAGGGACAATTCAGTAGGGGTCTCAATTAGCTCAACATACCTGTGTTCCTGCTATCCAATTCTTCAAGAACTATATCTCTCCATATCACCACAGACATGTGCTCCTTATACCAGAGCACAACCCTACCCAGACAAAGAAGCAGATCCCTACAAGTTTTTGCCACAATTTGTAACCAATGTAAGAACATAAAATGGCTGCATCTGCAATGTTTTCAGCTCATCACCTTCCAGCACTGCACATGGTTGCTGTACAATTATAATGCAGTGGATTTCTTTTTCATGACCATGTTCCAAGTCCCCTTGAATGTGTATGAACTTGTGGTGACCATCTGATTCCCATTCCTTCTCTCTTTCCCACACAGGTGTTTTGGCTCTGCCACAGAGAATCAGAGCTTTCCAACTTATTCATCATATGAAAATAACTCTTGATCAGCCTTGTTGCCTTTCCCTTTCAACTGCATGTTTATTTGATGTAGAGATGAGAACAGTGTTCAAGGTGTGGGCCATCCATGGATTTGGACAGCAGCACAGAGAGATGTTCCCTGCTGCTTTCCCAATCCTGCCAGTATTTTGGGGGTTCTGCTAAGCACTGGCCCAAAATTTTCATGAGACTTTCCACTTCAGCCCTCATCTCTTCATTGGTAATGGCCAAGTCAAAGCCCACTGTTTCACATAAGATCTGGAGTTTCTCTTTTCTTACTGACGTTGTGCTACGCTGTGTTGTTGCTCACACTTTACTACTCAGTCACCACCTCTCTTGAAGGTGTTCACAGACTTCATCCCCTACCCTGAGCCAAAGAGAGAACGGTATCTTCCCAAGACAAACATTTCAGATAAGCAAGATGTGGAAGAGTATCTTTCTTCTCCATAAGATATGTAATTTCTAGACAGCAAAAATTGATCAGGATGAATGCCACTGTGGAGCTCTAATCCCTGAGTTCATGAAGGTCTAAGGCATAAGAAAGCTCCTGATCCCAAGCCCCTTTATACAACCAGTCAGAAAAGTGGGTCTGCAACTCCCAGCAGAACAGGGTTAGTTTTAGAATTATATTGGAGGAGGATTCAAAAGGCACAAGTTTCAGTCCTTCATCTGCGCAGACTTTCCCCTCTCCTCCCTCATTGTCAAGAGTGCCAAGACCCACGAGAGGCAGTACAGCCTCATCTGCAGACACAGCTATTTACTGACACCAGCTCAGTGACTGTGGAACTTCCACTTCTGCACCCAGGGTAGGTATAACACCTCCTGGGGTTTAGTCTTAATCTTTTCCTGCTCTTAAATTTAAGCCTCAGGTGTAAAGTCTGAGAAACCTCTTCCTCACAGATCATTAGCCATATGTCCCCTTCTCACACCATAATGGCCACCCGCAATGTTACACACAGCATATGGAGGGAGATGGAGCTGTATTTGTCCCAGGCTCGTTCCTTCAGCGTGATTAGTCCTACATCCTCCAGTGCAGGTGCTGACACATATGGCCACTATCTTCATTGTGCTCATCAAACAGGCAAGAGCAAATTGTCCCTAACTTTCAGCTTTAGATACTTACAGACTGACAGAACTTGCCCTAGTTTCCTGATTGTTATTTTCCTTCGCTGTTCAGCTGAACAAATGAACACTGCACTCCCTGAACTGAAGAGAGAAGCATGTGGATTGCTCATTAGGAAATGAGTGCCCATCTGATTTGTGAGGAATGCAGTTTTGCTGGATTTCTTTATTTTATGCATTGTTCTCTCAAAAAAAAAAAAAATCTTCCAGCTGCCCCACAATTACGTAAGGTTGTAGTTTTTCAGTATTTAGATAGGTGATTTTTAAGGAAAAGATGGACTTTGAATAAAGAGTCTCTTTTCCTCTGAGGGTTAATGGTGAGCAACACCCAGTTCTGCAGTTGGCTGGAGTCTGGTTTTGGAAAGGTGACAGTGAGATGGTCCAGCTGTTCTGCCTATTTGTATTGTTTGAAGATCTGATGCCAAAGCTCTGGGCACAAAGGAAATTATCTTTATAAAGCTGACTGAAATTGTCTTTAATTTATCAGCTTTCTAAATAGTCCCTTTTTTTTTTTTTACAAACACTCTTGCAGAACTCGTGGTAAGAGATTTGAGGGCTGTTCTGCTGTATTTGTAAAAACAAAACCATTTTCAAGACCACTTCTTGAAGTTGAATGAGATCAGCAATTTCTTTTCAAAATAGAAGAATAGCCATGTGCAATTTCTAAGATGTTGCCAAAGCTAGACCAAATAAAAAACCAGAACAACCTCCCATATCTATCAGCCATTTGGATGCTGAAGTGTTCTGGTAAAAATCTACCTAGCATAACTATATTTGGTACAAAGTTCCCCACCAGCTCAGCCAGAAATTGGGTGCTGTTTGCCCTGTCTTAGCAAAGAGATATCTGGTGGCATGGGCCACATCTTTAACTGGATGGCTACTTCACTGGTGCTACCTGGTTTGTAGCAAAATGCACAGAACGCCTACCGTGCCATTCGTGGATGCACCATATTCCCATGACAGCTGGTAGCCTTTACTTGCATCCCAAAATATTAGGAGAGATGTATTCTTGCTTCTTTTCCCAGGTGCAAACAGTGCAAAGAGAATCAGCCAAGGGACAGATGAAGATAAGGTATAAATCTATTTGATCCTTTCATATCTGAGGAAATCATCCTCTGAGACCTCCATAACCCCAAAGAAATTAAGGGAAAGTCTCCCAAGAGGATTGAGGCCTCAAGTCAGAAACTCCATCCCCATCGTGGCTACTCACAGGTGTATTCTTACAGCACTCTAACAGAGAAGGGCATATTTCCTTTGCATCAGGGAGGGACTGAGGTAACAGGCAGGGTTTGAATCTGATCAAGACCTGAAATGGCCATTGGTACAAAGCATGATTCACAAAATCATGCAGCCATGAAACTTCACCTGATCTGCATCTTTTTGTAATTAATTTCCCAAGAAGTCTGGTCCTAGGTGACTGCTGCTCTGAATGCTACCTGCTTTCCACAGCTCCTTTCCCTGTTTTGGTGTCAGGAACTCCAGACCACCATGGCTGAGGCACTGGGATCACATGGATGCCCCAGGACACACCAGCTGCCTGTGGCAGACTCACAGTTACCACCAAGGCTGGGGCCTCCCTGTGGAACAACTATTACTGGGGATTAGGCATCAAAAGTAAAGAAACCAGCAGGACCTTGGCAACCCAGGGTAGATTTGCAGGGTTGCCAACAGAGGGGGAGGGCAGAAAGGAAGCACAAAGAAAAACCAGTCAGTAAAACCTTTCTGCTTGTAAGCAGAGCACGTCTTTGGTTGTGTGATTGAGCAGCAATAAGCAGAGAGCTAGAGACAAAAAGCACAAAGACGTTTCCACAGAGCCTCTTCTCAGGTTAAACTCATTTTCCCACTAGCTTGTCATTACTTTGATTATGGGACTGTTACTGCTGGTGTATCACAGCCTGAGGTGTAACGCTGCCAACATCAGTGCATCACAGCCCCTGGCCAGGCAGCATTCCTGGGAAGCACACTGCCCTCACTGGAAGCGTGCTAGAAAACAGCTCCAACCTGCAAGAGGCCAACTTGGGAGCAGGAAATCGCACCATAGCTTCACACAAAGCAAACCATGACAGAGCTGGGTGGTGTTAGAATGGGATTCAAAACCCTCAGGCTTAAGCCTTGACTTTGCAAGGGGCTTGTTCCGTGAGATGGGCTGGGGAGGCTGTCCAGGCCTTTTCAGCCTTTCCCTATGCCCATCCCAGACATCAGGGGAAACAAGGGGCAGAAGACAGGGATGCCCTTGCCTTGCTGGTCTGTTTTCACACCTCAGGGGCCTGGGATGTTCCAAGGAGATCTGTGGAAACCTCCCCAAATCACACTATCAATCTACTTAGAATGAGCCCCAAAGGACTCGGCCAGGCCAGCGCTGTAACAGCTCAGAGTACCTCCTGCCAGGCCAGCCTCTCACTGTCTGGCTATAAATCTGGGTCTGACATATGCATATGCTGTGTTTTCCAGCTTTCTGGCTTTCTGTCCTTTCTTTTGCAATTCCAGAATCATTGCAGCTAAGGAATACTATCTCATCAAAATGCCTATCAGCACACTAGCTTGTAAACACTCGTAATAAGAATGGCTAATAAAACACAGTTTATTAGCCAACCTTGTACAGTGTTTTTACAGCCTTTTCCACTCATCATTGAGAAAAATAAATCCTTCGCAGCTGTTCTGAAGCTGGCATTGCCACCAGCCTCCCTTGGTCTCACTTGTAACGAGGTGAGTAATTAAAGTCCTTATAGGAGCACCGGGGATTTTTATTGCCCACCACAATCCAATCCTCTGCTCTCTGACTGACTCAGAGAGGAACTGCCACAAATATTGTTCCCAAAATAGATCAGCAACAAAACTTGCTTTTGTTGTGAGAAATGATGGAAAGATTCAGCAGTTCAGCTGCTTGACAGTCCTTGTTTCCTGTCCCAGGATGCCAAGGAAAAAATCCAGTGGCCCCTCAGAAGACTTCACTACAAGAAGTTCTCAGGGATCAATTAATCTGGAGTGATGGTGGATAAGTGATGATTTGGTTAGGGTTTAAACAAACTATAAACATTTTGCTTTTATTTGTGCCATGATCTTGTTTGTTCTCAGCCACTAACTGGACAAATGAACCACAAAATAGGAATATTGCAAAAAGTTTAAACCATTGATTCAAAAGGGAATATTTTCCTTAGTGGAAAAACCATGCATAGGCTTCTCTAGAACAAGATGCTGTTTTGTAGCAAAGTCTGTTTTTTCAAAGGTACTTGGTGAAGTCAATTATCTTGATGTATGGAGTTACTTTCCATGAGGTAAACATAAAACCAAATGCTTGGCAGTAAACATAAACCTCCTAAGTTTTCCTCCTCCCTCTGTCCTTTTATCTCTTTTTATTGCTACATTCAGAAGTATAAATTGGTAATTTATTGAAAAATGAATGGTAACATTTACCGAAGTGACACTATTTGCTACCCATTTTACTGTGAAGAGTCTGGTTTTAGCAGCTTTTTTCTTCATGTTTTTTAACACAAGCATAAACAAAAATGATCTTGAAAAGAGGACTAAAATTATTTTCCCTCTTTACTTGCTTCATTTTAAAAAAAGAAGCACTTAAATAAAACCACAGAAAGCAATAAGGTTTCTTTTTGCAAGTATTTTTCCCGGTGTGGCAAGCCAGCACTGCAGGCTGGAGAAGGCACTACAGGTAAAGAGATGTGCCCAGGGCACCTGGGAACCAGCCAACAAACAACCTCAGCAGCTTGTCTGGGATCCTTACCCAGAGTAACAAAAGTCCCTTTGACTCCAGGTACTAATTTAGACCCTTGACCTGGCTAAGGCAGCCAGGACATCAAAAGGATTACCCCTGGTTAGCACCCAAGCCTAGGGGGCCCTGACAACAGCAAGTGCATGATTACAGCAAATCACTCCTTCAGACACTGCCAGAAGTCCTTAGGCCAGAGCAGGGTTGGCAGGGAAGGTGAATCTCTACCTCCTGTGCTGAAGGACCGTGTGAGAAAAGCGCTGGGCAGCAGCTCTGGTCCCACAGGCCGGATTCTCCAGCTACCCCCAAGGGCTGCCCTGCAGAGGAGGGTAACAAATCCTCGAGGAGGAACTCCAGGCTGCCATTCCCCCCAGCCTGGACCACTGTGAAATGTGGTGCTGCTTATCACAAAATGCTGCAGATACAGATTCTACCATAGTGAAGCTTTTGAGGATCACCACAAAGCAAACCCCTGGTCTTCCTGAGGCTCTTCCTTACCCAAGCACCTCTCAGCAGACTCGCTGCTGAACTGAGCAACTGAGGGCACTCCTTGTGCCCTTACTGCATTTTAATGAAACTCATTTGATTAATAATTTCACATACGTGAAGTAATTCAGGTGGACTGGAAACTGTCCAAATAAGTTATCTGTGACTACACTCCTTGCACTCTAATTCTTCCCTTTATACAAGGAAAATCACTCCTGCCTTCTCCTGGAACTGAATAGACGGTGATAACTTTCTGTGGGACAGATAATTAAATTAAATCCATTCAATTCCACAAGTTATCACAATTCAGAAGGAGGAAGTCTTTGTCAGCTAAACTCTCACAGTGTGTAACAAAGGGCCTAATACTCTATATAATTTATATCATGACAAGTGTATGAAAATTGTATAGGATTTTTTCTCTAAGAGGAGCATCTTGCATTGAGAGAAAACATCTCATTATAAATACATTCTCTGAAGGACTCTAACTCTCTAAAAATACAGCTTAATGGTGAAGTCACACTGTATTTAGCACTGTAGTATTCTATTTTATACAGTACTTATGCAACCCCATTCACCAGATGCTTTAGGCAGTGCCCTTGAAGGACACTTAAGTCATCCTCTCACCAGTGGACAACCACACGAGTGGAAATGTGGGCAGATTTGGATTAGGTTCTCTGCATAAGTGGATTTTACCCAGCTGCCCATAGCTCTGGGTTAGTATCACAGGTGAAAACCCAAACACCTCCACCGTACATGGCATGGAAAGGCTGCAGGATTTGTTTCAGGAAGTGACCCACAATAAACCATGAGGCAATGAGCCCTGCTCTTCAGCTGAGCTCCAGGAGCACTGCTGCTGAGCACAGTCCTCAGCCTGCAGCTCTTGGAAGCTCCAAAAAGGAGAAGGCAGCTGTTAAAGGGGGGTGTGATACTGCAAGTCCAGATACTGCAGACCAGGGATTTTGCTTGGGGAGATCCCCAGTGGCAAGGGATGTCTACAGAAAATGAGATTTGGCTGGACTCCAGCAAGGTGCTCTGGCTCTTTAGGAAGTCTGTAGGACTTCCAAGTGCCACCCAGTCTCCAAATCAAGCTTAATATAAGTCAAAACTCTAACGATTGGAAAACGAAACTCAAGCCAAGCAAATGGGTGAGAAAAGGGTCTCCAGCCAGCATGACAGCAGCTAAAGAGAACTGCCACTATTGATTACAACCCTTGGGTCGAGCTGCAATTCCTCCTCCCCGATTCATAGGATGAGTTCTCAGATTAGCACCAGAAAACCACTTTTACAAAAATTATACACAGTACTGACCCTTAATGTCTGGGTTTGAAAATCTAACTGGTTTGCAAGCGGCTTTCTCTAGCCTCACACTTCTGTTTCAACACTGGGAGAAGCCATTCCGTTGAGTTAATCCTGATCTGCTGAAGATGATACATTAAAACAACACCTGTCACTTTTCAGGAATTTCTCAGAGGAAACAGCCTTTGTTATGGATTTTCTCTGGCAAGGAATGTAACAGAAAGGAATTGTGGTAAATGAAGGAATTCTGCTGAAAAGCCACTCCCAATTTAAAGTAGATAATAAGCACCAGAGCTAGTGTGGAAGCAATTAATTCTAATCACTTACGAGACAATAAAATTTAATTATGGGTTCTTTGAAAACTAAAAACCCAACAATTATTGTTAATGGGCTTTTCTTTATGGCAGATAGGGAACAGAATTTGTTGAGGCTGGTTTTCCTACAGTTAATTTAAAAAAAATTCAGCTTTCAGTAAAGGATGCCTAGGCTTACATTAATATATAAAGCAGAGCTATTGTGCTAAGTTTAGATCCCCCAGGACAGAAATGCAATCTTCGAGGAACTCTTGGATATGCTTTTACGTAATTGCCATTCTCCTCTCTGCTGAGGTTTCAGATCTTTATTATCTGTTCAGGGTTACTTTCAGCTCAGAACAGCTGGATGTCTGCAGCTTCATTTCAGGTACATTCTTGGTAGTAAGAATAGAAATTGCAAGTGTTTGTTTTGTCATGCACCCACTTGGGTGCTGTTTGTGACTTAGGTGAGGAGTACCAGTGGTATAGCCCAGGCCCCAGCACAAGCAGCTAATTCCTGCTCCATGTGGAGGCAGCTGTGGCCCACATTCAATTTCTTCCTGCACCAGATGCTGTTGCAATTTCAAACAAAAAATGACCTACTTCTTGACAGTCTATCAGCCTGCCTCACCCAGCCTGAGCTGCATGAGGAGAGCATGGTGGTGGAGAAGGACCATTGCTGGTATTTCTCTTTTTGATGTCCCACTCATCTGTTTCTCTGCCAACCAGCTACAGAGCACAACAGCTCTTGCACCTGAAATAGCTCCCAGCCCCTTCAAGGTCTAGCAAGATGTGAGGCAATCCTATCTACTCAGAGTTACTGAAAAGCCTTTACTAGCAAACGTAGGCTAACAAATTTGGAACTTCCCCAGCTATTTCAATGCCAACCCATCCTCCTCTGGCCACTCTGTGCCCTTTGGGGCTTGTGCCCAAGTGCCCTTGGGGGCTGTGTCTGGTTTACCCAGCGTTCAGCTATGAATGGCATTGCTATCCTGCGTGTTCCTGATGCCCAGGATAACACAGGCACACAGCTCCTCCTCAGCACCATGACAGGACTCCTTTGCTTCCCCGTGCCAAGCTCACAGCCCCGCTTTGTTATCTGTGTGAGCACTGCCCAGGGACGCTCCTCACGAGGCTCCGCTGCCGAGGCACCAGGGGCTCAGGGAGCCAAACGAGACATCAGTGACACAGCACTGCTGAGACTTTCATTTCAGGAGCAACAGCTCAGGCTAAGCTGCAAAATAGATAAATACTGGTACCTTTATAGCTCTTGGAAGAGCACTACAAAAGATTTCAATGGCTATTTTAGGATATATTAAGAAGTCAGTCCTGCTGGCACTAAGAACACACTATTTATGTGCTTTGAGTGGGCCACATCAATACTCAGGTTTGACCCTCGGCCAAGGTCACAGTTTGACCCCTTCACCTCCACTGTTCCATCTCCCATGAATCCTGAAAGACAGCAACATTTCAGCCCGTGCCCCATGATGCTTAGTCAGAACATAACCCACTTTTCTAGGAGTTGCTCCCAGTGCTTCTGTCAGAAGGGCATGGATTGTAATGCCTCTCAAAGACAGTGAATAGCAGAGGGCCACTTCAAGCTATAATGAGGTCTCATTACTACAAGAGATCTTGAAGGAGAAGAGCTTGGCAGCATTTAGTAATGCTCAGGAAGTCAGAATAAAGAACAAGATTGTCTAGAGTTGGAAGAGCAAATATTTTTCCTGAAAAGGCACCTGATCCTCTGTATGAATATCTTGGGTGATCATTCACCCCAGAGGTTAAAAGCAGTGCAAAATCAGCACATCAGCATTATGCTGGCTTTGCACTAGTGTGGAGCAACTCTGTAGAGGCTACCAAAATCCCATATCCATAAAAAAACTTCATGGTATAGGAGTAAAAAATTGACCTTTAATAACAAGAAACATTCCCTGGGAGGATGAATTGTGTCAGAAGTACGAACTCTTGGCACTCCTTGCAGCTCCTTGCAAAACAGCTGCACTTGTTACCCTTGGATATTGTTTTAGACAATCCAGAGCATTCATCCAAGATTCCACTAAACCCAAAGCACTAGCATTACTCCCTAGCAATTATTCATCGTTTCCCAAAAGTTCATTATCATAAAGCTTGAACATGATTTGCAACAAATGCTTTTGTCTTTCAGTTTCATCTTCACAAACTTCCCTAGATTAAAAGGGTTTATCTCAAGTGGTATTATCAGCCTGCAAAATTCAATATATTTTAATTATGAGGATGAGTGAGTGTTTAGCCTACCTAGCTAAAGACAAAATATCATGTTCTCCATTTAATTAGGCCATATCAAAAGGTTCATATTTAAATTCTCTTCAATGTAAGGGTGAAACAATTTTACAGCAGAACTGGATTATTCCCTATAAATTACATTATGCAGTGGTAAACATTGAGAAGCAGAAGGAAGAAAAACAGAGGTTTTGGGAACTTCTTGGCAGCTGACTGTTGTAGCAGAGCAGCTTTCCATGTCCAGCAGATGGCTAATGCAGCAGTGTTCATATGCTGCACATGGCATGGCAGCACCTCCTGTCCGTGCAGGGATGGCAGCAGCACCATGGGATGGAAGCTTCCCAAGGCCCAGGCTGCTCTGACTGTGGCTTGGTGTTACCAACAGTGAGCAGAAGGAGCCAGAGGTCCTCTCCCATTTACCACCTCCTGTTGGTTGTTGCATGAGCCCACCCTCCTGCTAGTGGCTGTTGGCATCAGACTGGAATACGGGCAGCAGGTGCGCATCCAGCCTTTGGCACTGCATTTGTGGGGCTTTCCAAACCTTCCATACATTTATGGATCCCTTTATTACAAAGATACAGAGGTGCTGGGCTCTCAGACAGACTCCAAGATGCCTCCAACACATGTGCAAACAGACAAAGCACAAATAGACTTTGAAACCTTGAGAGTGCAAAACACACTTGGTATGTGGGGGAGGGAAAAGAAGATGCCTTAAAGGCTGGTGGCAACATCCAGTTCAGGAAATCCAGCGACCTGCAAGTCAAGCAAGACTCGTTTCTCTGCTCACTGCCAAGAGCTCTTTAGGATCACGGAGTCATTCCTACCTGGCTGTTTCCTAGAACTTTCACAAACCTGGTTTTGACTGTTTCAAGTGGCCTCAGAGCAAAGAGGTTTCCTAAAGTTTTTCACTATGTCTATTCTTTCATATAGATAAAGAATATGCTTTCATCTTGCTGTGTTTTAAGAGCTCTACCAAGAAAGCAGAAAGTAGTAGCACTAAGTTGTCCAATCTTTTACATTCTTTTCTTTTTGCTTTCAAGAAGCCAAACTATCCCAGCTTTGCTACTAACCCCTGCAGGGGCTGCCTGAGCAATCCCCAAGTGATTGAAAGGGTGCTGACTCCAGAAGACTAAAGCCACGAAGGTGATCAACTGGAGAAAGAGCCTGCCTTTAATATTCAACCATGTCTCCTGGGAAATCAAGCCTCCAGAGCTTCCCATCATTCAGCACACCTGGAGAGCTATCACCCCAAAGTGTGCTCAGCAGACTGACTACCTAGAAAAAAATCCCTGTTACTAAAAATTAGTTTCCTTTATATTTCATCATGGCTCTTGTCACCATTTCTTGTGCTTATCTCAAAAGTTGTGCTTTGTACTGTCTCTTATACCTTCATGCATCTCTTTTATCAACTCTCTTTTAAGACAGTAAAAAAAGAGTAAAATTATTTGACTGCTCATAGATTAGGAAATTTCTTGCTCTGAACAGCCTCCTCTTTCATCTGTCATTGTCAACCTCCCCAAGATTAATAAGAAAAAGACATTTATAAGGCAGAATCCATTGAAAGCAGAGATGAGCTTGGTACAAAAGATACTAATTGTAACTTTTTTTTAGCTCTGCATTGATCCCAACAGCTGTAGATACTTAAAAATCTTTTCTTATAGTGTCTGCACAAAAAAGAAAACCGTATCAAGAAACTAATTCAGCCAGCACCAGTGTCAGCCTGGAGTAAGCTGGAGGATGATTTCTTGACTCCTTCTGACCCTGACAGGAGTTGGAGTTTCACCTTGCATCTGTCAGAGCAACAGGGAAGGAGGGGAGGAGGCACCAGAAGGAGATGGAGCACAGCCAGTGCAGGGGGTGGTGTAGGTACAGATGGGCCTGGCTGAGTGTGAAAGGACATTCCTGTCACCTGCTTCAGAGCAGGGGGAAGGACACAGTGTTTAGCACCAGCAGCAAAACAGCAACATCACTGCATAATTGCAGAGCACTCAGTAGGTATCCAGCACTGGTGTTTTTCTACTGGATCCCACTCCACCTGAATGAGAGCCTGTGGACACCAAAGAAGCTGTGGATTAAGTACCTGCAGCTTCTGCAGCAAGAGGAATGTACAGATACAAGTGTACACACTGTCACATACACCCACATACACCCACACTGCCACCTCACTGGAAGGGGCACTGCTTAACAAAGGTGAATTAAAAGCAGCAAAGGTTTTCCTATTTTTCCAGAACTGACAGCCCCCTTTTTAAAAGCTCCCATCTCACCAGTATTTGTTAGCCTGCTGTTCTATCCTCTGGCTCCTCACTCGTATTTCCTCACACGTCCCTCTTGGGGCATCAGGGCTTCTCCCTTCTCCTGTGTACACACAGCTGAAGTCTTTGTCCTGCTGCTCTTTTCCCAGCACCTCCTCACCTCTGAGGCATTACAGCAGCTCTGCACTAAATGATGTGGTCACTGCCACACACAAGAATGATGGTTTCCTAACAGACTAGCGTTCACCAATGCTTAAAAAAAAGACTTAAAAAAAAGAAGGGCAGAATCCAGGCCATGCAGAATTCAAGAATGAGTAGCTGTCACAATCTGGGCATTTATTTCATTTTCAACTCATTAGACAAGTGGCAAAATAAAAGAGGAAGAACAAGAGAATACAGATGTTTTAAGATATTACTTTGTTCTCTACTAGAGGTGAAAGTAGGGTGGGTGGATGTGAAATGACAACAGTTGTTAATGGGATTTTTGCCACTGAAAAAATATGTGCAGGTTGCCTTTAGAGTGCTGCTTCATTAACCACCATTTGTCATCCATTTCACAACTGAATGGGTAAACAACTGATGCCTTTGGGCTTTTCTGGTGTTTTGGTTGGTTTGGGGCTTTTTGTAGTAGTTGTGAGGGGGTTTTTATAACATTTCTACTCTAAAAGTGCAAAGTTCTCCCTATGCACAGCAGGCAGGGTAGTCTTCATCACAAAAGTTAGTACTGAAGAAATACCATGAAAGAGCACTTGGGATGCCAACCAGAAATAAAGTCTGGCTCAAAACTTGGTCTTGGCAGCTAACACCTGTGGTTCAGAGAGTCCCATGGCAGCTAAAGGCATCACAACCTCTGCTCACACCCTTGTGCATATCAATAACAGCACTCATCAGATTTTATATCCTTCCTAAAATGTTTCAGCATTAATTAAAAAAACTCCTGAAAACCTCTTCACCCTTATTGTCTCTCCTCACTCAAAGCTTCTTGGGACCCAAGAAGCACACCTTGGGAGCACACCCAAGAAGCAGCCCAGGTTTGCTCATTTCATCCACACCATCTTAACTGCACCACTTGCTGTGTTGACAGCTCCAGAAAGCACTGCTAGGTGGGACACAGCTCCACCAGAGCACCAGAGGCAGCAGTATTTCTTGGCAGGGCCTGCAGGTATTGGGGGATATATCAGAGGTACCTAAGGCTAGCAGTGCCCTGGATTTGGAATCTCAGGCAGGCAGAGCATGGCTGGAAGAAAATGTTCCACTCCAGCCTACTCTGGCAAGTGTCAGAGAAGCTGTCCAACTTTGAATACTTCTGAGTCCTGGGTGTGCTGTGCACACATTGCAACGTGGGGGAAGCAAGACACAAGGGTTCCTGAGCTGGTACATGTCTAGAGGGGGCACTGCATGTACTGCAGGACACGGTGCTGTTGGCCACAAAGCTGCTGAAGTCTTGTGCCATGCAGACAGCCAAGGATAACATACCCCACGTGCCAGAGGGGATCTGCTCCACAAACAGCAGTTGCAGATGCTGCCAGAGCTGAAAAAGCAGCAGAAAAGGTGGGAATGAAAGTGAAAGGGTCACTTAACTGGGAGACGTACAGCACAGCAACACTTTCACCTCATTTTAAAAGGATTTGATTTTAATGCCCACAATCATGGCACAAAATGTTGGACAGCAACACTGACAAGTCTTTGGGGAACTCTCCATTTTTAAAGCCAGACACAAGGTTGAGAAAGAGTCTTTATGATACAGGGAGAGCCAGCTGAATTCACAATATTGAACAAGAATGTAAAAAATAGTAATGATAATAGCCTGAAGGACCGAGCAGAACTTGGAAGTGATTCCAGGACACACACATGCAGCCTCTTCCCCGATCAAATCTGCAGACTGAAAAAGACCAAACAAAAAGAAAAATACATGGAAAGATGGTTAGGTGGATGATCTGAGATCCCCTCTCTTTTGAGGTGCCAGAAGCAGTAGGACTGCAGGCTGGAGAGAGTTCTTCTATGCAGTGTTTCCATTCTCAGTCTGTCTGTAGTGGAAGAGACTCCTGGAGTCCAATTTCCCAGAGTATTTGAGAGCTTCAGCAAAAAGCTTTGTCACCTGTCAATACAAAGCAGAGGAGGACTGAGCATTGCAAAGTCTGAGCAATAGGGCAGGCTCCAGACTTCTACTCTGTCACCCTGGAACGACCCAGTGCAGGTCCAGTCCCTGAGTCCATCCAAATCAATACCAACTTCAAGGTGACCGTGCACAGGAGCTGACTCCGGTCCCCTGGAGCCTGCATGTCCAGCTGGAGAGACAAAGTTGTGCCCGGCTTCCTTTGCAAGACAGCTCTGTCCCATGAGAGCTGTTGTTTCCCCTATAGTCCAAACCTAAAGTTGTTTTCCTCTCTCAAACTCAGACATTAAAACTCTGTAATCTAAAGGGTTTGGTGACATGCATCAAGCAGGTGTGGTAATAAATTTTGGATAGGGACCCTTGTTGTGGTTGTCAGAGTGTGTTTTGCTAGCAGGCAAAGGATGGATCTTCAATTCCCAATTGCTGCTAATCATGTCTGGCATTATCCTGTCTATGAACTTACAGCCTGTCATTCTCCCTGCTCTCCACTCACTCCAATCACAGCAGAAGATTTTGCACAGCTGGACACCAGTTCAAGTCACTGGGTTCTGTGTCAGTGCCCAGTGGGAGTTTGGCTGCTGTGCAAAATGAGAGCCAGATGAGGCTCTTTTGTGACAGTCAAAGCCGTTTACAAAGGAAGGCAAGGTCCTGCTGGCAGCAAGAATCCCACTTTGCATTACCAAATATCTCTTCCCCATCAGTATGTGAAAGGGGTTTGTCAGAAGCTGCAAACCCACAATGACTGGCAACAGGGACTACAACAGGACAGGCAGCAATTCCACTTGGATGGCACTTCCAAACTGGATTGCCCCAAGGATCCTTCAAGAGAGGATAGCTACATCCACCTGTAAGGTTTAAGGACCATACCAGGAAAATATACCACTAAAAAGCATTTCCTGTGTGTAATTTAAAGATGTTTCAGGCAATCTTGTGTGAGACGTTTGCTCTGAAGTGACAATGATGCAGCAACAACTTCAGCTGCACAGTAGAGTACTCAGAATTTCAGAATTTCTTTCTTTTTTTGTTGTTGGTTTGGTTTGGTTTGGTTTGGTTTTGGTTATGTTTTACTCAGAGCCATGTTATTTTGTATAGTAGCCAAAAGAAATTATATTCAAACCACCATGTTGTCATAATTCTCAGATACATTATTTGTCAGAGATAATGAGGGTCCAAACACACTGGAATCTATGATCACAAGGGCTTGGAATCTTTGAAGGCTCTTATGTCTAAGAGGAGAAAGAACAATATGGGAATTACCTGGAAGTTAGTGAGCAGAGCAATCCCACTGTCAATAGCCATCCTCCGGATCACATAATTATCATGGACAAACCTGGTGTTGCTGTTGGGCAGGTTAATCACCAGATCTATTTTCCCATCCCTTATCAGCCTGAGGAGACAATGCACAAGAGTATGACAGTGTGTCCTGCCTAAAAAACACCTCTGATGAACAGCACGGACACACAGTTAAAAATCACTGAAAGATGTCATTTGAGTTTAGTCTTCCCTCCAAGAAACACAGGTTGAAACAACTAAGCTTTATTCAAGAATTTGGGCTTTATTTCTGTTTTAATCAGCAATGCAAAGCAATATTCAGCCTTGATACAACTCAGCACAGCTCTGTTAAAGGCATGACTGACTGTCATTAAAGGTTAAACATTCAGATTCCGTGTATCCTTGCATGAAAATATAACATGGAGCAATACATCCAAGCCATATTAAATAGGACTGCTCAATGAATTCTTCATTAATTAAGCAGAAACCTCCCTGCTGTGGCAATTCCAGACAGAATCAAATAAAGCAAAACTTTTGTATTGAATCTGAAGTCCCATTAAATCCCTGCCATTGATCTCAACAGGACCAGCAATTTGCCCCCTTGTGTCTGCTGTCCTGGATTGCAAACACAAATCTGACAAGGTGAGTGTCACTCCTACCTCCTGACAGAGGGGAGGCTTGGACTCCAGCTCTCCTGTGATGGCCATGCCACGGGATTTGCTGGAATACCATTGGCATTGAGCCACTCTGAGGTTGCTTCTGTGGCATAAAGCTGTCACAGGGAAAAAAGGGTTATTTACTGTGTGCCTCACAACACCAAAACCTTTCATTGAACTCATGTGGGCCTGACCCAAGACACAGCCTTGTTGTTAGAGCTGATTTTGGAGGGCATTTTTCATAACAAGGGTGTCTCTCCATACAGAGAGACACACACAGAACAGAATGACCTTCCCAACCTTCTGTTATCTGTGATTTCCTGATGGATGACAGTCAATGAATGGTAGTAACACATCCAGAAGCAGTGAAGTGGTTTAGGAAAGCCTAAATCCCTGTGACTTCCAACAGGGCTTAAGTTCAATCACTTACACATTTTTTGCCACTTTTTTTTCTTTTTAATACCTAGCACTAAGTTTTGAAAGGCAGAACTGTAAAAGCTCTCACCAGTCTTCTGTGGCTGTGTTGTTAGCTGCTTTTCCATAGAGATATGGATGCCAAATCATACAGAAGAGTTACCAGAGGGATATAAACACCACAAAGCTCATATGCTTGTGAGTATCACTGAAAATGTAGCACTGTAATGATCTCCATA
Organism: Climacteris rufus; assembly: GCA_013398175.1. Lineage (NCBI taxonomy): Eukaryota > Metazoa > Chordata > Aves > Passeriformes > Climacteridae > Climacteris > Climacteris rufus. The sequence continues at coordinate 1,365,835 of VZRZ01000597.1, forward strand.
TAAAAGGTCTTCCCTCCCTCACCTTCTGCCATACATGGCATCCTGTTGCCATTTTTGTTTCTTGGAGAAGTTGGAAGAGTGCATAATGTCCATCCCAGCTGCAGGCTGACAGCAGAGCCAGGGTTGCTCCTGCCCTCTCAACAGACCCATATGTTCAATTAAACAACAATAAAAACTCTTAGTTGGATGACACCTGCCGACTTTATGGATCACTCAGCTAAAAATCCCTGTTGTACATTGAAAATATCCTTTTTTCTGTATCTCCACTGAAACTCCAGCATTCCTGTAGCAGACTGAGGACATTTCGGACTTTGAAAACTCTCTAGCTTTAACTAAGTGGAACCACCTACCTTGAAGCCTTGCCCATGCAGTAGTTCTGCTACGCTGAGGAATCTGGGGCGGAAGGACTTCTGAAAAAGGAAATTTTTTAGATATAGCACCAAAGCCAGGATTTGCAAACAGTACTTTGTTGGGCAACATGAAGCTCCTCCACACTGTGCTAAGAGGCAAATAAACCTTTCTGTGCTGAGTGTGTGCATGGACAGAAATGTCTGCATGGGCATGTACAGCATCATTCCCAAGACAACTCTCTGGATCCTGAAGCCCAAGTCACTCCCAGCCAGGACATACTTTATTACAACACCAGAGTAAGTGTTCCCACACTATGTTCAACTGCAACCACCAAAGATTTACTACTGTATATTAAATACCTGGGCAGTTGCCTCCTCAAATACACCAACTAGTTTCCTCAGCTGTTAATTAAATATCTTTTCAACCATTGCTCAAGCATTTGCTTTCTCTTCTGGCAGACAACTTACATGGACGGGCTCTGGGCTGCCTTTGAGTGCTCTGTTTGCACACTCACATGAAAATGAGCCTGTGAATGTGTGAGGTCATTTCTAAGGCCCATGGCATACGAAAATGGAGGACACTGGGACACCATATTCCCATGAGGACCTGAATGCCTGACTTGCAGCACCTTTAAAGACTCTCTTATAATGCATACCCAGATCCAACATCATTTAGAAAGATAAGACAATCTCCTGCAGACATCTGCACTTCAACAAGCCATTTTTTAGAGCAACAGGTGAGTGAAAATTTGATGCCAGCCTAAGTATCTTTGGGATGTTGAAGGTACAGCAATGCAAAGATCAGATGCAACACATGCCCTTCTCACTGCCACTGCAAGCCAAGCCTTGCTTTTAACCTTAGCCTGCTCTGGCCATTTGCAAGTAAGATTAACACAAGCTGCCGTGTTCCTGCTGGAGCTACTGATAACTTAACCTTTACAGATGAGAGAGCAATATCCTGAAGGGTCAACAACTTCCTACGAAGAAAATGAGTAAACAGGGGCTTTTTCTGAGCACTCTGGAAAGAACCTCATTCTGAAAGCCATCTTCTTCTGTACATTAACTGGAAAATACAAATATACAATGTGACAGGGTTGGCAGCTTCCCAGTCAGAGTGAACAGCTCTGCCTTCTGGTCAGGGGTGTTGGCTTTCACAACAGTATTATAAACTTCTATCAAACATGTACTGAACACTTGTGACACATAAAACAGCCTCTCCATGAAAAGAAATTACAGCTGTCAGCTTGCATCGGAGCAGCCTCAGATTTACAAGCTGGCTGAAATAACCTGTGTAAGAAACTATTAGTTGCTAAAGGTGAAAAGTACAAGCAGATTTACTTAGTAGAAGGTATTTATTGTAGTAGAATTGCATTCTTTTTCCTTTATGGGAAAAGTTCCATTCCTTATAACCTCCCTCTCTCTCATTTGCCATCAAGCCTTGGTATTTGTAAAGGGCTGCATCCTTAGCTCATTCAATGCAGCTACACCAGTTCTCACCAAGATCCAGCTCATCTCCTGTGTTAATCTTGAATTCTGTGTGCAAATCCACTGTGGAGGATGCAAAAATTCCGGTATGTAAGGAACCAAGGCAGAAGGTTACCTTGAAACAACAGACTTGGAGTGCTGGGATTTAAAAATAAAGTACTCTGTCAATGCTTTCCGCATCTCGTGGTCACCAGCACAGATGTAAGACAGATGCACTCCATCCCAGAGATATCACTGAATAGCCCAATCAGGAAAGGAAAAAAAATTAGCTTTTCAACTCTTTTTGTGTAAAATATAAATTATTTAATGGCAGAGTCAGGGTTTCAGCATCACAGATTTTTCCAGATTGTGGAAAGAGGTGGGTTATCAGCTCACATAAACTGGCAGAACTTCATTTGTCTAACACAGAAGTCATACTCCATCTACCCTGGGAGAGCATCAGACCCCTCAGATCCTGGGGATCCCTGCCCTGTGCAGTGCCAGTGAGTGCTCACAGCTAAGGCCAGCCCAGGGGGCTCACGGGCCCTGCTGGCTGCCCAGCCTGCCTTGTGCTGTCCCCCAGAGGTCAGGGAGCACTCACCTCACCCTGAGGATGATGACCTGGTTATCCACAGCTCAGCGTGGCACTGGGAGCATTGCCACTGGAACTGCACACCAGCCTGGAAGCTCCCCAGCAAGGTGGGTTCGTTGCCTGGGCATACTGGGCTCAGTTTGGACTGCAGATCACAGCACAGCCACTTGACTCTTGATTTGCAAAACACCCCAGAGTGAAACATTCACAGGGAAACCAAGATCTCCCTCTCTATTCCTGTTAACTACATCCATTTGACTTTCACCTTCAAGAAGGCTGTGTCCTCTCACCTCAACATGATTAATAGTAAAGGCATAAATCTGCAGCATACCAAATCATTGAAATATGAGCCTAGATATTTTTGAGGGAAGCAGAATTCAAGACCATTTGGCTTCTTATTTCTCTCTCTGTAAAAGATAAAAATCCACTCTAGAAATCAGAGCAAGGTGCTAGCCGCGAAGGAAGGAAGCCTCCAGAACTGGGGTGTGCTTTGAGTTCACCATCCACTGCAGGTGAACCACAGCACCTTCCTCACAGGCAACCTATGCCAGGTGAAGGTCAGCATTTCAACCTTCCCTTCTCACAGGGTTTTATTTCCCCTCTGTTTCAAAGCAGACCACTGAAAAGTACATACATGACAATCTCCAGACTGGGGAAGGAGCAATAAATCTCAGAATTAACTTCATGCTTCTTGATTTATAGTTTAATTATATAAGAAATATGCTGAGATGCAGAGAGACCTTTAAGCAATTGATCTGTTGTTTTCAAGTTTCTTTTGCAAGAAAATAAACTGTAAAACCACTCATTAAAAAGGACAGAATCCTGTTACTTTTGAAAGGTTTGTGGAGTTGAGCTTTTGGCTTTGTTTTATCTTTTCTTTTTCCCTTCTTTTTTTTCTTAGCACCTTTGTACAAAGAACAGTTAGCTCAGTTTAACAGCTACTGACACCAAACTTACATAAATGTTTTCTATATCTAAAATGACTTCTTTTCCTGCCCATTTTCCTTTAGCTGCTTTCAGAAAAATACCCTTAAATTTTAAACACTGGGCTCTCTCTTTTTTTCTCCTCCTGGCTTTGCTTTTCTCCTTTTTTAAATGCTGTTTTTAAATCTGCAGTATACACAGCAGACATCCAGTACCAACGGCCCAGAGTTTGATACTGAACTTTTAAACTTTATCTAGGTAGCAAGCAAAGACTTTTCTGCTCATTAGAGGTAACTTAGAGCAACAGCTTTCATCCCCAGATTTTTGTGTATATGTCAATGTTTAAGGACTCAGCAGTAATCTGTGTTAGCAGAAGACAAGTTCCTTTCTGGCTACTTTTCACACACTTCCTTCACATCCTCTGCTGGCACAAACAGCCAAAGACATTTTTCACACCCCAGTTATCTGACAGGAAAATTCATCTATTCCATGGTTTTGTTTTATCAGCTTTATGCAATCATGCAGGGCATAAGCTCATTGCAAGCACAATGTGAAAATGGCAGGGGGCAATCAGCTGGTTTTATGAGGCCCAAGAATGTTCCAGTTGTAGTGGAAGCGTATGAATTTTTGAGGAAGATACACACATCCCCAAGTTTACAAGTGTCTCTGATTTCAGCACCTCATGTAGTCAGTAAGTACTCCTTGATAAAGAACCAAGGCTTTTTTTTTGCTTTTCTACCTAACTCCCTGTTCATCCTGAAACACACTGATCCTGGCCTCTGAAAGGGGCAGGGCTGCTCCTAAGGCAAACCCATCAGGAACTCACTCACATAAAGGCTCTTTGCAGGAGCCATTGCACTGGAGAACATTCCCATAATGACATCATTTAAACTTTCTGTCACACAGAGCAACTTTCAGCGACAACAGCAAGAGCTGAAACCCTAAAGTCCAAGCTCTAGTCTAGCATGGAGACAGGAGACCTGCAGAGTCTGTCTGCGACAAAATCCCTTAGAGGAGATAGCTCTGGCAAAGTATGGAAACCAGAAACATCACTACACAAATTGGCTCTTCCTTTCTGAGCTACTCCTGTCTGACAGAGCTGCAGGGTAGGGAACAATATTGGCTGTGCACAGCCATCAAACAGGGCATGAATGCTGCTAGAAAAGTGGGGGGCAAGGTGAAGACTGACATTCTTTAAGCCCTCTCCCCACTGCACTGGAGTACATTCCACAGGGACTGCAGCGAGGAGAGGGATGGGACGGTGCCGTGCCTGGGGAGGCCTCACAGCCCAACAGCCAGCCCACAGCACCCCCACCACACCGGCTCTTCTGCACTGGCACCGCTGCCACAGCTCTGCTGCAACCACACAGGCGCCTCCGTGGGGAAAGCTTAGCAGATCCAGCCTCACAGCATGGAAACTGCCTCCCTGTTTGGGAGGGCTGCAGGAGAACTGGTTTCAAAAGGGCAAGAGGCAACGCACAGATGAAGGGAGTGCATCTGACTGGAAAGGAGCACGGCCGGGACTCCCGCTTGGGAGGGAGCACGCACTGAGCTCCGGGTTCTGCTGGGGATGTCTCTCTGAATTGACCATCTGGGGCCTTTGTTCCCCCAGGAAGGCGTCTTAGAGCTCTCTGATCCCAAGTCTCTGCTTGCAGCAATCCCTGGGGGTTTCCCCCAGCATTTCCCAGTAGAAACTATTGGGAGACAGAGGGAAAGCCAACCAGGCCAGCCTTACTGAATCCAGTAAAGATCTCTCTGTGGTGTTTGTTCCTCACTGTCTTACTGCACTTTAGGACAAAATGCAGAGAAACACATTTCAGCCATAAAGCCACATGAATGAAAACAGGCAAAAGCTACAGAAATCCTCTGTGTCAGTCCTTTCTCAGCTTTGATTTTTAGGACTCACCTGGATTCCAATCAAAATTCCTTCCTTAGGAAATGTAAACCCTGTGGCAAGCATGGCCTTCTGGAAGGCAGAGTACACGTCCTCCCCGAAGCATGCAACCTGCAGAAAGGCACAAAGAAGGCAGCATGAGGGGAAAACAGAAACAAAAACATTGCTTTAAAAAGAAACAGGAATGACATTTTTAAATAGGCTCTTTTGATTCTGCGTGAAGAAGTCAGACTGCTTGTGCATGGAGCCTGCAGGCATAGGGAGGGGGAATAAATCAGAAAATCATTGCAGACAAATCTCATCATGTGAATGCAGCAATAATGAAGGAATAAGCAATGGTTCCGTTTCAAACAGCACACTGAGGAGTAACAATTGATTCTGCTGAGTTATTGGGAGGCTGTACACAGCCTCTGCTCCAGTGTTTGGGATTGCACTGCAAATTATTTCACATTATAGAAGGCTTAGACACCAGCGAGGGTTGTGCACACAGGCACATTCCTCTGTGTGCCTGCAAGGCAGTGCTTGTGCTCTCCTGCACTCCTGGCATTTCTTGTGAAGGGAAACCACGGCATATAAAGATGCTTTGTCATTAAAAGTCCACAAATGAACAAAATTCAAGTAAAATTTTAGTATTTACTTAATAAGAGAACAAAGTAACCAGGCCAATTCATAATAATTGATTTTATATAAATAAACATTCAAGGAAGAAACCAGTAAGAATCATTTAGCAGTTCTCCAGCATTCAGAACTGGATGTGGAGCTCAGTTGATTACAAACTATCATATGATAACAATCTTCTGAAAGAGCTAAACTGTGTTCCTAACCAAAATCTGGAATTCTGGTGACAAAAAGAGGAATGCATGAGCTTTTATGAAAGTTAAAGAAGACAAAAAACAACCAACCAGCCAACCTTCACTTTCTCTGGTCAGCTCCACACTTGTCGAAAAACAAACACAAGCAGGAGCTGTGACTGATTTTTCTCTTTGAAATAGCAAATATACCAACATACATGGATGGGATAAAGGGGCTGATTGAGAACTGCTCTCTCATTTCCCTCTTATGGTCCTTCCCATCCCAGAGTGAGCCTCACATTCATGGTCTCACTGTTACCCTGGTGAGCACAAACCAGTATTTCATGAAAGAGCAAATCATGATTTGCCAGATCTTCCAAAGTTAAAAAAAAAAAAAAAAAAAGAACAACCAAACAAAAAAAGTCCCACAAGGGAAAATACTAAAAAAAAGTCATGACAACCTGGTACAGTGTATCTATATTCTATGTATATCCTGGACTTTTTAGGGTGACAGACAGACCCTCCTTGTAGGTTTTGCAGCCTGTCAGGAGAGGTTTATCATTATGGCATGGTCCAAACAGCCACAATACTCAGAGGGACCCCCAGCATTGTGTCTTCTCGTGTTGTGGGAACCATGGCTTCCAGCAAAATACATCTCTGCCAGAAAGATGTGAGAAATTCAAGCCCAGATCAAGCCATGTGTATGAAAAATCTCTGTGAGGAATAACTGAGCATTTTACCCAAAGCAAGTTATTATCCTTACTTCACTATAAGAAAGACTTTCATAACCGTCACACTTTATGGCATTTGTGAATATGGATCTTTCCAACTCATAAAAGTTAATAATCCCTCCTTTATGACCATGGTAATCTCTAACTCTGTATAAAGCTCAGAAAAATAATTCTTGTTCCTAGTTACATTTTTATTCTTTTTTTTTTCTTTTTTTTTTTTTTTTGTAAGGAGGCTGTCTGTGTATTCAAATTTGTTCTTAAAATCAGGAAGTCACAGGAGTCGCTTGACTTTTTCCTGCCCATTAACTACACTGAAAGGAAATCTTCCACAATGCTGATTTCCCACACGTTACAAAGAGTAAAATAAAGTAATTCTGGAGAGATGCAGGACACCTGAGGCTGCTCTTACTTTGTATCTGAGTGCTTTTTCATATTCAAATGGTAAGTATTTCTTAAGGAAAACAGCTCCTGCAGACATACCCAAACTCACATCCAATGGAGCAGCCCAGGCTCTACCACCTGCTTAGTGATGGTACAGCAGACTTAAATCTAATCAAATTGCCTCAGTATTTAATCACTTCCCGAAAGGGTGTTCTGGCCCAGAATAAGTTTTTGCTACTACAACTCTTTCTAGAAGTAACAGAACAAGTAAGTTTAAAGACCACTTGAATGTGTCTATGGAAGCCCTTGGTAGCTCAGCAATAACTGATAAAGAAACCTTTTGTTCTACATGTCTCACTTCAGGCGATGTGGAAGGAAACCTGTGCCCGTGGGGATGAGGGTGCTGAGCCTGGGCAGGAAGATGCCCAGCCCTGTGCCCTCAGTGTGCCACAACCACAGCAGGAGACAGCCCAGCAGTGTCCCACAGCCTGGCTGCACCCAGTGGGGAAAGCTGCCCACGCTCATCCCACCCTCATCCTTTTGTCTCTTGCCTTTTGCACCTTGGGGCATGCCTTGATGGTTACCAGGCAACAAGAAAATACCACACATATTTGCAGCCTTTAAACAACTGGCACGTCCCAAGAGCTGACCTCATGCCCTGGAGTCCCGATGGATGTCACCGCTCCAGCAGTGTCCACGGGGGTTGGGAGCTGTAACCACTTGTCTGTCCAGAAGCAGATGATTCATAAAACACACTGATGCAGCCAGAGCCTCCCAGAACCTGACAGCTCTCAGATAAATGCATTTCAGGCTGTCACACCAGCCAGGTCCAACTCAGGGAGCTGACGTGCAGGTAAAGAGGGACATCCAGTGGCTGAATACACTGGGTTGTCCAGGACATTGTGGGTTTTACAGCTAAGAAAGATGTTTTCAATTTTCTGAAGAAGCCACAGATGCCATCATGATTCAGGCTGTAATACGATCACTTTCAAAGATTCATGATGTTTAAAGTCAACTTGGTTTAAAAAAAAGAAAAAAAAAAAAAGCAAATCTAAAAGATACCTCCCCAGTAGAGGCCATTTCACATCGGAGAACAGGGTCAGCATCTCTCAGCCGGGACCAGGAAAACATTGGGGCCTGGTGAAAGAAAGAGGAAGGAGGGAGAAAAAATAAAAATCTAATGGATGATTGAGAAAAAAACACAAAAATTCCAGCTATGCTTGGAAGTGACAAAAAGAGACACAAAATTATCCAAAAAAAGCAGTGGTCAAGGCTGATAAGCAAAGGAGTATTTGGCAAAGCAGTTCCCTCAGCATGTTGATGATGGACTGGAACAAATAAACATGTATTCCACCAGTAAATCGATCATCTAACTCTTGCATCCTGCTCACATTCCAGGGGTAGATTTTCAGTCACTGGTAGCCCACTATCAGCATCATTTTTAAACAAAAAGACTGCAAAGCTCGTAATTCATTGAACAAGTAGAGATACTATCTGAATCCAGTTGGTTTTTCTTAGAATGCGGTTCTCCATGAAATTTTTAATTTGCAGAAATAAAACTGTTCCACAAGAATGAATGTTTTTGGTGTAAACAAGATGAAATTTTGCAAATTATTTTCATATTTTCCCTCTCCCCCCCCCAACCAAAAATACACACTGGTAATTTTTTTCTCTTTTGTATGAAAATATTAAGCCCCCTGATCATTACTACTATTGTTAATATCTGAGGACTTCACTCTCTGAGTTCTCTTGTCTAATTTAAAATAAGAAACAGGGAGGGGAGGGAGGAAAAGAAACTCTCTGTTAAAGAACCAACGACCACATGTGACAAACATGGAACAAATTTCCTACTATGGAGTAATTTTCTGTAGGACTTCTCCACATCTCAAACTACTAATGCCATTTGCATAAAGGCAGCAAGATTTTTGCTTTAAAAAGAATCTATTTATAAATCTGAAGCCATAATCCCATCCCTGGAAGTCTCCAAGGGTAACACTGAAGACAAGACAGTTGCTGCTTCATGACACCTAACAATGGCCAGCTAAAATGAGATAGCAGAAATTGGAAAGGCTTCTCAAAGAATGCCACAAGTCTTTGTGACTTTTAGACCACTTTTGGTTCTGCTGTAGCTAAAGAGAAAATTTTTACAGTGGCCAACTCAAGCTGAAGTATGGCAGCCAAGGTGGATTATATTAATATACATTGTGTTGAAAGGCAACAAGCAACAAAGCCTTCCACCAGCTCCCTAATTTTTGTCTGCCATGAGCATGAAAATGCATCATCAGGAGCAGACTCTGGCACTGCAGCTAAACCCTATTTAAAACTTAGTCATTTTCTACCCAGGATTTAATCTTGGTCAGGCCATGATACTTGCACCAGTCTAGAAGCAAACATGGCAGGACAGCATTTCAGTCACTAAAGCTTAAAAGGTAGTACACTAATCCACAAAGAAGCAGCTATGTTGAGAAAGAAGAAAAGAGTTTCATATCCTCTTTTAAGAACTGCTGAAGAAACAGGATCCTGTCTCCATGCAAATGCTACTAGCACTAAGAGGATAGAAAAATATGAGGCATGAATAACAACAAATAGGCTAAGCTGGAATATTTTTCAAAGTTTAGCACTTCCAGAGGTGTTAGCAGGTTTTCATATTTGAAAAATCCACACAGAACACAAGTAGTATAAAAAGCTTTGTAGGGAAGTTTTCAAAAATATAGCTGGATTTTCCACTCTGTAGCCAGCATTCCCAGGAGAGACAAAACTCCTGACAGTTCAGCTAACAACAGTTCAGAAGCCCCAGGTATAAACAACAGAAATTTATAAAAGCAAATAAGACTCCTAAGTATAAAAGAAAGTCTCAAGTTCAAATTTCAGATAATGCCTATCTGTGGCACCAAAATAAAATGTAAAAGTACAATAGACTGACTGGCTTAGGCCACAGATTTGGCTGACATTTTAATAGGTCTGAACACTTAATTAGTAGAAAGATGTCAGGTGTTTTCTGCTTCCTCAGTTTTCACTTGATATGGAAGCTATTAAAGCTTGAAAGCTTCTGTATAAACATTCCTCATTAACCCTTGGATTTTCTGCCCTACTGTTCTAGATTTTTATGATTAGGAGCTTCAGTTCTTTTCTTTTTCTTCCACTAAGCATTCAAAAATATCTACAGTACACTTTATTATCTCGGGTGCTATACAAGCTTAGTAATTATGAAAAGTAAAACCTTGATCCAAAGGATCCAAGACTTTCACCCCTATTTTAACCAGTGGTGTATATCAAGGGGATTACATGCATTTGGCAGCCCATGTCCCAAATCTTGCAGATAAAATCAGAGGGGCACTCACAACATGCAGTTGTACATGTCCACACTTGTATTAAATAGAATTATGAAATAGCCTGAACTTCAGTGTTCAGTTCTGCAGGTGCACATTTATTATGCAGTTCATAAACAGGATTCAGAGTAGGTTAGAAGCTAAAAATAAAGGAAGTTTTGATTTCACTGGATAATTTTCTTCTTATTTTTCTCTAGAGTTTCCAAATAGATTATCTTGAGAGAAAACACAAAAGGTCAATCTGGCCTTTGGCCAATGAGCCAATTGTTGTCTCTGGCAGTAAAGTACCAACTGGATATTAATGTGCTACGTGCTGGCTCTGTGGACAGCGTTTTTGTTGTTCTTTTGGAAACCATACCTTAATCCCAACATATCTGGATGGAATAATGGGGTGTTCCATTGTGGGCAGGGATGACTCATTAACCTCTTTTCCAATCATGACTTTAGTGGCCACATCAATGAAGTCCACACCCAGAGTCTTGGATACAAAGGGGAAGGAGCGTGAAGCCCGCAAATTGCACTCTATCACCTGGTGGGATTAAAAAAGAGAAATACCAGGGTCAGGCACTGTGCAGGGAAGAAACAGATTGAGTCATATTTTTTGAAATCAACCCTGAGTCCTCTTGGTAGAGATGATCTTCAGATTGCCAAATAAGAGACACAGAAATTGGATTCATTATTTAAACAGGGATGAGGGATGGTAAGTGGCCAGCCTGAGATACAAGCAGCCTGATGTTCTTCAACTGAGATTCATGTCTATTGTCTGAACATTAGAACTGAGAGGAAGCCAGAGCTGACACAGAAAACGTGCTGTACTACATCCTAAGTTAATGTGCAAGAGGCATGGAAACACATGCACAGGCATCAGGCATCTAGAATCCCAGTCTGTTCTCCCATGGTAATGGCACTTCCTGAATGGCTGGACCATCCTTACTGACTTCCCTCACCCACATGTGGAAGTCATTCAGCCAGGCAAGAAAGTAACAAGGAAGTTCTGCAATCTGCCGAGAAGCCCCCTTGGAGTTCAAGAGCAGAAGAGGAATTGCTGTAAGTGAGAATGAAGGGCAGTGAACAGGGGCAAGAATAGGCAAGTTAAGGTAGAATTGAAAAGTGGGGGCTGTCCAGAGACAGACAAGCACAATTGTGGGAAAGCAAGGAAGGAAAAACTCTGTTCTCTTCCTCTGTGGAGTTTCTGAACAATCACGTGTGAAACAGAAAAAAGGTGAAGAACAGTAAGTACATTTTACTGAACTTGTAGCCCAAACAGGGGTTTCCACCAATAATGCATCTCTTCTGTTCCCTGTCAGGTTTTCTTCCCATTCAGTGCTTCCTCAGTCATACTCTGCTCACGTTCCTGTGACCTCCTTCCATTAGCAACAGAAAGCCAACTGTTACCCAGAAAGGGTCAGACATCTCCTGTACTTGTGTTACTAACAGCTACTAGGACTGTTCAGATAGCCATCTTAATGGCTTATATTAAAGGTTTAAACACTTACATTCTCTTGCTTTCTTTTCAATCCCTTTGAAGGCTTAATTTAACATCAAAATAGCTAAAGAAGGGAGAGGATATCGGAGATCTAAAAGCCATGATATCCAGCACAGAGGACGAGGCACAGGTCCCAGTGCTGTCCATCCTATTCCAAACTGATAATTTGGGGAAGGACAGCAGCCAACAGTGACACAAAGCTGACAGACAAGGCAAGCAGACTTTCTTCACGCCCTGTATGAAGGCAGGGCAGGATCCTCCCTCCCACACAGGCAGGGAGAGCTGTGTGATGAGGGGGGCCCAGATGAGCCCACACCCTCTGACAAGGCAGGTGCCTTGCCCTGGCTGCCACTGCCACAGTGCCCAGGGCAGGGATGCAGGACCCACACACCCAGCCTGGGTCCTGCCACACCCACAGCAGCTCTTACCAGCACATTGTTGCCTTGCACCAAGAACTGGATGTTGAATGGACCAGAGATGGCAAAAGCATTTGCAATCTTTCTTGTAGCAGCTTTTACCTATAAAAACCAAATAAACAAAGTGCAAATGTGTGTATATAGAACAGATAATTAAGTCATACAAAACAGACAGCACCATGCCAATAAATCACCATACTTGTGGTTTTCTTTAAACATCATCTCTCTATGCCCTGCTTTTTTCTCTATACCCACATTCTGGCAATAGCACTATTTCAGAAGCAAACAGGTTTAATTTCCCTGGTAACATAGAGCCTGAAGTGCCATTTGAGGGCAGAAGCAAAAATCAGTTTTGTGTGTGTGAGAAAGCAGAGGGGAGAAGGAGAAAGAATCAAAGCCTTGCCCTGTAGCAATTCCTAGACTGCACAATGGAGTCTTTATAGCTTTCTTGTTGACAGAATGAATAATGTTTTGTCATTTGAGAATAACAATTCAGTTTTGTAAGTGTCCTAAAGGTCTTTCACCAGCTTGCCTGTCCCATCACAGATCAGTGGGAGGTGTCTGAGCAGACACACTCTGGAACAAACCGGGAGGAAAGTCTTATTTCCCAAGTGTGTCAGTACAAGTGTTTGAGCAACTTTGCTCCAGAAAATTACTATTTTCAGAAACAAGGCCTTGGACATTCTTGGAAACAGAGCTGAAGCACAGATCATTGCATTACAGCTCTTGCTGGCTTCCAAGCAAACCCTTAACAGGATGACATCACAGGGGATGACACATTTCATTTTAAAAATGTATCTTGACAGCTAACTCTGTATCACTAGGTTTATTCTTGAAAGAGGAAAAAGTCAAGATTAGGTGAGGTTCATTCATCTTGACATTATTTTTGGAAAAGCAGGCAGCTAGAGAGTCATACAGCTAACAAAATCATTTAAGGATTGTGGCAGGAAAGGAAGTGGAAAGTGAACCATGGCATATGTATGAATTAGACAAATGCTCTACTGCTACGGAAGCTGATTCTAAACCAAGGAAACAAAAATCCCAATGGGTCTAAAAGTGTGCACAGCTACTGCTTAAAATAGGGGGATACGGTTCAGATGATCAAGCAAGTCACAGGGGTAATTTGACATCCTTCACTTGCACATACCACACTGGCCTTAAAAAAAATCATTGGTGATTTGATTTCCCCACTGGTGATGGAGGGAAAGCAGACTCAACCCCTCCTTTCCTTTTCTCTTTGCAGTGCTGGTGCAATGTGTACCTTCTCCAAGGCTCCCTGGCTGATGGTCTGTGTGGGGAACACGAGGGTGGCATCTCCTGAGTGAACGCCTGCGTCCTCCACGTGCTCTGAAATAGCATGTGAAATAACCTGCACACAGCAACAAGAGAGCACTTGGTCATCTCACCCCTCACAAACTTCCTTCATCCCCAGCCCAGCCCAGCCTCCCGAACAGAGCTATATCCAAAACAGGATACAGATGGGCAGGAACAAAAAGTGAATTTCCCAAGATTTTGGGGAGAATATGACTGAAGCAGACACGAGGCACATGAACGAGGAGACCACGTAAGCAAACCATGGACATGATAAAACCTACCACAGCCTGGAGATGCTGAGGCTTCCTTCCTGTCTCTAACACATGTGGATTTCAAAGGTAACAGCTAAGGAGGCTTTAAACCAGCTCCCTAAGTTCTGCTTGTCAGAACACAATAAAGTCCTCATTGCCCAACAGAAACAAGCACGAACTAACATCACTGGTATGTTATTTTCCCCCCACTCTTTCATGGTGTTTTATCATGGAGAAATACAGAGAAAAAGCAGAGGAAATCCAGACCTAAGAATTTAAATAGAATGAATTGCATCAAGGCACACAACCTCTATACCAAACAAGTGATCATGTCTGCTGGTTAAAAATTCAGCTTGAAAACAAAATATTTCTTTTAATTGAGAAGTTTGTGATTTTTTTGGTGTTTGCTGAGTAATGAAATGCAAGGTGAAGTTTTAAACAAAAATGAAATAACTGTGATAATTTCATAACCCATGCTGATACAATTCTGATGAAAGTAATTTCTGAAGCCAGTGATTTGTGAATCTGGTAAAAGTTATATTCTAAAGGATTCATTTATATGGATAAGCAATGCTTAAAAAATAACCAGTGTGGGTGTCTACAACATAGGTGCATCTTCTCAAGCACAATGGTTTTGAGCCTAAGATGAATTCTTCTTGTTTCTTTACTCTCCTCAGCACAAATCCATGGCTCTACAGTATAACAATCAAACTATACATTTTTGTATATCTCCAATCCAATCCTGAAAAAAACCAAGTTTGATGTTAAAGAAAAGCAAAGTACTTACTCTTCCTGCCTTGGCTACGGCATCCATTTCTACCTCACGGGCATCTTCAATAAATTTAGTGAGTACCACAGGGTGATCCTGTCATCAAAACAAGAAAAAATAAGAACATTTTTGAAAGAGGGTATTTGTAGACCACCCAGAACCCTTTGGAAGTGAAAGAACAAAAGACCAATCTATTAACATCCTCATTTCCACAAATAAGTGAACTTTGCAAAGGTATAATGGAGGAAAACTTGGCACAATTTCTCCAAAACCACTTATGCAAGAAAGTTTGAGCTCTCTACATCAACACAATGACAGGGAAATTTGGGCAAAACCCAAAGGGCTTTTACATGAGCTCATGGCACAAAGAAGATAGTGAGAAATGGATGGATCCACTGACCTATAATCCCATCTCCCAGAGACAGTCCTTACCTCCAAAATCTTCACTTCTTCCCTGGTGTGAGCCTCCCAGCCCTCTCATGGTGCTTCACAAAGTAACTGATGCCTGGCATTCTCAATGACTTTGTAGAGTGGCTGTTTGCTATTTTAGAGTCATATATATTAGGCAACTGATCCATTCCTTTCTAATTTCTCTGCCTGGTTTCCTAAGTCTCCCAGGGAGAGGATAACTATAACTGGCCAGGAACAGCCTGTCCTTGACTCTCCCTGCCTTCCCTGCTATATAATGTTTTCCTTCCTCTCCTTCTGGCCCATCTCTGGAATGCTAGCACACACTTCCACTCTCCTCTAATACTTTCTCCTTCCAGACACCTGCTCCAAAAAAGTCTAATCTGCATTCTTCCTGGCCACCTTTGTGTCTCAACGTTGTACCTGTCCCATCCACTATTAACTGCCTGTTATTTATTAGAGAATAAAATGAAATAAACGACAGTCTGTGCATGCTTTAAAGGCTCCTCTTGAAAAAATATCAAGCAACTTCAAAAGTTACAAGGCACAATTCCTTTCATTTATCAGTGCAAGGGTAAATTCACAGGCAAGGACAATGCTGAAGCCTACACTTTCATAAATTTAGTGGCTTGTGTCCTGTTACTTTCTGTCTTGCTGCAGTTTTTCACTGGAAGATTTTATATGTGCACACAACCTTGTTTACTTCAATCTGTCTCAACCCACACTAGAAGTTTTGAACATTATTGACAACATAAATGCCATAATGACACAACACTGAAACAGCAAAGTAGTTAAAACAACAGAAGAGGAACTAGTCAGGCCCTTTACCTGGAGATGCTCTGCTGGATGGAGCAGAACTAGGTAAGGCTTTGGAACCAGAAAAACGAAGCCTGTGTCCCACAAAGATGCTCACAACTAATACTGGTAGCTTCTGTGGAACCACTCACAGGCCACAAAACCTTGACAAGACTGAAAAATACTCCCTAATTTAGAAGTAGAACACTAGTTCTGTTCTGGTTTGCTTTTTGATAGCTTAGCTTCAACTATACCACAGCTTTTAACAATATACGACACTGGATGAAGGAAGAAGTTCTTCCCTTGGCAGTCTGACTACAATAGGAAAATACAGCATGTAAATCTAGTGTAAATCTCTTCAGATCAGAACCAGAGCCCCCAAAACTCATGGTCTCCAGCTGCCTTTTTGCAGCATGCTTGCAGCTGCCTTGTGTGTGTAGCAGAACTGGACATCATAAGGATCCCATGGGAATATGAACATGTTCCCTTTCCTCTAGGTATACATCACATTTTGCCAAGACTCCACAAGTGCAACTCCCAGCAAGGCCTCCTGTACCAGGGATGAGACCTCTCAGAAACAAAGAACAGCACTGCTCAGTTCAAGTCAGTCAAGCTGTGACCAGTTAAGCTGAGCAGGGGTCACTTTCCTGGGCTACAGCCTTCTACAGGGCATCCACTGCCATCACAAAGCCACCCAGCAGCACGACAAAGTGATCTGTCCCACTGAACAGGGCTTAAGGCTGTTGCCTGCTCTGTTTCTGTGAGTGTAAACACAAAGCAGAGTACTTCAGATGAGGTACAGAGGGAAGTTAGGCATTTTGGGAGGCTGAGCACTGCTAAGAACCCGGCACACTACCACAGGTTGACCCTGTAGTCTTCTGAGAATTAGTTAAATAAATTATTCTGATGGAAGCAACAGTGGCACTATCCCTTTAAGACTTGTTCAAAGATGGTAATAAGGTTTCCTTGCCTCCACACTAACCTATCCTCCAGGATATTATTACTTTGCAAGGTATCTCCCTTTCATTCCACCATTTCTTACTGAAAAAATAAACTTGCACAATTTGCCTCACACACTTAAAAATCTCATGGTTTTGTTCTTGTTCAAGCTTTAACCACCTGAGAAATCCCGAGTAAGCAGTCATATGTCTGACTGCCATAGCCAGTTGTGCTTCCAGAGAATTCCTCTTTGATTGACTTACTTTTAACTCCAAGACTCCTGTGGCAGCAGTGTTTATAGTGCCACAGCACTGTTCTGAACAGTGGCCATTAAAAACAAAACAAAATAAAACAAAAAACCACACACAAAAAAAAAAACCCCCAATCAACCAACCAAACAAAACCAAAAAACAAACAAACATTTTTTAAAAAGGGGGGAAAAACCTCAGAATAGATGCCAAGATGAATCTAAATTGTTGAAAGAAGCCAGGCAAAACAATTCAGAAAGTGAGCGAAAGATGCTACATCTATTTCCATAATTAAGTGGTCAGGAATGGATGCCCAGGTAGAGCAGCTGCCAGCTGTTCCTGCTCCATGCAGGCATCCTGGTGGGCTCAGTAAGGATGCTTGCATGGGCTCCCAAGTTAGGGAACAAACTGAGCAGTCAAACTCAGTGGCTCCTCCCCTCCCCAAACAAGAAAGGGGAAGAGTGAGGAAGACACAATAAAGAAACAAAGAGATGGAAAACACTGTAGAGATGAAACAAACAAGGCAAACACAAAAAGCAGTAGCAGACTGGTACCTGAGAGACTCTGGTGGCTTCTGCTAAGAACTTCTTCATTTCCTCCTCAGTGAATACTACATTCATTGCAGACCCACTGTGAGAACAGGGAAGAAAAGAACCCAGGTCAGCTTCCCTTGTGAATTCTAGGGAGATATCAGTGTTAGATACCAGGGCACAGGGTTCACAAGGTTACCAACTACCTCTGTACAACAGACTAGCCAAGCAAGTTCCTGACTCCAGCCACTTGCTCTGCTCTTGGCTCAGAGGCAGAGGTGGTACCTAATGAACCTCCATTATCCTTTCCAGAGAAGACAGGATACCTCCAGAACCACAGTGGATTAACAAAGAAAAAACTGTGTTTTTGTAGCCTTAGCACTGCTGCCAAATCCCCTTCCTGAGCCAAGGCTTCAAAGGTCCCCCTAAGCTGGGGGAGATGGCTCCTTAGCCAGCCCCAGCAAGGCCCAGACTGTCCCCTGGGGCAGCTTAGCTGGGAGCTCAGAACAAACACACGCTTGGCTCACTTCAGCCCAGTTCTCCTCAGGGACAGATGAAGTGAGGCATGTACAGGTCACTGCTGATGCTTGTGACAGGGCAAATCCAGGGGAAAATGGTCTGTTCTTTGCTGGCCATTGCACTGTGTCTCGTTCCTTAAGGGAGTAGACACAGTACAGCAGATATCTGAAAGCTGCTTTAATTGTAGCTGTCAGTAATACCAGAGAGGGGGATCTGGGAGAACATGGGTCCAGAGTAAGTGATTCAGGTCCATTTGAAAGACAAGAATCTTATAAAAAAGATGTTACATTACCCTTTTCTACCACTGATGCACAGCTTCCCCTTTGCTTTGTTGGGCAAGCCCACAGAGGCTGTGGGGAAAAGTAGAAGAAGGATCTATCCCACAAAATCAGTCACTTTATCCCAAGATAAATAGACACAGGTACCTAGGTGATTATATTTATTTCTTCAGCTGATGTAAATCAATAAAGTTCAATTAAATCCATGGACTTGTGTCAGTAGCACCACTGAGGATGTGAGCTGGTGCACACAGTACATAACTGGTGGGGAAAGGCATTTAGTTATCCAAGGAAACTGGCAAATATTAAAGGTCATATCTACTCAAAGGATGAAGAAGTCTAGCTGTGGACCTGCTGTTGTTCTTCACAGAGAGACCAGGCAGAGTGCTGTGCTAGGGCTTCTCACGCTCTCATTCCTCAAGTTTTACATCCTCCAATTTCATCTTTCTCCCTGAAGTCCCCCTAACCTGCACTAACACATGCTAGCACATACTTAACAGGGAAAGGGCACAAAATGGTTTTAATTCAGATGGAAACAACAGGCTAAAATAAGTGTTCCCTAATAAACTGGAGAATTACATCAGGAGCAGTTTTTACCTTATAGTTTAACCAAACTTTACTCCTGAGGGCTGTTTTCTAACTTTGCTTATAACCCCACTGCAAGCTTTAGAAACCAGGTAGAAAAGTCCCATTCAGGAGTCTCTTCTACAGGATATTTCCTTGAGGGTTGAAGAAACCCTTCTCCTTTTCTTCTTTTAAAATGTGTGCTTGCCCCTTGGCCCCTACAATTGATATTGTGCTTCTTCATTTTGATATGTGTGTCTTTCATATGAAAAGGACCCTGTCTCCAATTTATTTTCACTTGTACACTGTGCCCAGAAAACTGCCTCTCTGTGCTGAGTCACCCAGCTATGAAGAAACTTCTCGCAGAGAAGAGTGATCATTCAGAACTTGTGAGCTTGCTGTGTGCATGTGCTGGTGTAACCTCCTCCAAAAGCCTGGCTGTGGGAAACGAGGCACTCTGTACAATGTCTGTTTAATGAGAAGCAGCTGCCACAGTGTAGGGACATAAAACATGCCTGTAAGCAGAGAAGCTTGGCAAATAAGAAGCTGAATTCAAAAGATGCACTGTCATTTTCTGAAAACAGATGCCAACCCCAATAAACGGCCTCAGCAGGTTTCCTTCTGTTTTTCCTGGTGGCAAACAATCCTCTGACTTAATTGTACAGGCAACAATCTCAGGAGCCTTAAAGAGTATTCCAGATGGTTCGTGGGTTTGGCCTTGAGATATGCAAAAGGTAATACAGCTGAACAGACATTCTCATGATTATATTCTACCTTTGACCTGTGCCTGATGGACTTCTGGGATCCATTGACTTTATTAACTGGTTTGAGCAGAAGCCTCAGGCAGTCACAGGCAGCTTTATGCCACGCACACCTAGCACAGAGTTTTCCACACATCCCCTGAAATTGTTTTCCCCTGTCTCAGAAAGGTTTCTGGAGTTCATATTGCACCTTGCTGAGGTCTGTCAGCTGAGCCTTACCTCAGAACATAGGAGGGCCTCAGCAAACAGGGATAACTCACAGACCTTGCAAATTCAACTGCATCTGTCTAAAGAAAGGGAAGAAAAACATGATGTGAACAAGAAAATATTCTAAAGTCATTCCAAAATTCCAGCTCTAACTGCATTTGCACTTTACTAGCCATTAAGATGAGGGGAAAGAAGTTTGGGACTGCAGCCTGGACTGAATGTAATACACAGCTTCCTGGTTCCAGAGCTGTCACCTTCAGACCTCCCCTGTCCATAGAGATTCACCAGGAAAAAAGAGCAGTGCCAACACATCTCCATTCCTTTGCAGTCTTCACCTGCTAGAACAGCTCTCAAGGCCAGCAGAATAAACTAGACCAGCCTGACAGTCATACTAACTTCTCCTGGGTATATATCCCAGTTTGTGTAAGGTGATTTAAAGACACTTCCCTTCCAGCTTCCACCCACTCCCAGTGCTGCTGTAGCATCACTTTACAGGCATCAAAAAGTTCTTCAACATGGGCAGTAAAAAACTGTCAAGTGCCTTTGGAATCTTGAGGTGTATCAGTGAGTGAGTCCCTCCTGAGCAGATGCACATCCCAGCCCCCAGTTCCTTCAGCATTTCCCAGCTGCACATCCCAGCTCACCAGCGTGCTGACTGCCTTCCAAGGAGCCTGGGCCACACGCAGCTCATCCAGAACAGCGGAGAAAACGGAGCGGTCTTCTGCCTGGTCAATCTGCAAAGGATTTGTGCCAAGAATCTTCACTCCACTCTGGTGTAGTGGGACTGCCAAGTTGTTGGGAATCTGCCCGCCTACAGAAATAATGCAGCCACTGCAGCCCTGTCAGAAGACAGAAAGGAGCACGGTCATGTCCAAATTATCTTCACAGGAAGAGCTGTCACAACAAGAATCCAATATTTAGATTACATCCCTTTTCAGACTGTGGTGAACAAAGATGGATCATAGGGCCACAAAGATGATCAGGCAGCTGGAGCACCTCTCCTACAAAGACAGGCTGAAAGAGCTAGGGTTGTTCAGCCCGGAGAAGAGAAGCTCCAGGAAGACCTTACTGTGGTCTTCCAGTGCCTAAAGAGAGTTTATAAAAAAAGGGGACAGCAATTTCTTACATGGGTAGGTAAGGACAAGGAGGAACAGTTTTAAACTAGAAGAGGCAAGATTTAGATTAGATGTTAGGAAGAAATTCTTAACTCACAGAGTGGTAAGGCCCTGGCACAGGGTGCCCAGAGAAGTTGTGGCTGCCCCACCCCTGGAAGTGTCCCAGGCCAGGTTGGATGGGGCTTGGAGAAACCTGGGATAGTGGGAGGTGTCCAGGCCCATGGCAGGGAGGTGGAATGAGATAAGATTTAAGGTCCCTTCCAACTCAAGCCATTCTATGGTTTTATCACAATTGTGCTGATCTAGAGGCACCCAGGCAGCAAAGTGTGATTTGGAGTGTGTAGCCTCCCTAAAACAGCAATATCCTCCTTTATATCACTCAAAACCCAGAAGTAACTGGAGGTCACATTCCCCAGGAAACCACAGAAGTCTGCAGCACTCACATCAGCCCATGATTCTGTAGCTCCTGCTTGTACCACAGGCTGTTTCCTTGTTTGCATGTCATGTTTAGGTGCTCCTGCTTTCCCAGGGAGGATAAGCACTGAGATGACACACATCCCCTTGCTGTGCAGAGGAAGGGCACTGCACTAGGAACCTGCGTTTCCCCACGACAAACCTCAACACTCTGCTCCATGTGCTCCTACACACGTGGACATGGGGACTCTCACTACAGTGAGCCTAACCCCCTTCCTTGCTGGCGCCTTAGGACCCAGCAGCACAAACAGACAGGATGCTGAGGTCTTCTTTCTTTTTCAGTCTAGCTCTTGGAGAAAACAGCTGCTCCCATGCTCATGGTCAGAGACTTCCAGAGTAGCAGACATTCAGGCAAACTCTTCTTTATTCCAAAGCTGCAAGGCACTAACCTCCAGCAGAGAGGCAATGGGGAACAACCGGAATTTATGGGGTTTTTCTCTGCCAGGACTGCTACTCACTAAACAAACCATCTTTCCTAGCCCCAGAAGCCAGTTTTAAGGAGTGTAACAAAGCTAAGCAGAGTCTAGTTCAACAGAGCCCAACACATCATACAGCCTGCAATGCCCTGGATACACTTAGCCCTTTA
Source organism: Climacteris rufus (assembly GCA_013398175.1). Classification (NCBI taxonomy): domain Eukaryota; kingdom Metazoa; phylum Chordata; class Aves; order Passeriformes; family Climacteridae; genus Climacteris; species Climacteris rufus. The sequence continues at coordinate 1,387,951 of VZRZ01000597.1, forward strand.
TTTTAATCAATGCTCTTTATTCCTGACTAGCTCCTCATTTGTGGTAGTGCCCTGCATGGTAACAAGTACTGCAGCAAAGTGCCACATGTGCTCATTTCCACATGGGTTATTTGTAAGCACTCCAATTCCAGAGGCAGATGGGGCAGAACAGGTGGCACAGCATCCTCCAGCCACAGTGAAGCATTTCATGTCTGTCACTGGGCAGCCATCACAATTTAAGTGAGAAAATAATAAACAGTCAAATAACAAGAGACAGGTGAGCTTGCTTGCTAACACACATTCTTCTACAGGTGCAAATATGGTTTTGGTTTTTTTTTTTTTTAACATAGCGCCCCTAATGCTTTCAAGTACAATCTAGTCAGGTGTGAAAATTCTCAATAGAAATAAAAGGCCTTAGAATACCTGCAACAAAGGGCACTTTACTTTTAAATTAAAGTTGGTGAAACTTTGCCCAAAGGAGAATCTGGCCACAGTACAGCTGCAGTGAAGGGCTCTTTTGAACCAAATGTGTTTTACAGTTTTACCCACTTCTACAAATGAGAAACATGAATCAAATAATCCATGGATTGGCTCTAAAAGATAGAGGAACAATGTTCTTTTAATTAACAGGTGTGTTTTTCCTGAAGAAGGTCAGCCCCACTGGCCTTTCTGGAAGAGGAATTTCTTCATCAGGGATTTAAAGGTACTTGGAGTAAACTGAGAGCAGGATGGACTATTAGTGACTGCAGAAAAATAGATGATAAATGCTAGTACAATCCCCACTCAACTTTGATGTGGTTAATGTCCTACTATAGTAAAAATCCACTAAAGCAGCACTTATTATCCCGAGGTCTACTCGATTACTTGTTCAGCAGGCTAGTACACAGCATGAGATGATTTTTTTTCCTTCTCACCATGAAGTCACTTACGGGATGCCATGATGCTGCTGGCCAACAGCAACCATCTGAAAGAACTTAGGACTGGCAGGGGAAAAGGACAGGGGCTGATTTGTGCCCACAAGGGCTTGTCTCATGACCATCTCCAACTTGGAAGAGAAATTTGTGCCTTACTGCTTCCAGACCCATCCAAAGCAGAGTAATTCTCTCTAGTCCCTGGGCCCCTTACCATCCATCATACATGGATAGGAACCAAAGAGTGAATAAGCAACCCCCTCCTTGCAGTTTGGAAGGGTTCCTGTTGGATAACAAGTCAGAGTAGCTTTGGTTCCAAGGTCAACCAACATGTTAGTATATCCTTGACACATGTGAAATGTGAAGTGTCCCAGCTAACAACTTCTCCTCAGCTGCTGCTTATTTCTTCCTTTAAAAAATTCTCGTTACTGAGCCTCTAAAATCCAAATACTGCCTACATCAAAGCTGGGATAGCATTAGGGACTCCAGCCCTAAGGAGACAGAGGAGATGGCTTATTCAAGCAGATAGCAAAGAATCATAGACTCATTTTTACTCAAGAAGAACCATAAATTGAATCTACCTGCTGCTTACTTCTTACTTTAAAATTCTGCTGTTCTTTCCCAAATCCTGTTCCCACCTAAAGAGCTGCCACTGTCCTGCCAGGGAACAGGATTGCTCCACTGAGAAATGTGGGCAGCAGAAAGGGACACCACTGCATATCACTTTGTCATCAGCCATATTTTAATTATAAAGAAAATTAATAACGTCTTTGCCATTAGACATCTTTAAAATATACACAATACATAATCTAGTGAAAGAAGCCTAGAGAGTATTACTTTCCCCTTTAAAACAAAAATCACTCTTTTTATTACTACCTTGCTGTTATGTCATTAGTAATAGAGTTGGGTTTTCTTTTTCCTTGAGTTTGAAAACAAATTAGACCATTAAAATTGTACCTAAGAACCTCCTTTAGTTTTATGAATTGTTTCAGAATGATCTCTGAAACAGAGAAAAGAATCAGTAGAGGCCCTCAAGCAGATAGATATTAAAATAAAGAGGGAACATCTTCTTTGGAAACAAAAAGCCAATAAATCTGAGGGAAGGAATTTTGGTTTTTTTTTTAATTATTGTCCTCACAGACTACCACCTAACTTTGCACATTCACAGTAAATTAAACTTTCCTCCAATGCACAGCTCTGTTATGCAGAACTCACACTCTGGTGAGTCCCAGCAGCTGTGAATGTCAACTGGAGGTTAAGGAGGACATAAGGAAGATAAAGAAGAGGGACAGCTGAGTACACCCCTAGGAGAGAGCTGTGTGAAGCTGTGAGCATCTCTTGGTAGGCAGGTTCCAGCTGCCACGGGCTCATTGGAAAACTCACTCCTCAAAGCAGGCTAATTTGTCTAACCAGCAAAACAGGGACAAGTCAGGGCACCTATTGACTTGGGCTTAACAGCTGCCCAAGCTTTGCTGCTGATCCTAACAATATTTAGGGAGCTGAAATATCATCTCTACTGAGAGCACACGGCTGTGTCCATTGTTTGCTGGTAGTTTTACATACAGTTTGCTAATGATCCACGACTTCTCAGTTCTTTCCAACAGTTCCTTTTCCATTGGAACACCAGAGGAGGCAAATGAGAAGGAGAGGTTAAAAGAACAGTCTGAAATCATGCCACTATTCATGTTTTGTATATGAAGATGGGGAAGATGGCTATCTACAGGATTGGTGAAGGATATCAGAATCAGATTCATTTTTAACTTGATCTTTTCCTTAGGGACTGAATTTCAACTGCGCTTGCTTGAGGAATTATTCTGTTAACAGGATATTAGCACTTGGCTCACTCATTTTTCTACAGAAATGACACATAACAAATAATATATCTCAGACTACACTGTGCTGGAGGTCTGGGCTCTGTCCCCAGACCTGCCCATATCCTTTTGCATGTCTTGGTGCAGGCCTCTCTACTCCTCAGTTTCCCTCTTTACAGATTAGGCATAATAATACCATTAACTAATGCCCCAGCTGAATTAAAGTGTTTTTACTATTTGCATTTACTATTCATCTTGGGAATTATTAGACAGTACAACACTGATTTGGGATGTTTAGGCTCAGACCCTGATGGCTTTAACACCTCCAGCACAAACACCAAGTTGGTTGTTTTCACACCCACATCAGAGTGGAATTGAGAGTGGAATTTGCAGAATTCTCTGCAAACTCTCAGCATCTCTCTTATCCCATTTTTATTCCCACCACCTCAGCTCCTTCTGCCTCCTCCCAGCCCTCTCTGCTCTCACCATTACTTTTTGGTTAATTCACAAGCAGGGCAGGCAAAAAACATGCCCAGAAGCATGAGCACAGTCCAGCGGATGAGCAGGGCTGGCTGAACTGGGGGAATTGCCAACAGTGTCCTTCCACTTCAGCTCTGTCCTTCCACTTCCACCACAGGATGCTGCTATTAGGCCTGGAGATCTGTATTGCCTCCCATCAAACTGGCCCAGCCTTGCTCTGACAAGCAGGATAATGCAATTTTCAATATGTACTCAGTATTCTTTCCACATGTTTTTCTTACCCAACCTGCTAATTACTAGCACTTCGTGTAGAAATGAACTCCCTCATCACCTATATCTACCTTCTCTTTGATCCTGCAGTAATTAGATGTTGCATTTCATCAGTGTTGTTTGTCTGACAAACTGTCACTCCCGTTTCCTCCACGCCCCTGCTCAGAAGTTCAGTTCTGTTAAGTAAACAAGGGTTCCATGCTTTTAGAGCTGAGCCTCATGGATAATCCTAAAGCATTCAAAAATCAGCCTTGAAGAGTACAGAGAGCCACCAGAGTCTCTTGACCTGTTGCAAATCTATGTTTTCCAGAAAAAGTCCCTGTTTTTACAAAAATTTAAGGCAGAGGTGAAACAACCTGTATAAACAGGAAAGTACAAACACAATCTATAAATGGTCATAGACAGTATTTTGCAAATGGCTGAAGAACAGGGCCTAGAGACTGGGACATGAGTTCTGATGTGCTTTTATCTGCTTCCAAATTTGGGACACAGCCAGATTATAAAACCCTTTTAGAAACTTGCACCCATTCACAAAGGAGATGAGCTCAGATCCTCACATACTGGGAAAAGGAGACAAGAAAAATCACAAGTTTAACATGACCTGGGTCCTGCAAATTTGCTTCAGCAAGTTACATGGCCTGCTCATACTGAATTTCAGGGTAGATGAAGTTCCTGAAAGCACCTTTAAAAGCCTCAGACACAAACCCAAGATGAGTGTGCTAGAAATCAACATTTTCCATACTGGGGCCAACTGTTTGCATTATATAGCCCTCATTACCAAATATATCTGGGACTCTGCTCCATCTCTTAGATCAGCACTTCTGAACACTTGAAAATTCCCAAGAGACCAGTGCAATGTGTGGATCAGGAGCTGGAACATGTTTGATGGCAGTCCCACTGCCCCTCCCAGATCTGCCTCCCTGTGTGCTGGACCACCCTCACACACAACTGTACTGCAAGGCCAAGCCTGCAAGTTCTTGAGCACTCATTGTTATGATGCACAGAACTCCTTCTACTGCTCCAGGTGGAGGACTTATGCTTCAAATCAAGGGTGTGCTTAACTGCTAAAGCCCAGCAACACAAGGGCAGAGCAATTTGTACGATAAATGTGTGTGCAGCAAATTAAGCCTGCTTGTAAATATTGCACAATATGGCATCTTGCAAAATAATTTAATATCTATTTGGCATTCTTTATGGAGCAGCCTGCTAGGAGCACCAGCGATGTGTAAAATGCAACATCGGGATCCAAAGCAAACAGCTTTAGCGAGCAAGCTCCCTCCCACCACCCCCAGCTGCTCTGCAAGCTAGTGACAGGAATTCTGAAAAGTTTGGGTTGCTTCATGGCTTTTTATAGTGCTTCTGCTTTTCTTTACCTCATATTGGTAGATGTCCAGGATCCTTTCCAGCGACAGCTCCTCAAAGTACAGTCTGTCACACTCATCAAAATCTGTGCTCACCGTCTCCGGGTTGCAATTCACGACCACGGTCTTGCTGCCAAGCTGACGCAGCGTGCGGATACTGGAGACAGCACACCAATCAAACTCCACGCTGCTGCCTGCCAGGAGGCAGAAAAGTGGGTAAGGAAAGGGAGGATGCAGAGAAGAAAACATAAATAGCATAAATATCTCAGCACTTGAGCTTAAAAAGGAATTAAAAAAAGAAGCCAGCATTGCCTCCTGTCAGCTCAGAGCCAGAAATGTAATTGTCCTCCCATGGAAATTAATCATCCACAAAACATGAACCTCCAAGCACAACAGGTAAGTTGGCTCAGCTGCTCAGGAGCGACAGACCTCTCTAACATGTCTGTCATCCTGTGCTCATAAACACTTCAGTCTGCTCTTGCTGCTCACCCAACCACTGCTGCCTCACAGCCAGCTCTGGGATAAACTAAAGAGTGGGATAAACTACACTGAGCTCCCATTATTGTAAGACAATACTGTTTACTCCAGGAAACACGAAGCATTGGCACAGATGTGGTGTGAAGAAGAGAAGACTGAAGTGATTTTTACCTTCCGGAAGAGCTAAACAAACAACAGAAGAATTACAGCTCCATGTGTTTGACCTGCCTGTACACTGACTCCAGGTAAGGCAGATGTGTAGAACAACACTTCTAGAGCCACTCTGTGATCCTTTGATCTTGGTCTAAAGGCTACTTTGCCTATGGCAACACTGTGGGGCAAGCACGGCCCACTGCCCTGAACCCTGAGTGAGCATCGTGGCCACCTCGAAAGGAAAGGGGCACAGAGGGTGCTTGGGTGAGCACCAGGACTTGGTGCCTGGCCTTGGGCAAGTTGCAGCTCTTGGGACTTGGGCAATGCTGCAGGCTCCAGGGAACACTGGAACTGAGACTTGTGCAAACAGCTACTACCCCATACACTTCTGTACTCAATCATCTAGGACAGGTACCATAAACAGAATGATCCCTATGAAAGACATCATCAAATAGTTGTGCCTACAGTCTACAAGAAAACTTTGGCCTCATCATGCTGCATTCACAGTCATTACATGATTGTTAACCACTGACATTATTTTTATGTGTAATTGTGAAGATACATTCGAAATTCAGTGTGTGCTTAATTGCTGCACTCACCACCTAATCACAAACAGATGGCTGGCACAGGTCACTCCCTGACAGGCACATAAGTTGTCTCCCTACTTCTGTCAAACAGGAACCTCAAAACATGCCTAAGCCTCAGTTAAAACCCCACGGGAAAGAGAGGAAAATCAAATCTGAAACTGGCTGTTTCCCAGAAGGGACACCAGATGCACATTCAGTTTTTGTATTCCACTTCCACTAGTCAGGTATCTTTATATGTATAGGAAACCTCAACTTTTGGACACAATGGTCATCTGGACCCCTCCTCTGACTGCTTCAGATACAACCTGGGAAAACAGCTGAGCCCTTCTAAGTGTATTTCAGGCATATCCAGTAATGATCATATCCAAACACGGGAAAAGGGGAGACAGAAAACAAATAGTATTACCAGTAATGACTGTTGTAGCATAACCAGCCATTGCTCCTCAGGAGACCATTACTACATGAACACAGGCTTGTTTCTGAACTCTCTTCCACATTTCAATCACACTGAGTCCATGAGCACACCTTAAAACTTACAGAGCACTCTGCTGGCCCATGCCAGTGGTGGAATATATTTATACTTCTTTCAGGGCTGACACACAAACAAACACCCTCCAGGCAGCAGGTGAAGAGCAAGGATTGCTGAGGCTTCCTGTGTGCAGCAAAGGTGTGCCAAGGTAAGCACTGGAGTTCAAGAGTGTGTATCTGCACTGATCCACATCATGTTTCTATCTGGCACATTAATTTACAAGAAACTTTTAAAAAACTGACTTTGGTTTGAAAATTTTTCTTTATAAACACAGAATATAGCATGACTTTTGAAATAGCCTCACTTCCCTCAAATATTTTTATTTCTTTGCAGAAGTGTGAACATATTCAACATTTTCCTGCAATATATTTCAAACTATTTTCAAATAAAATTCATAAGGGTGGTTTCGGGTTTTTTTAACCTGAAAATTAGTTTTCACAAAGGAAGTAAGAAATGTTTAACTTCCATCCAAATCATTTAGCATTTTCTGACCTGGAAGGGAATGCTAACTTGATCCCACTGAATTCTGATTACAATTCTGAAAGCACAGAGGACAAGCACACTGCTTACTTGCCTTCAAACGATAACAAAAAAAAAAATAAATCAACTTGGCTATTGCACCTAGAGGAAAAACCTTTTACAGGTACAAGTAATGGTTTCCTCTAGCAGCCTTTATTTAGTTGCAACCTCTTCCAAAGATGGTCTTGATCTAATCAAAGCTGCAGAGCAGGTGAGACCAAGGACAGACCTGCATGGCTAATCTAAGCAATGAGGAGTTTTAGGTGAACAGTGCAAAACGTATTCACATACATTCGATCAATTTATGAAATAACACTGCCATCCTTTTCATTTTTTGTAGCCATACCACACAGCCTGTTGACTGGCAGAAGTGTTCACAAAAAATAAGCATAATCATGGAGTGTTCCTCCTGATTTCACTCATCTCAACACTCATGCTGGAAACTAAGTTCAAAAAGACATGTCCTACACACAGCAACAGGAGTGTAGCATGTGACCTCTCAATCCAAGCCAAACAGATGGATGCAGTTTTTAATTCCAGCTTTCAAAACCCATCACCAGCTCTTGAGAGATGCAGAGCAGAAATATTTCTGAATAACAAGCAATTTTTTGTTGTCAATAATTGCAAGCTATTTGGAGAGATCCATGAAAAGAAAAGTGAAAGTCATCATATACAGAATTCAGCAGTCTGTCTACCCAATACTCACAGCCACAAGGAAATCCTTACTCTGTATAATGATCTGAGTGAGTTGAAAAAACAGCATGCAGGGAATTGCTTATACAAAGCAGCTGAAGAGATCAAAATATTTTCAGAGTCACCTACACTTACAGCTGTAAAACGTATAGTGACAACATCGCCACGAGCTGGCAGTAAACATATAAGATAGGTGTGGGAGCAATAAACTTCTACACAAGGTATGAGGTTCTCAAGAGCTTAACATGTGAAAAAAATAAGATTGAAAAAATTCCATAAAACTTTGTGGAAATCACAACTAAATATCAAGTGAAAAGTAATAAAATTCTCCTGGTTTTTCCAGGGCTTGAAATGAAATTTCCAAGCAAGGTATAAAATGGTATAAAATGCAAACTTTGTGCTAGGAATTGATGTCCTGTGCACTGTGCTCTGGAGGGTTTTTTCACCTTATGAGAAGAGGAACAAATGAACCACAAGAATACCTGAAGAAAGCTTGAGGGTGCAAGGAGAACAAAGGAGCTGTAAGAAAGATTTACCTATGTGATAAGGTCCACAGCCCAACACCATCACTCCACAGTCATCAAACTTTACATCGTGTTCCTGGGAAGGGAGAGAAAAAAGTCATTAGGAGCTATATTCCACAGCACCTAGCTGTGCTTTTCAGAATAAACAGTTTCTGGTGTTCAGCCCAAATCCAACAATCTGATCCTTCAGGGCTCCAGTTTGATCTGGTTTACTGCAATGTAAATCAAGTGCAGCTCTCCTGGAATTAGTGATGCTGCACCCAGACCACAGGAGAGTACCTCTAATCTGGCTGTTTAAGCAGCCTAAGGACTGTGAAGTTTCACATAACAATAATGTCAGGATGAGATGAGGGCAATATGAGTTCTGCCTTCCCTGCCCCTGCCTGTGCACGTACAGGTGATATATGACAGGATCTTAACAACACAGGGGCATTAACACCAAATGCAATGGAGCAGGATTGGAGTGACAGAAAGCTCCAGGGGATATAATTCCCGGAGATTATATGTAACACCATCCAAAATAATTGCTACAGAGACCAAGGCATCTGCAAGATTCCCAGAATTAACATGGCATAGGGAAAAGAGATGAAAGCAGACAGCAATGGGGCTGTTGCTGCCGAGGGTGCCTACCTGCGCGTTGTACGTGACGTAGAGGTAATTGGTCACTGCCGGGTATTCTGCTGCCACGGTGTCAATCTGTACCGGCAAAAAAGGGGGATTGTGACTTGGCCAGAGCAAGATGTTTCCTACATGCAGATGTTTGCGTTTTTTTTCTTTTCCCTCCTTCCCTTTCTACAGCTATTTCACTCCCATTATTTTCCCACCACGTCTTTCCTCGTAAGGAGGTGACTTGAACTGTGCTGTGCTGGCAATGCAGCAAATGACTGGCCTTCCCCTCTAACCCTACAGTTCAGTCAACACAACACTCCACCAACTCTTTCTGAGCTGCAGTTTTAGCTCTGCACCTCTTTGGTGAAACATCTACACAGCCCAGGAACCTTCCCCTATTTGCCAAGGCCCTCATTCTCTTGTTTGTTTGGCAACATTAAATACACAGATTCCTCCAGTTCTTCTGTCCTCTTTAACTAGGCCATCTGGCATCTTCAGACTCTACTCTTGACCCCATCTTACTCCCACACTGAATACAAACACACCTACAATATCACTTAGAAATCCTGTTGAGAAGCAGCACAATTATTATGTGTTTATGTTACTATATAACTCGTGCTTTGATAATTAAATGGTACACAAAGCAAGAGAGATTTTCAACCACCCTTTATATGTAGTTTTCAACAATTTCTTATGTAATTAGTCACCAGAGAGCCCAGAAGAACAATTTGCCCACTAGGCTGTTCACAAACTATTTGTGTCAAGTACCCATGGCATGTTATACACGGTAACTAGTCCATCTAGGTCAACAGCAACTGCTGACGTGTCCTGAATGAACATCTGGAACATTTCTACACAGAGAACTGAACAGGGAACAATATGAAAGCAGCCCTGACATGAATTTTTACATGCTACACCATTTAAAAATCTGCCAAGCACTTTGAGGAATCCCCACTGGCTGTCCAAACCCTTGTGAATAATGGAGAACGTGACCTTACATCATTAGTGCCGCCTAAGTGTCTGCTGCTCATTACAGTTGCTAATACCGCGACCTGTACTTCGTGGCTCAAGAAGGCAACATATGTTTTGAAGGCACACAGGCAGGCACAAGTAGAATGACCTTATTAAGTGTACCTTGGCACACAAATCAATCCAGCGCTGCAGTGCCATATGCAGCTGGAAGAACACAGTGCAACACCAGGCATGTTTCTGCAGCCAGGTGAGCCAGAGAAGAAATACAGCAGCTGGGGAACAGAAGAAGACTTGGGACCTGGAATTGGGCCTAAGGATACAGACAAACTCTTTCAGAGGCATTCAGTAGTTTGGGTTGTTTTTCTCCCCCACTTTAAGGGCAGAAAACCAGCTGGTGGCAGTTTAATACCAACATACCTTAAATGCAACAGCAGAGCACCTAGTGACACTGCCATGAATACCAGATGAGCTCATTAGGCTCCTGCTATCACAATGAATAGCAAATGAACCCATAACAATAGTACACTTCACATAAAGTATTAGCCTGTAAAAAGTTACTACCAAGAGAGAAGAGATAGGCTCTTCAGGTTCCTACCATGGTGTGCCACCATTTTCAGCCTTTTCCTGAAGCCACAGAGCTGTTTCCCTCTCAGCCACAAAGAATATGAACAAGAATTTTCTGAGTCTCTTTGGGAATGTTCATGGCTTTACACTGATTCCTGCAGTGCAGAAGGAACAGCTACATGGGTGAAATGTGGTCTCCTCACATGTCAGCATCAAAACTCCTGAGGATGTTAACAGAGCCGGGAGCTTCTAAAGGCATGGAGGTCTCCTGCCCACTCCTGGAAGCCCCCACCAGACCCAGCCGTATTTCTCACATACCTGTTTCACCCAGGGCACTACATTTTTCCTCAGTCTCAGCTGACGGCACTGGACCTCAGTCAGCCTCAGGCATTTCCCAATCTGCTTGTCAGAGAACCCCATCTGTTTGGCTCTCCTCAGTGTCTCTTCTGGAATGGTTTTGCTGGGATTAAATAGGAAAAACATCTCTGCATGAGGCTTTAAAGGAATATTTAGAAGATACATGAGTATTTATGTCTCTGTACTGCAGAGTTGCCATAGGATCAGGCACATGGAGGCAAAAAAAGGAATAAGACTCATACATAAAACACCTTTTTCATACTGGGTGCCCAGCACAAACACCTCTGAGGTAAAGTCTAAAGCCAGACTGCAAAGGGTAGGAAGTAAACCACTTTCTTTCCCTTCATCTTTGAGACAGGAATCAGTGGCTCATGGTGAGTCCATCAGGCTGGTACAAGTTGAGTGTACCCACAACAATTGTATAGTCATTTAGCATTTCAGCCTCCACAGAGGGGCTGCAGTGATTCCTTTATTGGATTCAGTATCCCTACAACTCCATGCCCAAACTTTAACTTAATATCTCCCTTACATTCTTCCAGTCTAAATTTTAAACACAGGCCTCACCAGACTGCGCTGGACCAATCATTCTGTATGTGCTTCCATCTCCTGCCTCTCCTTGCAGCTGCCCACTCCACAAAAGCATGAAATTTCTGGTTCTGGATGAGGCATAACTGTGCCCTGACCCTGTGACCACTGTGCTGAGCTCAGAGACACCTGGTCTCAGACCACTGCAACCAGGTGTTTCTTTCTGTTGTTGAGGATGTTCTGCCTACCTTCTGAAATGGGCAGTCTTTGGAAAAAGCAGCTGACTTCAGAGGTCCATAGCAGAAATGACCTGCAGAGGCTCACACACAAGGTAGGTTTTTCCCTGTAACAGTCTCAATATACCTTTTTCCATATCATTACTGTTGCTTCTTGCATTAGGAAAATGGAGAGGGGGGATAGAGCAGGTAAAGCAGGGGCCCCTTTTCTGATTTCTTATTTGCAGCCAGGGTCTCTCAATACTTCCATACATTCTTGTTCTCCTGGTCTTGCTGTTTATTTCAAACACATTGCTTTCCCCCTGCCATCTCTGAAGATCAACAGTTTCTGTCCATTTTTTTCATCTTCTCCATTCCCTTTCATTTTCATCTTCTCCATTTCCTCTCCCTTCACTCCACTCTTTTCCCTCCTACTCTTTGTTCCACTTTGTTTTGACTCCACCCTTACAGTTTCTGCATGCCTCTCTTTCTAAGCTACCTTTTCTAAGCTTACCTTTTGTAAAAACATAAAAAACCTGTAGGTTTATCAGCACTTCTGCTTTACATCTTCATCGCCAAAAGCAATCTTTCCTACCCAATAAATCAATATTTTATGAGCAAGCAAGCTCTGAATCAGGAAAAAGGAATGACTAACAAACAAGCAATTTTCCTAAATCAGAGTTGTTGAATTATGTCTTTTGCTTGATGGTATTTTTAAATAAATAGTATTATTTCATTTGAGTGGGAGATGAGGGGTAAAACCATTTTATTGGAATGTGTCAGGAAGCTGAAGCATGAAAGTGAGTCACTGGATTGGATTTTCCACTCTGTCTTAGGCACAGAGCAGCTCTGCTGCCCTCAGTGAAGTCAGGCTGGTGTGAAACAGGTGAGAGTCACACAAGTGTCAAACCAGCTGTTCTGAGAGCAGAACTGGGAACCAGCAACTCTGAAGCTCAGATCCCTGGATAGACAGGACTTGCCCTATGAATTTCCCAATGCCACCTCCCTCCTTGGCCTGCAGTATGAGAAGAGAGCACTCCACCTTCCAGCAATGGCAGGAAGGGACAGCTGGTGAGAATTTGGGGGAAGGAAACGCTCCCTGTAGCTCCTTCCTCTGCTCCATGCTGCGTCCCAGCCTGGCCCCACAACCACCCTGCTCTGCCCTCAGGGGAATCCAGGCAGGAGCACCACCTACACCCTGGATCTTCTCTACAACCCTGCACCACACCAACCTTCTTACTCCAGCAAAGCCCCCTCTTGTTAGTGTCAGAAGGGAAACTGTGGCTGCCCCATCCCTGGCAGTGTCCAAGGCCAGGCTGGATGGGGCTCAGCGTAACCTGGACTAGTGGCAGGTGTCCCTGCCCATGGCAGAAGGTGGAACGAGATTATCTTTAAGATGTCTTCCAACCCAAACCACACTATGACTCTGTGAAGAAGTCCTGCCTAATCCAGCAGGTTGAGCTTCCCAGGTTTTGGATTTCCCAAAGTAAGACCCACTTTGTGGCACCACACTACGTTAAAACCCATGGTTTCCATGCACTAACACCTCCACCACAAACTCCTTGCTTCTCCTCAGCCCATTCTGCTTTCTGATCTCAGCTCAGGGGCAGGACTTCTTGCACAAACCATGAACACCAGAACTGAAGGCATGGATATGTGTTTTACAGGAGCAAATAAAGCAAAAACCACCAATTCTCTGTCAAAAGTGATGCTAGCAGTCACCAGCTATTAAGGACTCAGCCACCTTAGAAGGAGTAAGCAGACCTGACGACCCCAGGAAAATGAGCCTGTCTCAGTACAGTTTACTCCCTTGCCCTCCCTTCCTTCTGCCTCAGGAACACACATAGCTGGCTGTCATTTGATTACTGTCAGAGACAGCAAATTGCCTTCATTTGCAGCTTGTTTCCATTGCTTTTCTTGTATCTCATTATAACAATATCATTCACTGTCACCACCCCCCCCCAGCTGCGTGGGTAGAATAAAAGCAGTGATTATTTGGCACCATGATTCATTTGCCTTGGGCTGGCAGCTTAAATTAGGTTAGGCCACTTACTAATCCATGCAGAAAGGTAACTGGTTTTGTACAGGAAAACCAGCATGCAAAAGAGAAAAGCCAAGTCCCTAGAGGGGAAAATGGAGCCACACATTTTTTCCATGCACTTTTTCTTCTGCTACTCCCCATGCATGAGAGAAGAAGCCAGCAGAATTGGTCCACCATGTGTAATGGGAACTGAATCAGAGAATTGCAAATCCTCAGCACTGGTATGGAAATCAGGCCGCCTCTCTGCATGTACTGCACACACATTTTTATAACGGAATAATTTCCATTTACTAATTAGGGTCATTTTTAGCATTTATGTCTCAACCTTCATCGAAATAATATAAAGAAACATGCAAACAGTATGGTAGGGTGATGCTTATCTTGCAGATAGCAAAACAAACATGCAGAGGTTAAGAGATGGCAATTTTTAAGATCCAGCATTGCCACTCTCTTTGCTCAGAGACAGCCTTTTAGACAAGCTGGAGACACTAAAGCCAGCAAGAGTGGAAACAGGCTGATCTCCTTGAATATTTGAGTGCAAATAACCCTTCAAGCTCACCAGAAATCCAGCCCTAAAAGAGAAGACAAAAACTGTCAGTTCTGACTATTACAAATCACATGACCCAGTCCTACATCACTGTCTCCCACTTTCCCCTGGAGCATTACTTGCTTTTCCAACACAGAGCAAAAAATGTTCCAAAGATTAAACTCCCTCACTGGTTTAGAATCAATTCTGAAACAAGGAAAGACTAAGTGACTATCATTTCAGACTTCTATAATGCTCCTTTTTCCTAACATTTGCCTTTGCAAAATGAAAGTCAGGAGTTTTAGAGCTTCAAACGCAGACAGTTTAACTTTTGCACACTGCCATAATTATTAAATGGCTGTTCACCTCCTCAGAAAGCTGAAGGCCCCCACTCATTTTGCACTTTATAAACAAAACAAGCCTTTCCCCAACCTTGCTTGTGACTCTGTTACAGCTTACAGTGTTTGTTTGTAGTTGCTTTTAGTTTAAAATTCCACCCTGTCATCTTTGGAACTCCATCCAGTCACTTCGTCAATAATAAACGATAAGAGAAAATGGAATAAACCCTGCTTAATGAGGAAATTTTCACCCTGCACAGAGGACCTGGAGAAATCTATTAACTGACTGGAGGAATGCTGGCAGCATTGAAATTATCAGGAGAGCCTGCTCACTTCCACACAGCCCTCTCTTCCACTTGACCAGCTTTCATCTGATCCACCAATAAAGGTGCCAGCAGAAGAAACACTCTTTTTCTTGTCTCCCAAATCAGCCTCTGCTTCCTGTTAGGTATGTTGTTAAGTTTATGCCCATGCACTTAGGCACATGTAAAGGGGTCTTTATAAAAAGGATCAGGAATATTTTGTGAACTGAGGGCCAAAGGCTGAGCTGGGAGCCTGTGGGACACAGGTGCTGTGTGCTGTGTCCCAGTTAACACGTGTTAAGCTGTAAACTCACAGCCCTGCACCATCACCTCTGCCTCAGCTCAGCAGCTGCAGACGTGGCTTGGATATGCACAGAGGAGCTGCAAAGGTGAGCACGCTCTGGCTCAGCCCGTGGGTCTTGAACTCAGCTCCTCCCAAGTCTGAAGGGATTTCAGCCCAGACTAAACTTTCAGCCCAGTTTCAATGTGGCAAGTAAAGTGGACCAAAAGTAGGAAGTGCTGGAAGCAAAATCCCTTATGCCCAGTCCTGCGAGAGCTCTTCCTTTCTCAGTAGTCATAGGCCTGGAGGGTTTCAAAAGCCTGCTGAATTTCAAGCTGGATTATGTACAAAGACATATTCTTTCTCGTTTCCTCATTGTCCTGCTCTGCTTCAAGGCTCCTAGTGGTTTCCTTGATTACTTCTGATGTTTTACAAGATTTTGAGCATGCTACAATTAAAATAATGAGATCCGTGTATAAATTCTCTCCCAGCTCCTCTTCTCAAGGAGACAGATTGTTATCGGTTTTCCCCTCCTGAGAAACTCATGAGATGACTGACAAAAAGCTGCCAAAGGAGCTTTTAGGGAGGCAGGAGCTGTAAACCAACAAATCTCACTCACAGAACAATTGTCACTGCAGCACTCTGCACCTTTAACATTCTGGTCCCCAGGCTAATAAATCTCATTCTGGACATCTTGATTTAAGTAATATGAACCTCACACTGTGCCCTAAGACCTGAAAGATTCACTCACAAGATTAAGTGATGCACTAAAGCAGCAGCTCACACCAAAACACAGCCAAGAAATGGGTCATAGATGCTTCCTGAAAGCCAATTTTCCACCTCTGGTAAAAGAGCTTTGAGGTCTTTTCTGGGATACCATTGTACATACGGTTACAGAGACTCCCCAATGGCTTTTTAAGGCAATACACGTTACCCTCTGTATCAAGGAAAGCATACATATTGCGTTTTCACAAATGTACAGATGCTTTGAAAGAAAATGCAGACGTGAAATAATTACCAATGGCTCTATAAGACAAATAGAAAGCATGTTATGTCAGATCCACACAAAGCACACACAACAGTCCTGCATAGCTGCTTGTATTGTATTCTGCCTGTGTACTGCATCTCAAACTTGTTCCTGAGCCTTCTCTCCCCACAGTTCACAAAGAAGACGAAAACAATCTCTCCAGGTAGCTAGAAAGGAGCACTAGAAGTATGTCAGGGACAGCTCCTCAAACAGCATCAATCAGCACAGCCCCATTTAGTGTCACTGGACCTGGTCTGCTTGATGCCCACACAAGAGCTGCCTGACGTGCTCTGACCTGTCCCAAAAGCACACAGGTCAGGAGAACCTGCTGCTCAGAAAAGTGGGGGTGCAACAATCCCTGTAGGAGAGCAGAGGTTACTGATGGCCTGTCTGAGCTTCCCTCCCTGCAGTGCTTCCCAGGTCACCTGCTAGTGCCTGCTTTTCATTCCAGCACCCCTGTTTCTGTGGCTACTCCACCACAGTCATGTTCTGACATCAAGCCACGCTTCCAGCAAGCACATTTCAAAGCACACCTTGTAGGGACACAGGGACATGGGCTCCTAGAAGGCAATTGCAATAAACAACTTCTGCCATGAGCAACTGAGCAGAGCACCCAGCTGCAAATGCTGGGCTAAAGTGGCTCTGCACCCTCCCACTTTTGTCTGCCTTCCCCTTTATTAACCTGTGTCTCTTTAGAAACAGCAAGAGCGATAGTCAGGACTGCATTTACCCCTTCAAGCAAACAACAGGCCAGGAGGTGTTTCCACACAACACC
Organism: Climacteris rufus; assembly: GCA_013398175.1. NCBI lineage: Eukaryota > Metazoa > Chordata > Aves > Passeriformes > Climacteridae > Climacteris > Climacteris rufus. Next base: position 1,404,776 of record VZRZ01000597.1, read on the forward strand.
CACAGAGCAAGGACATATTTTCCTTCAAAGGGAAGCTCAAAAGTATAAAATTATCAAAACATTGTTGGTGCCATCATTTCCTACTGTTAGCTGGCTGGCTAGTTTGGTATCTGCCAAAAAGATTATCTGCTGTTTCCATTTAGGTTAATTTAAAGAGCTGAGATTTCAGGTGACAGAGTGCAGTTCACTGCACTGCCAGACTGTCTTTGAGACTTTGGGCAAGCTCACCATTTCTGTGCTTTGCTCCTCAAAACAGTGGTTTATCATGCTCCCCTTTCCTCAGTTGAATTCTACTTCACAACCTTTAATCAATATTGAAATGTTCCTCTTTGGGCAATATACCCACACTTCTGCAAGATGGCTTTCCTGGGTTTTGCTCCGATTTTTTCAGCTGTGAAATTGACCCCATTACATTTACTTTACCCCCAATCCCTATGAGCTCTGGAATACAATCAATTGCATATTCCATTGCTACAGAGATACCTAAGAGATTTAGGAGCACAAGTCCTATTGATTTTCAACAAGGCTTTTGTCCCCATGTCACTTGGGCCTAAGTGATGTTTTCACCATGGCTGCCTACCTCTTTACCTCTATTTAATCATGTTTGTTGTACATTCTCCTTGCCTACAGATAGAGTTCTCAGGGATCCCAAAATCAGAAACAGAAAAAATAATCATGGCTACATGAAAACAAACCTTCACTGCAAACAAAGGACACGTGTAAATTCCAAAAGAGGTTTTCCCTTGCACTTAGGCCACCAGTGTCTTGAGTCAAGTATACCTCAGATGTTACTTCCAAGTCTGGATCTGAGCTGGGTCCTGGGGATGGTGGCAGCACTGGACTCTGCTTCAAATCTGACTTGCTCTGGACTGGGTCTGTAGCCCTGGCTTAAAGTGACATCTCACTCCTTGCTGCCTCAGAGATCTGGACATGGTCTGTCCAAATGTCCACCTCCTCCATGAACTGTCAGTGTGATGAACAGCCAGGAGGGGCTCTCCAGGCCCTTCCTCCCATTTTCACTCACAGGACTGGCAAGGCCAAATCTAGGGAAATAATTTCCTGATAATAGCACATCCTATTGCACTGCCACTGCTTCATACACCATCACCTACTCATGGACTGACAGCATGGGACAGTGCTTGCTCTTTCCATGTGAGTGTGTATACGTGGTTTTATTTATACATGTGCATGGGTGTGGTGGGGAAGGTTGTAGTTAAAATGACACTCCAGGTGGAGTGGTAATTGGTCAGACAACAACAAAAAAACCCCCTCAAATGTTAAGTTTCCAATTAAAATTAAAAATATGTAGGTCACAGGAGCAACAGCAGAGGCACGTTTGACATGTATGTGATATTATTTGATATTCTTGCAAGTACTCTCAAAATGGTTTTCTTTTCCCAATTCAACTCAGGCCATTTGCTTTCCTGCAGCCACATCACATAACCTGAAACAACTCCTCCTCCATCCTAGAGGGCCCAGAGTCAGAATCAAATGGAGCCACTGTGGCAGCCTGACAAAGCTATACAGTCCTACCAACACCAGGTCCAATCTTCTTTAGAAAAAAGTTCACTGGAACAAAAGTAAATGGGGCAGAGTGTGCTCTTCCCAGTCCCTCCTGTCTCTGCAAATGGCTGTCCTTGCCTCTACACCACAGAGAATGCACAAACATTTATAGGTCAGAAAGTCTTTCCCTCTGCATGCCATTATCCCAAAGAGCCTTTCATGCATGTAAACAGATCCCTTGCATGTCTCAGTGAGACCTTCTGCTCACCTCTGAATCACTGCAGTGGTGAGGATGCAAGGCAGCATGTGCTGTGTGAGAGCTGCTTGCTGAACTGCTCATAAAGGCCTCCACCTGCCTCTGATCCCCCTTACCCATCTGTCTGCCATACCCACTTGTTCTAGCTCTAAATTTCCTCTTGCCAGAGACCATCTCCTTGTTACAAGTCTCTACAACAGCTCTGCAGGGCCCAAATAAAGACTCTTTTTACTCCAACTGCATCCAAAACCTCACTGCAAAGAACCCCCAAAGCAACACAGAGACAAAAAGGAAGGAAGGGCTGGATTGGTCCAAACAGCCTGTAAAAGGAACAATGCCCAGGAACTGGGCAACTACTTCTGGTTCTGGTAACTGTATTTTAACAACAGAAAGATTTAAAGCAATGATGGCATCACCTCTCATTCTTTTCAATTGGAAATTATCCTGTAGCACAGGTAGAACTCATGCCAGGCTTGCTGGGGACTGGAAACAGCTGGCTGCAGGAAGAGCACATGTGTGCCAAGTCTCATTTGCATCACTCAATTAGCTTTCCCTTGGCTATGGTAGAGAGATGTTTCCTGATGTGGCTCACTGGACCAGTCTCTTAGTTCAAGTCACAAGTGTTTTTCCCTGGCTCTTTGCCTTTGTGCCTTCAATGTGATGCAGCTGGATAGTCCATCCCCTCCCTCCGGTGCTGGTTGGGAGGTGAAACGGTTTCTTTGCAAAGGTGTGAGCAATGACAGTGGAGTGGAAATCTGCACTGATAAGTGAATGAGGGTAAGGTAATTTATATGTTCAGCCTGGAGAAGAGAAGGCTCCAGGGTGACCTAACTGCAGTCTTCCAATACCTGAAGAGAGCCGACAGGAAAGACGGAGAGAGACTACTTATAAGAGCATGGAGTGACAGGACAAGGGGGAAGGGCTGCACATGGACAGAGAGGAGGTTTAAGTCAGATATTGGGAAAAAATTCTTCCTTGTGAAGGTGGGGAGGCCCTGGCACAGGAAGCCTAGAGCAGCCGTGGCTGTCCCATCCTGGAAGTGCCCAAGACCAGGTTGGATGGGACTTGGAGCAACCTGGGATAGTGGAAGGTGTCCCTGCCCATGGCAGGGGCTTAGAACTAGATGATCTTTAAGGTCCCTTCCAACCCAAACCATTTTGTGATTCTATGATACCATCCACAATCTGATTTGAATTGTAAGAATCCACTTCCAAGGGACACAGCATTGCCTGTGTCTGATAAAAATGCAAGGTTGGATGCTGCACGAGGGCTCTCTGTAGCAGGATGCCTGTACAGCCTGCTGCCTTGGTACCACAAGGATGAAAAACTGTGTGGGGTGATACCAGCCAGTGATCACTGGCAGTATAATAACTTGCCACCCACTGCAGAGAAAGAGAAGCAACCTCAGTGATATAAGAGGGTTCAGGAAGATTAGCCTCTGTGGAGTGATGCTGGATTTATACCAGCTGAGGATGGGGCCAGCCTCTGGGGCCTCATTTCAGAGAGTGCCACTTCAACAATGCAAGCTTAAACTGATCCTGGATATGTTGTGTTTCTTACTCAGGAGCTGCACATGCATGTTTAAGGGGCTAGAGACAAATGCAACAAGACATAGATGTTAGAGGACAGAAACTTCTGCAGTCACACAATAGATTTCTGCAAATAATCAAGCTACCCCTTCTCTTCCACATTTCTCTTCACATTTATTTTTGTTTAGCTCCAGATCCAGCTCCTTCCAGGGACAAGGGAGAGCAAAAGCTGCTCAATTAGAAGTGTGCAGCTGGTCAAAAAGCAGAGCTGAGGCCGGGGAACTGAGGAGCAGCCCGGTGCCCACCGCTCCGCTGCGCTCCCAGTGCCATCGTGTGGTGACAGCACAACGGGGACCAGAGGCAGAGAAGCCAACAGCACTCGGCCAATAACTCAGCAAGGAGGTCCTCCCAGCATCATAAAACATGAAGGGAAAGCTCAAGTCAGCAAGAGGCTGGACTGAAATACAGCCTCGTGCTTTAATTTACTGCTATCTTTCCTGTTTGCTTTTATATGCTCATTTCTCTTGAAGGAAGAAGATTTATATTTAAATATGTCTGGAACTATAGATGTTTGAAAGTGTGGTACAAAAGCAGCACACTCTACATGATCACAGAAAAGCAGAAAAGCTTAAAAATCAATGGGCCAGGCTGGAAATAAAATGCAGAGTATGTGACCCTCAGGTGCAGTAAGTCAGGACAAGTCCTGTGTTGGGTTTGAAGGATAGCTGTGTCCTAGGTACACGAGTTACCCAGGGCAGGCCATCCACATTCCCAGTCTTAGCCTCAGAGATAAAGTGGGGATTTTCCAAAACACACCAGAACTTCCATAATCCCTGAGAACAGCCAAGATGCACAAGTACTCAAAGGAGTTATTTTACCAAAGAGTGTGCTCAAAAACTTCTGCTTGACTAGGTGAGACAGTGAACTGGATCTAAGTCAACACTCCAAGCATTTGAATAAACTTCTCAGCATTGACTGCATCTATGCTTACCATAGGTTTCCAAGCAGCATTCCCAGAAGAACTGTTGTGTGCTAGGACTAGGCTTTTTTACCTGTTCACTTCCTTTAGGATCTTCTCCATGTTCACAATGCTGCACATCTTGTACAGGAACCACTTGTCAATGGCTGTGAGTTTGTGAATGACATCCACGGGGACTCCGTTATCCAAGGCCTGCCAAAAACAGGACAGCACCAGACAGCCCCTTCAATACATGCTGGACAAACACAGGGTTAGTCTGCAAACAGCTAGCAGCAAGTACATACCATAAACAAAAAGGTTTTGTAGATGATGCTGTACAAAACAGAGGTTCAGCTGCCCCCTGACCCTGCCTCCAGCGGTAACTGTGCCCCATGGGGAGTGTAGGGAGGCACCAGCCACTTCTCCCTGTTCAGCTCTGGTTCCAGAGGCTGCCTTCTGTTTCAGTGAGGGAGGTAATTTCCTTTTCACAGAGCCAGCAGCCAGACAAGCTGATGGCAACTAGGCTGGGTGGCCACTGAGTATGTGCTTAGCTGACTACAGGGAGGCACATTCAGGCTGCAGTGACAAATCCTCCATCTGTACCTCTTACCACTCAAGCTGACTAAATCTCAGGCCCACTGCTAACCTCCTAGCTGCAAATGTTAACCAGGATTCTCATCTGTGAAGGAACTTTTTGCTTTGGACCATAAATCCTCATATACCTTGAAATACAGGGCTAAATCAAAGCATGTGGCCTTGCATTACCTCTGAAGCAAGGGAAAGTCGGGTCCTGGGTGATGCTTGCAGCTTGCATAGCTCTAGCATCTCTCACTCTATCTCAAGTTAACCTCAAGATCATTCAAATTTCCCTGCTTTATCTAGCTAAGGTTATTGATGGGTTTTTTTTAAAACCAATTACTTGCAGCCATGGGGTAAAAAGGAACCCCACAGAGTTATTGTTCATAAGACAATGGATACAAAACATTGTAATATTTTAAAAAAACCAACACCTCAGAGAGCCCCCCAATATGATGGATTTTCTATCAGTGCAATTTCTTGGATCTCATCAGTGGTGTACAGTTACAGCTCTCCTGATAAAGCAACTATAATCAACCATAATGATAATGCAAGCACAGTATCTTTGCTCAGCTACAGTAATCAGGCTCATTAATTTCTTACCACACTTAATAGTTTTCTTGCAGGGCAGCATCCCTGGAACAAAGCCAGAGGAATGCCATTGAAGAAAACTCCAGCATTAATCCAGGAGTGAGCTTGGCCACTGCACCCCAGCTGAGTTACCAAGCTTGGGCACAATGTTGGTACCATCACCACATTTCAGCAGTGGGGGGACCTTGTGCCAGCTCAGAGAAATGGGTCACTTGGGGAGGCACCACCCCAAGGACAAGGGATGGGTGGCAGCTCTCTGCAAAATACTGTCACCACCTTCTGCCCTTTCTAAAGAATTCCCAGGCAGCTTGCTTGGGTCTCCTGCTTGCAGTTATCCTATTGTTCTGAGAGGTAATAAGCAGCTCACTGGAATATCCTGTGTGCTCACAAGCAGTGGTGAAAACCTCTAATGTGTATTTTGATCCTTTAATGTCACACACCAAGTCTTTGGCTTGTGCTTGGCACCCAACAGGCACTGCTCTTCCCAATGCCTGCAGTGCAAAGCCTGGGGCCCTCACAGCTTCCCTGAGCACTGGCAATGACCAGGCTGGGCTTCTCAGACATTTCTGGGTACACTGTTGGTATGAGGCAACTCCTAAGGAGTCCTTCCCATCCTGATTCCCTAGTGCTTGAAGGGTGAGGTCACATTGCCACATTAGTGGGATGTGACCAGATCCTTTTTCTATCTTTCCATCCATCTATTTTTACAAAACACATGCACACTTGCATGTCTTGAGGATCTCCAACTTTCAGTCAATGGTCCCCGAGCCACACATACACACACAGGTAGCATGACCACATAATCTTAAGCTGTTTAGGACACTTTATACAACAGGAATCTTCAAAGAAGACTGAAAAAAATATGTGACTTCCACTCATTCATCAGAGGAGGGGCAGAGAAAATCAACCATCTTCACCCCTGTGGCAGAAATCCGGAAACTGGGAGAGAAGAATGAGTTTGCAGACATTTGTTGCTCCCTATCATCACAATCCAGGGGCAAATCATGTTTCCAGGCAACCCTGGGAGATTGATCAGGGAGGCCCTGAGCTCCAATGGCTTTCCTCTCTTCAAGGAGTACAGCCAAAACACAGCATGGAAGTAGGGGGAGAGAGCCACAGCAGGACAGTGTGACTTTAGAGCCCTGTCCAACTTCAAGAGCATCCCATCCAGGAGGGACTGGCACATGCAGGAGAGCCAAGGGTTTTACAGGACTGCCTTCACAGCAAGAGCCATGGAGCAGGCCTCCAGGCCAAGCAACAGAGGGCATCTCAGCTGGCCACGCTCTCTCTAGGGCCAGCACCCTCATTCCTTCAGCCCCTTCCTGGCTCCTCACCAGAGAGTATTTAGCTGCCTGTGGACAGCAGCACAAGTGCAAACTACTCATCTGTAGTGTGGACAACGAGGAGAGCAGGGCCCTGGTGTGAAACAGAGTGTGCATCGGCTCCACAGCCTAAACCTTCTGAGGCCACTTGTATACAGTCATAAGAGGAGCTGAAAAGACCTGACACAACAGAGCATCCCAGCCCATCAGGCTGTTCCATCTTTGCAGCACTCCCCCTCTGGCCAAGGAACAAGTCTCATCTCTGTCAGCCTCTCTCCTGTGCCACCTTTTACACGACAACAGGGAGCCCCATTACAACAGCAACAGCTCTGAATGGCAGCTGAACTCCCTCTCCTCGCACCTGAACAGTTACTGTTGTCATCATACAACAGGCAAAGGAGAGAGAAAAAGTAAAAAGTCTTGGAGAGCTGACTAGTGGGATTGGAGGGGGGAGAAGATATAAAATACAACAAAGCTCTATCCTATTCTGAACAAAGCTGATGGCTAACAGGAACTTACTGTTGGCTTTTAGATGTCAACAAGCTGGGAAGGGATTTCCATGCAGACAGCCCCAGCTGCCAGAAGCACCTCTTACTTACACTGCTTGCCTCAGTTATTACTAGGGATGGATTAGTGCACTGTGTTGGGCAGAGGCAGCTCTTTATAAGGAGGCATTAAGGCTTTGATCTTGCTTTTTCCAACAGCTCCCAGTGAAAATGCCAGCAGCTGGAAATATCCGGTGTTCAGTGGGACCCAAACTCACCTCCATCTCCCCAGATTCCCTGTGTTAACATGGGTGTAAGTTTAACCTTTCATAAAAGCCCTCTGAGCCACTCAGACAAGAAGCAAGATTTTTCTCATAGTCACAAGAAAAAAGCTGTAATAGAAACCAAACACAGCTGCTGAAGGATGAATACATTCACTTCCCCAGCTTGAAAAGCAAGGGAGAACAGCTGGACAAGCCACACATTTACAGAACACCTTGTGATTTTTGTTCAGGCCATTTATAAGAGGAACAGCTATGTGAAAACATTTTAACAAACACAGCACAGGCTCAGTTTCTCACACTCATGTGGAGATGTAACGAGATGTACCTAAACATGAGCACAAAGGGCTTAAAGACTCCACCACAAAAAAAGAGTAATTGGGCATTCTCTGCCAGAAAGGTTTGCAATCTCAAAAAAAAAACAATCCAACAGGTAAACAGGAGCTGTAAAAGACAGTTGTGACCTCCTCTTCATAGAGGCTATGGACAGATGGACAAGTTACCTGTAGCAAAACCAAAGTGTGAAATTGCACCTACCTTCTAAAGTAGCTAACCCCTGTGTGTATTCACCACGTGATATACACAGGCAAACGCTGAGGAGATGAAAGAAGAAACAAATTCACACCCTAGTCCCTTACAATAGCACTCCCTGTTACACAGACACCTCCAAGGCTGAACTGATTTGACCAGTGTGACAGGAGAGGGATTAAAAGAACAGTACGGGAAGTTAAGCCTGTTTCAAAGAACAGGGGATTTCTTGTCTGTGAAATTTATCATAGAATTGTGTAGTTCTTTTAGTTTCAAGCCCATATTAATGCAACCATTGCAAGTAGAAAGTGCTCTCACACACTGCAGCTTGCCATTTTTTATGATGCTTTGTTTCAGTTCTCAAAAGGGTCTTCACTTACTTCTTCATAATCTGCAAAACTGACCCATTTTGACTGGCACTTACACCAGTGTATATCAGAGCTGAACACAGGCCAGTGTGTAGCAAACAAACATAATACAGTAGAGGAAAGTGATCCAGCTCTCTACCACACAGCTACAAACGAAAGTGACAAGACACAGGACTGCACCTGATCCTGACTGCAATGAGCATTGACTAAAATTGTAGTACCAAAAGGCAAACACATTACCTGAACATGGAAGACGCAGGAAGCATAAGCAAGGATCCCACTCACAGCACTCTGAGTGGGCTTGACAGAGGGACGAAAGGGAATGAAGAATAGTCAGCCTCTGTCACCTCAGCTGACCCCATCTGGTAGCTCCAAATCAAGGGACATGGCTCAAGGTCTTTCTATCTTTTGTTACCTTGGCTATTGCATATATCCGAGTGCTGGATGGCTCAGAGAGCTCCTTCTGGAGATCCACAACGTCTGGCCAGCCTTTATTCATAGGCAGGTGGGAAGTGAAGCCATCTACTGAGGGCTGGCACATCCTCAGAGCCTTTTGGAAGCTCTCTTCAAACGTGCGTCCGACAGCCATGACCTGCAAGGGAGAGCACTTCCACATGAGCCACAGTGAGCTGGGCCTGGCTGTGCCCCGAGTAGCAGAGTTCCAACCACAAAGACAAGCACACAGAAAGATGACAGCTTTTGGACCCCTCCCTAGCACAGTCCTGCTGGTTGGAAGATGCAGCTTGAGCCCTGCGAGCCCCACTTCCAGGTCTGACTCTGCCCATGGTGTCAACAGGGAGTTCCAGCCAAGCTTTTGGCTTCCATCTCCCTGTCTGTAACACACAGGAAGAGGCTGTTCTCCTCTGTAAAATGCTTTGAAGCACTCTGGTAGAGGGAAGCACTATGCAGCAGCATGGCTACAGTAATATAGCAGAATATTTCTGTTTAACAACCTGTTAGAGAGAAACTCACAGAGGGAATTTTAAGGTTCAGGAGAAATCTGCTCCTCTTCCTTCAAATTATATTTAACAGTAACTCTCCCCTGTGAGGGCTCTCTTAAACGATTACTCCTCCCTGGCATAGCAGCACTGGGGTTTCCCTCCTTCAGTCTTGACATCATATCTAATAAGAAAACAAGCCTCTCTGTCTAGCAAGGTAACAGAGCCCTTTCTCAAACTTCTACATTTTTATTTCCCTGTGCAGCGAAACCCTAACAGCATAAAAATCTTCTCAACCACAATGTTGAAAAATGTCAAAAGAAAAAATAACATCGTTTTCTCTTTTCTCACAGCTCCAGGCCCACTGCCCAGCACAAGAGAGCTCAGGAAAAGCCAGGCCAGGCCAGACTGTTCAGTGAATAAAAATGCAGCAGGTGCTGCAATGGCTTCAAGCTCAGGCCTGTGGAGATGACTGTGCCGTACCCATAGAGAGAGGCACAGTGGCAAGGAACTCTTTGCTTTAAAGACTCCCTCTCCTACCCACAGGTCCTGCAGACTAACCTTCCTGCTCAGTGCTTCCACCAGCTGCAAACTGCATCCCTTGAGTTTCTCCATCCCTGCTTCTGTTCACCTGCACTGTTAGAGCCCTTACTCTCCCTGTATCTCCCTGCCCCCTTTACCCAGCAGCCTGCCTGGAAAAGGACACAGGTTCTGGCACTTCTGTGACACATGAGCACTGCAAGGACTCAATACTTCCTTCTGCAAATGTCTATGGCCAGGAAGTGCCCACAGCTGACAGTGCACAAGGCAATTGTACTCAGGAACTCCAGTTCTTCAAACCCCTAAGGAGAGAGGGTTAATATCAGGAAGCACCAGCTCACTGAAAACAAAAAAAAAAAACCATCTCATTGCCATTAAAAGCCAAAACTGACAATGGAAAATCAAATTCTAATTAATCTTTCCAGTTCTGTTGAAGGCTTGTTGTCTAACAACAACAATGATGTTAGGAAGGTCTTGCACATATAAAATAATCTAATAAAATAGGTATTTGACAAGATAATTGAAAAAATACACAAATAACTACTTCGCTTCAGTACCTGCTATGTCATTAACTAATTAAGTGGGCAATTTACCCACTTTGCTTCTTTTTCCCCCTCTTAAAACGTGATCTGAAAATACTGTTATTGTTCAGACACCTTAAAATCTGAGGTAAGAGACTTAATCACTAAGAGAAGCCAAAACTTGAGAGCAAGATGACAGGTTGTGTTTGGATTTCAAGAGAAGTAGGTTGAGATCTGGGATATGGTTTTAACACAGAAGACAAATAACTTGGAAACAACTGAAAGCTGTGGCTCATGGGCACCACTGAAAATCTGAACAGACTACTACTGGTGAAATTATACTCTAATTAACCACCACTACAGAACCTCAAACTAAAAAATAACTCTGAGAGCCCTGGAGTGAGTGTTAAGAATGAAGTCAGCCCCAGGCGATCCATAGTGATCTCTTCCCTCAGGAGTCAAATCATTTATGAATGCACACTGTGATATCCAACATTGCACAGTCCTAACTGATTTCCATTAATTATAGTACTGGATAAAAATCATTTGAGCTTAATATATATCCTCAAATTCATGAGGTCCTTGAAGGCAGACTTCTGAGGGTTTCCAAGAGAGAGAAATTACTTTCCCAGGTGGGGGAATGGAAGGTGAGAGTCCTGCACTCACCTCTCCCACACTCTTCATGGAGCTCCCAATGCGGTTGGAAGTGTGCTGAAAGCGGTCCAGATCCCAGCGAGGTACCTTGGTCACAACGTAATCAAGGCTGGGCTCAAAGCAGGCAGAGGTGTTTCCTGTCACCACATTCTTGATTTCTGGCAAGGGAATCCCCAAGGCGATTTTGGCAGCGATGAATGCTAATGGATACCTGGCATAGAGCAGAAGTAGGGAACAGTAGAGTGGAAAGTACTTTGCTGCTGCAAATTCCAGGAGTGGATCCAATTAAGCAGATGTGAGGTGATTGTCCCTGCTCAACACAGCGGAAGGTTCCTGTGCTCAAGCACAGTAGGACCCATCCAGCCTCCTACTCCAACATGTTGCAGAGCCACCTCCCTAGATCTGGGACTTGGTTTTTTACCCACAAAGCCACCCCTTTCAGCAGCTGTCACACCCACACTCAGCCCACACTAACAGATATGTTTAGCTGCAAGTCTGTCATCCAAAAAGAAAACAATCAAACGCCCACTGCCCAACATCATGGCTTATCTCCAGTCTGCTATGGCTCTTAAATAACCATAAGAGTTGTTGAGAACTGCAAATTAGAGATTAATTTGTGCCTCTCAACAGCATCTGCAAAGTGCAATTAAGAAGCCAATTTTTAAACAGCCTGCTTTGACCATCCTTATCTTGATTAGTTTATGATTAGCCAACAAAATAACAGCTAGCAATGCCATTTGCATCAATCTGACAGACAGCTCATTAATAACTGTGCCCTCCAGGTCTCAGAGATGATTTGCAGCCAACATATGGATATAGTGGATGTGCTTTTTAAGGATTAAGCTCCCCCACACATGCCTCCTGGGAGTTTTTCCATTTGCAGTAACAGCATCAGCAGGCTGCACTGACCTGGCGGGCTCACTAACCCCTCCCTCCATCTCCCAGCAGGACCAACTCTCCAAGGGTCAGACCCAGCAGATGCTGACAAGAGCTGTTCTTAGAAGTTTCCCATGCAGAAATCTGCACCTTACTGACCTGATTGCTCCACAATTCTCTCTAACAGCCAGCTTCAGTCTTCCTGGATGAAAGTGTGGCCTACAGCTCCATGTTTTAACTGCATGGAGAGCAGATGCAGGAACTCTTCTTCCTTGTAGCTGCCACCTACTTATTTAAATAATACATCGATCCAAATCCCTTCTTGTACTTCTCTCTTTCTGGTTTGCTCCCCTACATTTTTTGTTTATTCATTTGTTTGCTTGGTAGCATTTTGGTTTTTTAAAGTAAACTTACCCTGTTGCCTTGGAGGCCAAAGCTGAACTTCTCGAGAGTCTGGCATTAACTTCAATGATGTAGTACTGCAGGGAAGTTGGGTGCAGGGCAAACTGGATATTACACTCTCCCACAATGCCCAAATGTCGGACAACTTTGATGGCACGATCCCTTAGCAGCTGAAACTCCTCATTAGTGAGTGTCTGGCTTGGAGCCACTACAACAGAATCTCCTGTTTGTCACAAGGGAGCAGAGGAGAAAAATGAGAAGCAGCTCAGCAGCAGTAAATTGTGGCCACACAAGTTCCTGTCTTTGCTAACCCACTACTGGCAATGATGCTAACACTGAGATTACAACCTGTGGATGCACAGCTGATGAAAAGCACAGATAGTCAAAAGCCCAGAGCTGGAAAGGGTAGGAAATTTTATGGCAAACATGCCCATAGGTGTAGGCTTAGCCTGTTTCATACCCTGTCTGGCTGTACTCAGGACCTGAACTGTATCTCTCTAGACCACTTCCTCAATCACAAAGTTTTGTCAATAGCAGCAGGCAAAAGGGCACTGCATAAAAAAAGTCAGAGCCATTTCCTGTACCACCCTGTGCCCAAGCCTACCTGTGTGGACTCCCATAGCATCGATGTTTTCCATGTTGCAGACAGCAATGCAGTTATCAGCAGCATCTCTCACAACCTCATACTCTATCTCCTTCCAGCCAACAACTGACTTTTCCACCAGAATTTGGTTAGTCATTGCAAATGCCTAGGAATACATTAGGGAAAATAAACACTAAAAAAAACCCACAACACCTCCAAAAAATCCACACCAAAATCCTTATTAGAGCATATTCCACATTTAAGACCCCTGTAACTTATCTCCAGACATCCCAGACCAACTGAGAGATGAAAATAAGTGAAGTTCAGAGCATGACAAGTACTTTCTATATTTTTTTTATTGCTTTAGTGACATTTGAAAGGCACAGAAAATATTTATGTGATATGATGGGAGGAAAAAGGGTTGCACATGTGTGCTTGCAATTGTATATAAATAACAAATGGGAATATAAAAACATCTAAGGCTTCAATCATGCAAGAGATACATGCTTTTATGTGGGCAGCCCCAAGGACTTCCATAGGAGAATGCTGCAAAAAGCAAAATGACTAAGTGATGGGAGTGTGGGTGCCAGCAAACACTACGTAATTAATAGCACTAATAATGCTGCTTGTCATTGGCATACTAACCAGAGGCAAGGGTCATGATTTATTCTTAAACTAATCTTGAAAGTATTCCTCAGCACATGAGGCAAAAATGAAAAATACAGTTTGCTGCTAAATGAGCATAATCTTAGTGAAGACATGGCCCTAACATTAGCAGATAGAAAACATTAATCAATACTCGCTTAAAATCCTAGAAAGTGATGGGCACATTATCAATCCATCCTTTAGCAAAGCTTCTTGTTATAATGCTGCCCATGAATTGGCTCTTCAGTCTGGTCCCCTCTGTCATTAGCTCAAACTCTTACTCAAACATTGCCTGTAGCTCTGTCGCCAAAAACACACATGGAAAAAGAAAAAAAGCTTTGAGTAATGTCACTTCACACCCGGCCTAAGCAGGCACTGGCTTGGTGGGGATGTGGCAGGAACACCCAACCACTCCTTGAAACCAGTCCTAGCTGCTCCTGTGTCTGGTGCCTTCTCTCACTCAACGGACAGGCTCAGGGGACACGACCTCAAGGCCAGGTTACCTGAACTACCTGTGCTCACCCAGTGTTCACTTATCTGAATTATAAACAGTGCAGTCCAGTGCCTGAAAAGCCAGTTCACTGAATTACTGCAGGTCATCTTCATAAATGAAAAAAAAAGGAGTTTTTGCTGGTCTGTGGACATGAACATCCAAAATTTGATTTAGTTCAACAAGACTCAAATTGGTTTTCACTGTAAATTTTGAAATACTGATACCGGACTGGGAGGTGCTGTTGACTCTTTGAGGGCCAGGAGGCCTTGCAGAGGGATCCAAATCAATTGTAGCATTAAGCCATGATTAATGGGATGACATTTAACAAGTGGAAATGCTAGACTTTGCACTTAGGATGAAGAAAACCTGGCAGAAATATAACCTGGGAGAGGAGTGGCTGGGGAGCAACCCTGCAGACTGGAATCTGAGGGTGCTAGGAGGCAGCAGGCTCACTTTAAAAAAAAACCCCACAATGTACTGATCAAAATCAGATTTTCCTGCTGAAAAAACAGGGGGTTTCCTACTGAAAAATGTTTTAACATAAACCTGTCAGACAGCTGCACTCCCAGGGTTTATGGTTGAATTTCTGCTTCCTCTAAACACAGCCTACACGTGAGCCTGGGCCAGTGATGTGTTTCCAACCTCACCACGGATCTGTGAGATGGGGTTCCTGCCCCCACTGCTCCACCACGAGTGCCACTTCTGTCCCCTGAGCCCCCCACAGCTGCCACTGCCCAAGCAGGGTTTGTTCAGCACTGAGCACAGCAGACCCAAGTCAGTTTGCACAGCAGCAGAGGGGGGAGCACTAAAAAGTCCTTTGCACATACAGCTCTCAGTGGCATCTGCAGCATGTCTTTCTAGAGATACATGAAAGATTAAGGGGCTCAGAAAACCAGGAAAAGACAAATCCAGGAATTTTACAGACCCATGGGGATAGTTTTATTCCCTGAAATTCTCCATTTTTGACAAGGAAAAAAAGCTTTTGATGTTTTCCCCAATTATTCGTTTACTTTTCACAGCAAATGTTTAAACAATCCCAGATTTTCTACAGAAAAAGAGCTCTCTTCATAGCCAGAGACAGATGGTAGATGTCAAATTATGAAGTGTCATCCTGCTAAATGAGCTTTTGACCTAGCAAAATTACCATCTTTACACGGAAACACAGAAGAGGGCCAAGACTTCCAGCTCATCTGTCCCTAACACCACATTATCACTCAGCATTTCAAATGTTTCAACTTCCTTGACACTATTCATAATGATTTACTCATGAAATCAGGTGAATATAGGCCAATAGGTTTCTTTTCAGACCAAAACTGCAGAAAAACTTGCTCAAATTATGACTTGTTTGTCATGAATTTAAAAAAATCTCTCATTGGGTCATTTTCATTATCCAAGTCAGCAGGAATTAGGAAAAGAGAGCAGTTCCTACTCAGGGCAATATTTTACAGGTAAGATGAAAGGTGAGGTATGTACAATTTCAGTGTGTGCCATGTTAGAAGAGTATCTAAGAAAATCAGATGGTCAGTTCTATTCCCAGAGCTTGCAATTCCAGACATACCTTTGTACCAAGGTCCAGCAAAGTCTCCTTATCAGGACATATGCCTGACCCCAGCCCACCAAGGGCATAGGCAGAACGTATCATGACAGGGTAGCAAATCTGTTCAGCTGCCTTCAGAGCATCTTCAACCTTAAAGGAGGGGGGAATACATTTCAGAGATAGATAACAATTCAGATAAACAAAGAACTGGAAATACCATCAGTAAGACACTAAACTGTCTGAAGTTAAAATGACAATAATAAAAGTTGGCTTTATAATATTGCCTTTTTCTGCCAAACAGCAGAAAACTGGAACATGCACTCAAGGAGGTGAGTTCTGTCCTATATGTGAACTTCCTTGCTGAGTTGCCATGGACAATGTCCTTACAGGGTCTGTCTTCAGAGACTTCAGCATGGAAAAACCCCTCCAACAGACATCCTGCTCTAAGACCTCTTTGGTTTCTTCCAAACTCAAACAGGCCTTTTCACCAAAACAATTTTTTTGTTTTCATACTCCCCTCCTCAAGAAAGATTTCAGTACTGCTGATTTTGGGGACCTGGAATCCTATCTCTTAAATGGCCTATGTAAGATTTAAGAACAGAAATGTTCCCCTGACATCTCACATGCTTTTGTGCTGCGGCACAAGAGTCACCCCAACCTAATCTACTTTTCTTGTCAATGGGTAAACTAGCTTAGACTTTCCAAGTGATTAATTGCATTTTCACTCCTTTTAAATCATGGTGACACAGCCTCAGCCACTGAGGAGTGCTGATGAAAGCATACACACTACAGCATCCACAGTTGCATTCAGCTTTCACTCTACAAAACGAGAAATAATTTTACCGAGTCAAATGGGCAACAGTAATAGCAATCACATCTTCAAAATGATCTGATTTACCGATTCCACTGCAAAACTAGGAGCAATCTTTTCATTTAGCTCCGTTAGTTTATCAGAAAAAAGCTTTCTATCCTCTGTAGCCATGATGGATTCAACAGATGTCCCAAGGACCTTCACACCGTACTGCTGCAGTACTCCTTGCCTGAAGAGTTCCACTCCTGCAGAGTAAACAAAGACACACTTTTGAGGATTGATAGCAGATGAAGAATCATAGAATTAGAGAATCAGAGAATGGTTTGGGTTGGAAGGAACCATAAATGTCATCATTCCATCCCCTGCCATGGCCAGGGACAGATTCCACTATCCCAGGATGCTCCAAGCGCCATCCAGCCTGGCCTTGGACACTTCCAGGCATGGGGCAGCCACAGCTTCTCTGGGCACCCTGTGCCAGGGCCTCCCCACCCTCACAGGGAAGAACTTAGAAAATTTAGAAAGAAGAAAGTATTCAAAAGATATCTGATCAGCTGACAACTTGTCTGGCCTCATCAACACCTAATTTTATTATTTTCGCCAGAACTCATAAACATAACAAGAAATTTTCTGTCCTCTAATCTGTGAAACCTGGGATAATAGTACAGTTACTGCTTGGCCATCATCTGCACCACAGAGCAAAGCAGCACAGACAAATATTGGTGCAAGAAGTTAAATGAAGGTAACTTCTCCTTTTGATCTCTGCCTCGAGATGGTGTAAATATCCCCAATGATATGGTAACTAGGATTTAAGATGAAAAGCAGGACATATGCATTACTTTAAAGTATCAAACCCAGCAGTTAGATGTTACATTCACAACTTAGCAATGACTCACACCCCCAAGGTTTGTATCTCTGCCTGTATCCCTCAGTAACCTGGGCAATATATGAGGCACATGGGGCTTGGTTGCCTGCACAAGTAAAATCTGCAGAACATGGGGTAGAATCATAGAATCATTCAGGTTAGAAAAGACTTCTAAGATCAACAAGTCCAATGCTAAGCCAGCAGCACTGTGTTCACCATTAAGCCACATCCCCAAGTGCCACAACCACACACCCTTTGAGCACTTCCAGCCTGTTTCAATGCCTGACCATCCTTTCAGTGAAGACATTTGTCCCAATATCCAATCTAAACCTCCCGTGGTGCAACTGTTGGCCATTCCCTCTAGTCCTGTCCCTTATTTCTGTACCAGTTATCTGCTAAAAAGTGTGAGTCTGCCTGCATGGAGTGCCAAGGCACCTGAATCACACCCACCACAGTTGAGAGCAGTCTGGCCACCCATGCCCAGGATCAATCCATCGGGACGCTCTGCCTTGATGACCTCGATGACAAACTGTGGAGTGATGGGGAGGAAGTAGACAGCATCAGCCTGCTTTAAGCCAGTCTCATTGGTCTGCACTGAAGCAATATTGGGATTCATGAGGACAATTTTCACATTTTCTTCCTGGAAAATGAAAATCTGCATTAAAAATAGACATATGTGGGGAAAAAGCTAAGAGCAGCAGCAAGGAGAGACGGGGTTCAACAAGCAATTTACCAACAATAGAATTTTAAAAATTACTTACTGTTCTATAAGAGACTTCTGATCTCTTATATCAGGCTGACCTAATGTCAGTTCTTTACTTTTGTGCCTGTGAATCTTGAGGGAATGGAGATTCCCACACAATTCAGAAACTTGGTTGAAACTGTTTAACACTGTTTAACTGTTTAGGAGTTATATAGAACAGACAGGAACAAACTCCAGTATAATCATGTCTGTCTGCCTTTGGAAGTCAGATTAAAGGTGCCAAAGCAAAGAATTTAATCAAAAGCCAATCTTTTCTTGCCAAGCAGTAGGTCTTTGAAGTTGTCAGATTTTTGTACCAACTAGTAACAATAACAAAAATACATTTTTTTAATTTGACTTTTCATAAAAATCTTACATTTTCCTGGTGTTATCACTTTAAAAATCTTGTCCCATAACTTTTTAATTTGATATTGCACATATTAAAAGACAAACTTTGCCTCTCTGTGCAAGATGAAAGTTAGCCAAAACTTTACACTGCTTTTTCTCTGTCACAGATGAGAAACTGAGAGAGTGCTAATAGATAATAAAGTTTATCTGTTTCCTGCTATAACAGTGGGAATCCTGCCACTCTTTTAGCTACAGGCAGATATACACTGGTTTGCTCATTATTAGAAAATTCTGAGTCAGAGCTGGGCAGATCAACCCTCCTCATTCTTGAAATATTGGCACATAATGAAGAAACCAACCAAGTTTGGCTAATAATGATGAAAGTGGCCAAGCTTAAAAAAAATCATGTCAACCACATGCAGTAGACATGCAGATACAGAAAAAAAGTTCTACTGCTTTGATGGAAAGGTGGACTGGAGAATGCAAAGGCTGTGGCCTCGTTTTTACAGGAACTCATTCTAATCCCCATCAGCTTCTTGTAAGGTAAAAAACTCCTACAAACAAACACACCATTTGCAAACAATGCTAATTATAGATGCAAATTGCATGTCAAAGGAAAGATTTGCTATATGGAAGTTGTTAAAAGGTTAAAAAACAACGATGATTCCCATTAAAAAGAGAAACATTGATAATATTTTAAAAAATATTATAAAGAAACAGGCTGGAGCAAATGCTATGTAAGTGTTACTGGGACCAGTATAGAAAGTGCTATTTTCCCTCAATAAGCATGAAAATGCTATAGGATTTTTCTGTGTTTGTTTAAAATTTGGGATTGTTTGTCTCTGGTTTGGGCAAACATACAAATAGTTCACCTGGAGCAGGGGGATTCTCACTCAGAGCTCTCAGGGTTCAGTTCAGGTGTTGGATGACATTCCTTCTCCTTTCTTTGATAACTTAAAATACTGCCTTAAAGACTGGCCATAAACTTCTGCTGACCTTTTATCCGTGTGAAAAGTTGCAATTTTTTCACTGAAGCACACTTTCCTTGGAAGTGTGTGGACGAGGAGAGGGAGAGAAGATATAAAATCCTTATGGAAAATATTTTGGATTTAGACAAATGACCCCAACCTGGGTAGTTTTCATGGTGGGGATGAGGGAAAAGACCAAAACATCCTTCTCTAATAAATGTATTCAGGAATTCACAGCTATAATTCTGTTGAAATGGATGGGGGAGGGAGAGGTTTATCACTTCCCCACAACTGGAGTATCTGTACATCTCAGCTTTTTCCTTCCTGCTTATCTGGGACAAGGTGTCTTAAGGACCAACTAGCAGTGATGATGAGGATAATTAATGAGAGAACTAATGCTCTCTGTGGTGAGAGAAGCATTTCACTGATATCACATCATTCTGGCCCAATTGTTTGGGATGGTGGATTTTAATACACATGCTATTTGCCCTTGCAACCCTTTCCTTCAATTTCTGCCTTTTTAAATTTTTTATAAACACACAAAACTCTGTGTAATGGTCACCCATCCTGACTGAGGCATTTGTTACAACTTAATTAAAACAGTTAATTAATAATACTCCAGGAGGGCTCCATTTCTGTTTTTGTGTACTATCCACCTGCATTCAGCCCAGCTGGGATAATCCCCACAGCAAGTTATTCAGAAGATTTTCCAGGTGACCATAAGCCAGTCTCTGCTGTTTACAGATGCTTCCAGGCCTTGCTCTTCAGGGGATGTTTCTGCCTTTGATGAACATTTTTGCAGATGCAGAATTACTGACTGTGGAAGTACCAACTCCTCAGGATTTTAGTCTTTCAAAGAAGCACCCATTTAGCTGTCCAGGACTGAATATTAAAAACAGCACCTTTTTATAATGAATCAGCATCCAAAAGCCAAGGAAGAACAGCAGCACAAAGCAGAATAAAATAGAACATCAGCATGACAATCAGTGTTGATTCATAAGAAAAAATAAAACGAAGGAGTCTAAGGGGAAAGAAATCTCTCTTGTCTCCTATTGACTGTTCCCTCAGCCATTCTCTGCAGCTCTCCCCAGCAGGGCTGGCCAGCCACTCCTCTCTCACATGCAGCCCTAAGTACCTCAGCCAGAGGCAAGGTCAGGAAGGGCAAGCTCTGCCTCTGGAACAGCTGATCAGCCTGCACATCACAGCAGCTCTTGGAGGCCACGTGAAGGGGAAGGACACTGTGGGAAGTCAAGCTGGGGAGATTTATCATTAAAAAAAACCCACTCTTTTCCACAAACTGAAGCTGAGTTTAAAGGATAAAAGAGAAAAAAGAAAAAAAGAAAATTAAAGAAGGGAGATGCCTCCTTTCCAAATGGGTCGTTATTGACACTCCCCAGCTCTGGGACCATCCATCCTGACTTGTTCTTGTTGCTTGACTGACGTGTTTGAACTAGTAGTCAGCAATAGCAATACAGGACACAAATGATGTATATGCAATACAATGTATGTCGCAACACGTACCCAAAGTAACCCCAGATTATATTTAACATTACTGAAATTTATTTTTTCCTTCCTTTCCTCCAGGGTCAGCACAGGAATAGAATGTTCCTGACATCAGAACAGCCTCAGAACCACTCACAACCCTCACCTCATTTGAAGGCAGCTGCTACTTCTGCTCTGGCTCTGTCAGACCTCTGCAAGCTCTCTCCTCATTCTTCACATGAAGTTAGACATGAACTGGGGGCCCAGGTAACTCTAACATTGCCAGTAATAATCCCATCACAGGACACTCTACCCTTCTATGCCTTCTCCTAGCATGACCTTTTGCCATAGCAACCTTTCTAGGACTTATTGTGGAAACAAAACTAGACATATATGACCTTTAAAAAGTTCATCACATTTAAAATAAAGACCATTTAGAAAACCTGCCTTGATAAGGGGTTCAAAACCTTTTGCATGGCAATAGCCAACTGTTCAGCTGTTATTGGTTGTCTACCTTGCAGTGTGTTGACATACCACAAAAGTTTCAGTAATTTCAGCTCAGCTACATCTGACTATACTCCTCCTCCTCATTCCCATTCAGTTTAACAAGCCTAGAGCAACCAGGCACACATCACAAACAACAAACTGCTTGAAGACTGTGATGGGAACCCCAAGAAGATCTCTCTTTGGGAGATAATTCTGAGTGGTTAACCCACATCACTCAACCAGCAAGTTCACCAACAAAAAGGGCTGAATTTCCCTACAGTCGTTTGTCCCCACCAGCTTCCCTGCCCCAGTGATAGCAGAGCTGGAGGACCAGTTTAGCTGTGGGAAGGGAAAGATGAGGTTAGTATTTCCAGAGTCTGTCCTCACCTTCAAGGCTTTCACAGCCTGCGATCCAGAGTAATCAAATTCCCCTGCCTGGCCAATCGACAGACCCCCGGATCCCAGAATGAGAACCTTGGAGACCTACAAGGGTCAAATGGCAGGGAAAAAATCAGTCCCAGCACAGTGGATGTTGAAATGAACAGAGACTGTGCAGCACTGAACCGTCTTAAATTACAGAACATAAGTTCTCAAAAGAGAAGAAGTCACTTTCAAAAGCCCCTCAGTTTTATTTCTTTGAGTATTTCTGCTGGAATTCTCCCATGTATCTCCATTTAGAGAAACATGTGACTCATGGATAGGGCATAAAATAGCATGTTAATTGCATCATGTGCTTATAGACAACCATGTCTCACTTTGGCTGCCCACAAAGTCCAGCTGCCATTAAGACAGCAAAACTGTATGAAATTCAGCTCATGTTAGGAACTTTAGATTTATTTGCTAAGCAACCAAGCACCAACATTACACTGCTGGCACAAAATCTCATGGCCAGATTATCCCAGGGCACCTCATTATGCTGCTATTGAGAGTACCTTTCTCAGGAGAACTGCAAAGAAAATACATGAAACATCAGAAATTAAAACCCTTTGAAAGAAAAGGGAATTAACAGCACAAGAGAGGCCAGATGACTGGGTGATAAGGAGCTGTCAGAACTTTTTAAGGGAAGCCTCCATTGTCTTCCATATGCTATTTTGTGCCAAAGGTAAAATAGGAATTAACTAGTTCCCAGCCTCACTAACAAGCATGAAAATATCTGTATACTGACCTCCACTCTAGATGCTGTCGCTCCAGCCTTGGGCAGGACTGAGGAAATGGTGGTGCCTTTCCCTTTCTTAACCAGGGAAATAAAAGAATCAAACAGGAACTAGGAAAAACAAACACATGTATTTACCACCAAAGTCAAACTAAATTTATAACATGTAAAGAAGGGAAAACCAGGCTATTTGTGAACTCATGCAGTCAGCTCTGCTCTGCAGGTAGATTTACAGGATCTGAGAAGAGGGGATCGTTGTTCAAAATTTATATAACAACTCTGACATATCTGACAGAGCTGCATTCCAGAAAGAGAGGTCATAATCAGGAAGAAAACACACATCAATCACATCTGTGTGCTCTGCTTCTATGTGGCTGCCAGTGCAACAAGTGACTGTGCTTCAGAAGATACAACACAGAGAAGCATACACTGAACTAGCTCAGGGAACCATCTGGAATGGTGCCTGCCACAGAGCAAGGATCTGAGCAGGGACAGCTAAACATCAGTTGTGTGAAATCAGCATTGTCCTTCCAGAGGAGGTCCCAGAGCAGCTGTCAGAAAAGTGCTCGCCAGGCAGGCAGGGCAAGCAGACAGCAGCACCCTCGTTGGCATCAGGCAGCTACAAGCAGTGGGACAGGCTTCCCACCACCCCAAACCGGGCAGGCTTCTGCCACACAGCTCCTGAGCCTGCCTGGATGCTGGGAATTACCCAGGGAAAGAGTATGGAGGGGTCCTGCAAACCTGTCAGGATAGGCACTGTGTTATCAAACCATCCCAGCAGTGGGAGTGCACAGACTTGGGAGAGACACAGCTGAGTGTTTTGAGCTCTCTGAGATTCACCAATCAATCAGATTGCTATGAAAGTTCCTGGTATCAAGAGATTTACTTGCAGGTTTAATCAACATCATCAAATTAAGATTAAAACAAGCATTTCTAGGTATTCTTCCATCTTCCTCTCTCAGGAAATGCTAAATAGTTTATTTATGTTCAGACATGCCTCCTCTGCCTTCCATATCCCCTGATGCTGCTTAGTCATATTCTGTGACTACGTAACCAGTTGTTACAGAATTTGTGCGAAGTCACAGATGGGGGATTAAAATTTCATTTCACTTAGGAGAACCAGAGTGAGGAAGCATGAATCCATTTACATAATTCTACAGTAATTAAAAAATTTGAAAGTGGAATGAAAGTGTATTAGAAAGCTAATGATTTTATTACAAAGCATCTGGATAGTATTTTTTACTGTTAAGATAAAATCCTATTCCTTTTGCAGTCTCTTTTGCAAGACTTGAGCCTGGTTCTGAAAAGGCTTAAGCACTTCAGTAACTTCCAACACAGAGATAATCCCACCAGGACTCAATACATACACATCATATGAATGGAATCACTGATCCAAAGCACTAAGAAGTCAATAGACATCTCGCTGCTGATTGTAATTAGCTGCAGATCAAGCTAAGCAGACACAAGCCTGTGCCAGACTAGGCCCTCTGTTAGGATCCTGGCACTTCAAAACCCAAGATTTAGGACCATTACCAACAGAGAGACCTGTCACTGATGCATATCTGCACTCCCTAGGCCATCTGAAAGCAAGCCCAGATCTGCCCTCATACATTACCTCTGTGTCCCTCGGCCCAGGATTTGCATCTGGATAGAACTGTGCTGTGAAAATCGATCTGGTCTCATGCATAATTCCCTGCAGGAATAAAAACAGCTCTCTCAGAAACCTTCTGACAAGCAAGCAAGTGAACAGAAAGCCACACCTGATCCCTGTAAGCACTGAAGACCAAAAGGCTGATATGTTTCTAGGGGCTGTCAGATTGACACCCAGTTCATTCCCAGACTCTTGCTCTGCTGTTGACACTCCAGGGTCTCTGCAACCCTCAGCTGTCCATGGCCATCTCTTTCACTGCAACACCAAACACTGCTGAGCTGTAAGCACCTAACAGAGCAGCTACACTGGCCTCCCTCCAGAGGCAATGCTGGACCAGGCAGAGAAGAAAAACATACCTGGCAGGAAAAGATCTCCTGGGACAAGGCTAATATGGAATGAATAGTTTAACCATCCCAAGGTGATTGGTTCTGTCACAGGAGAAATGGATTTTGGTCACACTCTTGATTTCCATAATTCACTTTAAATGCTGACACAGGGCCTTGATCTCTGCTCCGGGTTGGGCAGAGTGATAAAGGGGAGCACTGCTGTGGACAAACAACAGCTAAACTAAGTTTGGAGACAGTGTTTGTAGCTTCAGTTGGAGCCAGGAAAAAAAGATTTCTCATCTGAGTGGCCTGATAGCACCAACAAGCATGATGCACTGGGAGACCTTGTAGGTGTCACTGCTCATGATCCCCAGCTTCAGACGGAGGTAGGGAAGCTCCTCAAGAGGAAATTCAGGGAAAAGTAGTCCTGATACAACCTGCTCCCCTTAGGTATGGACAAAGGAGTCCCAACATTCTTGTGTAGAGCCACAGTGCCATCCAGAGCTGCAGGGTGGGATGTCAGGATAGGACAGGGATGAGAGATGAGCTACTGACCACAACTGATCCATTATGGTACAAGTTTCTGCCCTCAGAGTAAAGAGTTCCATCAGTCTGTCACATTTTCCCTGCTCATGTTCCCTCTATTTACAAACAAATATCTTTAAAAATTGTTCACTCCATGGCTTGTCAGTATCTGGAAACCCATGTTGGCCCTGTCCAGCTGTGATGCGTCAGGTCAGCCACAAGAAAAGCTTTTTCTTTTTCAAACAGAGGAATGCAATAGACTGCACACAACAGACTATCCAACCCTGATCCAGTTTGTGCATCCTGTGCTAAACCAACACAGTCCTTGTCCCTCTCCATCCATGAAGGTTTAGGAGACTGTTGCTGCTTTGGGGCTCACAGAAATGTTTTTTTAGCTCACACAAAAGAATGTTATTCTACTAGATCCAGAAGACTCATGTCCAACCTTATTACCTTTGTCTCCAAATTCCAGCTAAAGCAAACATGAAAGGCCTGGGAATTAAAGGGTTTAGTTTGTCAACACAGCAAAAATAAACTCATTTCAAAAATTGAGCCCAACAGATCTAGGGGTTTTTTTGTATCAATATTTTGTTCAGTAACATTGGTCTATGTTTAGATACATCTGTAAGGATAAAGAAATCAGCAACTGCCAAACAAAGCTTGTTCTAAAACCATCAGATGGGTAGCTCAGGACAGCAATGTTCAATCTGCCAGACTTGATGTGGGGCATTCATACAAATCAAGAGAGAGAGGCATATTCCCATGGGGGAAACTGCTTTTGAAAATACCTTCTTTCCATTGATTTCCTGATAATTAGCAAGATTTCACTAACTGGTACACCACTGGGCCTCATGGAATATATTTTATATGGTCAATTACAAGCCTGAGATCTGTCTCAAACATGGATGTCACTTGACATTGAATTTCTACCTTAGATCCTGTAAGCTGTTCTCTAGGGACAGCCTCTCTTCCTCACGACTTTAGTCCTTGGAACCACATTTACAATAACAGACCAAATCAGACTGCAATGATATCTCTTTTCTGTGCTGGGAAACACAGAACCAACAAAACAAAATGGTGACACAGGCTTGCACTGCTGTGGCACAAGCCCTGAGACAGTGGTAGCTGAGTGACCACCACCAATAGTAGGGAAATCATGAAATTAATAAGGCAGCTGTTCAAGGGAAATCAGTGGCAATCCAATGCAGTGGGGCTGGTACAGTGGGGTACCCATCTTACCCTGGATGTAAGGCAGGGCTCCCAGTAAAGTAGATGGACAAATCAACAAATCTGGCCTTGATAATGGGAGAGCAAGCTTCCATCTGGTGAAATAAAGCTAGAGAGTCTTCCCTTGCTAGAGGCTTCTCTGGGCAGGTATCTGGAATAAAGCAGGAGCTCACCTCATTGGTTTGGTCGTTGGCATTCACAAAGAGAGGCTTCCAGCCAGGAGGGAGGGTGGAGCTGTTGATGGCAAAGCCGTGGTTCTGAGCAGTGATGACAGCCTGTCCATTCACTGCATTCAGGACAGGCTGGTTCTGGCCTCTGGAAGAAAAAAGCATCAGAGGACAGAAGTACCAGATGTGTTCAAGTGCCACAATTATGAGGACCTGACAACTGTGGGGTTATACATAGCAGTTCAATAGTAGCAGTAGAATACTGGCAGCCAATCTCAAAATGATAAATCCTAGGAGAAACTTTGCTATTCTTCAGCTTGATAGGAATCAATGACATCAAAGACTTTCAAAACACACTCAAGGAAAGTAGTGCATGACATGGCAGTTTAAATGAAAGGCAAGGAGAATGGCTGGGATGAAGGAGCAATGCTACTGAGATGCCAGCAGCTGCTAAGGCAGTTCAGCAGCAGAGCACTGCTGCCCCACAGCCCTTTCCAGGGCTGAGCTGGTCTGTCAGGGTCCTGGGGTGCTGAAGAGCTGCTGTACCTGTTGGCCATCTGCATCTTGTAGGAAGTAGCTCCAGCTGCTATTCCAGTGATTAGGTGCCCCATGCTAATTCCAAACAGGGGCTCTGGGCGATTGCTCTCCAGGACCTAAAATGAAAAGGCTTTCAAGAGATATTGGAGTGTCTCTGTCCAGCAGTTCCAGCATAAACCATGCTAGTTCCCTCACAGGCTTGGGAAAAAGCTGAATGCCAAGGTGACAATAGCATATGAGGGAAAGTTTGCTCCTCTCCTCTGGTTCTGAGGAAAGCCTCAGAGCACAACTTGGTGTCAGACTACTCGGAGGGAATAAGCAATGACAGCTATTTGGTGTGTGGCATTATTCCAAGTGGGAGCTCTGAAATCAGTGCTGTTCTTTCCTAAGGTTGCAGAGGACTTGGAAGAGCACAGGGTACTTTAAGGCACTGGTAAGGTAATTGTGCTCATCGTGTTTGCCATGTGTTGTTCAGCAAGGTCTATACAGCCTTGTTATAACTGCTGGGGTGGAGACAAATCCCACTGGCCCAGTAAGGAATGATCTAGGCAGCTGAAATGACTGAACAACATTTGGCAACATTTGGCCCATAATATATTAGTACAACACTTATTATTTCAAGCACTTGAAAAAAAAAGGCAAATTAACAAGTACAATCAGCCTATAGCCATTGCACTGTACCTTTCTGACATTCTGAATCACTTCCTGGGCCTTCATGGGATCCCCTGGACCTCCAGAAATTATAAGTCCATCATAATCCATGCTGGTGAAATCATGGTCCCATGGAACCAAATGCACTTCTGCACCTCGCTAAAAAATAAAACAATAAAAAACAAACAAGGGAATAAGAAATGAGGGGAGGAGGGAAACATGCATTTTTGTCAGGAGGTTCTTCCTGTGCTCTCATGTCCCAGAGCTTGAGTTTGTATTTCAGTCATCAGTTATCTCCTTTGCCCATGATAAGGCTTCTCTCCACTATCTGACCAGATTTTCACAAAACTGGTAGACTTGGACTCTGTGAGCCACCTCACTGAAATTCACTGATGAGATCAAAACTTACTAATGGAAAGCAAAATAAGCGTGTATGCACACATGTAAAATATGTTCATTTTTAAACAGTCCACTCTTCCTAACTGCTAAATTAGGGCTTCACAGTCCTGTTCTGTGACATGCCAGAAATAGTCTTACACATCAAAACTGAGACAAACATCCACATAAACTAAGAAATGCAATCAGGGAAACCCTGTGCATCCAGGGAATGAGAGGACAAGGCCTTCTGTCTTCCTGTGTGGCTAAAGAAGTGAGAACTGCACATCACTGTGCTAAAAGCAGGAAAAGATTTTCACAGAATTCTAGAATTAAAGAATAGCTTGGGATGCAGGAGCCTCAGGCAGTCATCAGGTCCAATCCCTGCACAAAGCAGGGGTAATTTCCACTTTAGGGCAGGATGTTGAAGGCCTGGGTCAGTTGTGTTTTTATATCTTCAAGGATGGACATTCCACAAGTACCCTGGGCCTGTTTCAACCATTCACCACCTACACTGTAATTCCCCCCCCCCCTTTATTTATTTATTTTTAACAATGTTGGGTTGACCTTCCTTCATTGCTCTTTAGAGCAGTTGTGCCTCATCTTTTGAAAACTCATCTTCTGGGGTCCTTCCCATGGCTGACAGGCTGCTGTACAGGTCCTCTTCCTTATCCCTTCAGTACAGTGTACCAAGAGCAGAAAGCACCTCCCAGTCCACTAAACTCATCCTAAAACTTGTTTTCACTTTAGGAGGGCAACTAACTTTAGAATGGATGTGTTTGGGCAGAAGGAAGGCTCATGAGTACAGGTGAGGTCCTTGCCAAAGCAAAAGGGGTGCAAAGGGACACCAAGCACGGACCCACCTTCACCAGCAGACGGATAACGTTGTGCTTCAGCCCACAGTCGACAGCTACAACTTTAATTGGATTCCCTCTGCCATAAACCTTGACTTCCTATAAAAACACAGAGCAAACTGTAAATGGCAGATCACACCTTGTCCCCAAAACACAGGGAAGATGGGCAGCAGAATAACTTTTCACCAACACAGAGCAACGGGTACTTAACAATCAATATAGGTGGAAATCTCCAGGAATACTGCAGACATTAGTGCTTCCTTAATCTTTCTGTGAAAGTAGAAGTTATAAATGCTCTTTTATATACTGTTGATTGCAGCAGTAATGCAATTCCTAAGCTATCACTTGTTTCCATAGTTAATTACAAGCTTTTTTTCCTGTGTGTCACCTCATTAGCAGCGAAGCAAAAAGCCAGTTCTCACAGATGATTGCAGCCCAAGAGAAACAGTCCAGATACCCAGTGAGAGATTTTCAGCTGAAGTGCAGCCATCCTGCTGATGACAGTGGAGCAAGGCTGCTTCACACCAGCTGCAGATCTGCCACACAAAACACCACCCCAGCTCTCCAGTCCCAGTAAGAGCAAAGCACAGCACAGCTGGAGATCACCTGTGAGTGAGCTGCAGAGCAACCTGGCAGCACAGACCAGGCCAGGCCTGTCACCAGGCACGGCCTCTGTTCATATGGACCTGGCAGCTTCACCTCACAACTTCTCCTCTTCCAGCTGCTGTTCCTTAACCCATCCCATAAAATAAATTGTCACCAGTCCCAAATCTGGACCATGGTGCTTTGTACACCCAGTTATCTACTGGTCACAGCCAGCATGGAAGAGAGTGAAGTCAAAGCACTGTGTGTTATATGGCCTTGATACTGTACCGTGCAGACACACTGTCAAACAGCTCTGACACGGATGTGAGGTTATTTATGGACAGCTACTTTCTGAAGCTTGCTGAACTATTTTACTTGTTACATGACTGCAGGTAGCAGTTGTTGATGTTATTCATCAATGAGCACATAAGGCTGCCTTCTTTCTCCTAAAAACAAACTCTGTGCTTACCTTCAGTTACACTCAGCTTCTGAAAGCTGATATTGACAAATGTACTTTGCCTAAAGTACATTGGGCATCACTGAAAAAACAAGTCTCTCTTTTTTTTCTTTTTTAGCCTAGGTAACTCCCTTTTAACCAGCTTCCCTGGCACCCGTATTTCAAGCTGGGCTCCCTTACAAAAAGATGCTAAATTCCATGTCCAGTATGGCTGGTGTGGGGTGACTAAGTGAATCTTCAAAAAGGAGAATTATGACTGGCCAGAAGGAAAGATGTCCCCCAAGCAGATAATTCAAGATGAAGTCTGTTAGCACAATATTGCAACTCCTCCCCCTGTGTTACCCTACTCAATTCTTGTTTGAACTGTTATCTTTGTAGAGATTGAAATGCAAAGATTTACAGAGAGCAAGAGCATATCCTGTGTGAGGACAGCTCTGATCATCATCAGGAGAGACTTGCTGCCATGCCAGGAGCAAGGGTGCAAGAGATGGTGTGCAAGGAGCCACCTCCCTTCACTACAAGTGCACAGGCTGCAGCACACGAATCACCAGTGGTCCTTGCTCCACCTCTGGGGACATGGTCAGCCTTGAGCCAGCAGTGTTACCACTGCTGCTGTGACTCCTGGTGTGCAATGCTGAAAGGAGAGTTTTGTATGGGAACACATCTTGTAGTTCACACTACATAATCAGATGGCAGAGTACCCCACAATCCTTTTTCAGAATGAGTAGAATGGAAATCATATTGACACTGGGTCTTGTTAGATCACTCAAAGCTTCTGATAAGAAGCTGTGCCTGACACCTAGTGATGGTATCTTCACAGTCATTGATACACAAGTAGATTCTGATTCCATGGTCCATAGTGGAAGGTTATTGCTGCACAGGAATATTATGGGTCTTCTACCTGCTGTCCTTCAGGCTCCTAGGAGGTGGGTTTCAAAAATCACAAGAAGATGAAGGTGTTCAGTTCTCACAGAAACTAACTTAGTGTCATGTCTCACAGACCCCTGAGAAAAACTCACCCTTCCTTTTCAAAAGCAGCTTTTGAAGACCCTTCAATTCCTCATAACATCCGTACTTTAAAAAATCACAAAATATTATGAAGCAAAAACCCCTTCAAAGGTTCTCAGTGGCTGCTCTCACAACCAGAGGGAGTTGTGGGGCAACACTACTTTGAGGTACTTTAATTACCTTACTTGCAAAACGCTTCCCTGTCCAATTAATTAGCTATGATTTGTTACAACACTTCATTCAGCAGCAAGACTGATTTTAGGAGTTGCTGTCTTCACAACCCACTCGTCACACTCTGTACTGCAGAGACCTGACCTGTCCCCTGCATTTGGCCAAGACTGTGTCTAGACAGACTGGCCAGACAGGGAGCTGGATTAGAGAACTGTTAAAACATATCCTTTCTAAAGCCAGAGGATTTCCCTCACCTGTTCACTGCACAGCCCATAAAAGACTGTCCCAGTCTGACAGAATTATGTGGGAAGGCCACAAACCAGTGGTCAGGGAGAGTAAAAGCTCCTGCTGGTATTAGTGCTGAGAACAAAAACAGTACATGGGGCTGTGTGTGTGGAGAGATGTGACCTTTCAGCTCGAAGTGGTTAAATGTCTCTTATCAGCTCTGCGACCCTGACAATCACACACACCACAAAAAAAAAGTCTCCAACAAGAGTGCCTGCAGAATACTGGCAGTTTTCTATATTCCATGCCCTGGATAGGCAATGTTAGCAAGCATAGTCTATATCACTAGGACTCAAAGAAGGGAGGGGGAATAATAAGAAAATTAATCACTCATAATGTACAATAGATAAGTAGATTCCTGATCATACTGCATCCTGATTTACATGGAAATCGCCATTTGGCAACAGATAGATTATTATGTCCAGTAATTACTAACATTAAACAGCTTACCTCATTTACAACTTTATTTGTGATGCTGTTTTTTAAGCCTATAAAATGAAGTTATAAACATAACGAGACCACCAAAGTGCAGTTAATCTTCTTATATCTCCCTTTTAGAAGCTATTTTCAGGACCTTTACAGTAATTCTGTCTTAGTAATTGCAGAGTTTAGCATCAGCAACCCTACCTATTTCTGAGACAGTGCTTGAAATGGCTCCACCTGCACCTTGCAGTCCTAGACCACAACCTCAGTAAGCAATGGCCATCTTTCTGTGTAGCAACAAGTCCCTGACTCAAAATACAACGGAGGCATTGGCATGAACTGGGGACAACCCCCAAGGTGAGATTTGCAAGGCAGCCTTTGTACTGCAGTGGCATCCCAGCATCCCAGTGCTGTAAATCCAAGCCTGGCTGGAGACTGCTCCAAACCCCCACCTGCCCTCTGACCGGTCTGTCCAGGATTGCCTTTCACCCATGCCATGAACACACAGCTTGTGTGCAGAACAGGGCACAAGCAACTGTGGCAGAGCTCTTCTGGAGCCTCACTGATCTTGAAGGAGCTGCAAACACCACACCGAGCATGGAATTTGCAAAAGGGACTCATACACTCAGTTCTCACTTCAGCCAATGGAATTAAGCATCCAGGGCACTCTTTCTCCTCGATTTAAATCCCCAAAGGGGCCCAATTTAAGATGTTAGCCATTGCTTGGTACAAGAATAATTACTATTTTTAGTATGGGAGCCTGGTTTGCTACATCCTCGTGATTTCTAATGTTCTTCTCAGTTTGTGGTTGAACATGGGTTTGCATGCCCAGCTAACAGAGTAAAAACTTCACTGCTTGTTGTACAGATTTATGAGCATAGCAGCTCATTCCAGTAATACTAAATCTGGGGGATTCCTAATTTGACATCTTGACATCCTCTTTTTGACATCTAGAAATCTCTTCTGGAATCACCCCAACAAAATTATGCCTGATCACAGACTACCAAATGTTACTGTGATGTTTCCTGAATTTTATGTACGGAAAGCAACCAATCTTTTTATTAATTTTTTTTTTTGTGTTTGAAAATGTCCACCATATACCAGGTCTAACTGTATCCTCAATACTTCTCTGCCTTTGTAACACAAAATCCTCTGATCAGAGTATGGTTCAGACCACATTCAGCTCAACACAGCCCATTTTTTATTCCCAACACTGCACCTAAGGAGGCACAGAGATATTGAGAGCATAGCCTGTCAAAGGTTTAGAAAGGTACCTGGTTTAGAAAATGTCCCCAAATTGTTTTTTTAGCAAACTGGTTGATCCCCAGAGTAAAAGGGGACCAGTTACTACCTGGAATGTACAGCCCTGATACTGCAAAAGGACTTCTCACCTTTGTTGAAACTTCTGCAATTAAGTTTTGTTTATTTGGGTCTGCAAACTCCACGGGTTGACCTTCAAATTCAATCTTCCCAAGTACTGTGCCCTGTGGAAAGACACCAGAAAAAAACAAAGCATGAGCAAAGGAGAAGCTGTGAGCACTGGGACAAGGTGCTGACAGGCACAGCATCCAGAACAGCTGTTTAAAGATGGTTTCTTGGCAGTTTATAACCATTCCAAGCATTTTCAGAAGTTTATGTGCCTTCCTTAGTATCAAAAATCTGTTTAAACCCCTTCATTCACGGGAGACACATTATCAGCAGTAAAATTTCTTAATAGTCAGTCTGGCTAGCTATGCTGTGACATGAAATTGAGTTGTCTTCCAAGAATATCAGAATTCAGAACCCCAAAATACTGTTGTGTAGATTGGGAGCAACCCACAAAGCAGTTTGAAGCTTTTTTGGTTTTGGAAACCTACTGTGAGGTTTTCAGCTGCCTCCTATGGATAGCTACAAGGCAGCAGAACTGGTGCAAGGCAAAGCTATGTAGGAGGCAGGTCAGCACAGCTGTTTTCTGAATAAGCTGTTAAAAATCACCTCCAGCAAGCTCTACTCTATATTGCTCTTACCACCTGGCAGAAGCTGGGACACTCTTGTTCTGCCAGCAGCATATCTTTCTTCTCATTAAAGTTCTCAGTGGAAAAAAAATCCCTGCTTTGTCTTTGCCCCTCTCCTGGAGTAAGTGGGATTATCTAGGGTTAACCTCTTCTCAGCATGGGGACAGGGTGTGCAGTACTGAACTTTTCAAGGATGGAAGGGGAAAGTAAAACACAGGAAGTCAACCCCACTTCCATGATCAAACATGTTAAAGGCAGCTCACTGTCGTGGCCCAAGTCTTTCTATCTGGGGCTGCTTATGAGAATACAATTGACTGGGTCCTACCTGCCCCAGTCCAGCACACGTAGCAGAAGCACAACAGGTGCTTATCTTATTGTTTTCATACTTTCCATGTGAGAGAAGGAATTTTCTCACAAGCAGCCCCAGACACAAAGCCTTGGGCCACGACAGCTCACTCTGTGGATATCACACCAGTACCCACACTGGGAGTCTTCCTTGGGTTTAGTGATTCTCCTTTGAGATACTTGCCTGGTTTGCCATACCTGAAGTAGCCTTGCCATTTTCCTAGGGCAAGCAACAGCCAACATCTTGCATTGCCATGCACACTGACAATGGCAAGTCTTAAGAACAGAGTTTTACTCCTAGCAGTGTCTGACATCCTATGTCTTCCTGAGTAGCACCTTACACCACAAGCTGCTCCAAGCTGCTTCACATGAAGCAGAGCTGAAAGGATCATCATCATCATCATCTTAAACAAGTCCACTTCTTGGGAACCAGGGTGCTGAGTGGTGCTTGAGGGTCGTGGTGCTGAGTGCCACCATGCAGTGAGTTCCATAAATGCTGATGACAAAGCTCTAAAGCCCTTGCTCTCAGACAGAAACCCAAGTTGTTCAGCCAGATGGTGCCCTGCACTCACCTTTAGCCCAGTTATAAGTCATTGCTCATTTCTGCATTTACCATAAGGAACTCCTGTTCCCACCCCCAATTTTTAAAGACGTGTGGAGTGAAATACAAAGCAGTTTTTTCCAACATGAGAAAGCTTGGTGAAAAAGTGACATTATGCACTATTTTAAAAGCTATACAGCAATACCACTTAAAGTCACGGTGTATTGGGACTTACTACCACACACTGCTAAGTTACAGGACAAACACTGAAAGTATTTACTTTGCATAAAATGAACGGTGATGTATTATGTCTTAAGAAAGCAGAAAACATATTGCCATTTTCTATTGTATCAAATTGCACTTGTATGCTATCTGTAAGAGCAGGACAATGCCAAATCTTCCTATAAGAATTCTTTTCTACAAGTATTCCTGTTTTCAAGCTAGGTCATTCCCATTTTGCTCTGTGGAATGAAAGGGGGCATGAGGGTGGGCTGCAGACTGCAAACTGATCACCTAAAGAAAAGAGCAGCTTCAAATAATCCACTAGGAAAGAGCCTCCAAGGCACATTTACATTCAGACTGCCTTTGATCACTGTTTCAGTCAGTGTGAAGAGTACCTTCACATTAACCTTCAACCCATAACATAATCCAGTTCATGTCCTTCAATAGTCAGTTCTTGGAAAACAGAGAAAAGTAATGACTATTAAAAATAACAGCAGACTTCAGCCAAAGAAAACCAAGTCAGGAATCCAGCTTAGATGACTGTAGGCATTCCTTTGTCTCAGAGGAGCAGGAGAATTTCCACTGACCAAAGGTGACACTGCCTGTGAACTAATATCCACAATATCTCACAGACTTGTTGCTCTCTTTGACTGTTACTGAGTTAACATGTAGTTGATACTGCTACCTGTTTGTTATGATCTGACACAGGCCTTTCATTTACATCACCTTGTGCTGGCTCACTTAGGTAGGACAGGAACCCCAGAGCAGAGCCAGGGAGAGGGGGCTCTTTGGGGTCAGAGCATTGCCCAGCGGTACAGAAGCCTTTGGAAGAGCATATGGATCTGAACAGTACCTGAAGGCAAGGCAGCCCAGCAGTACCATTGGTACTCCAGGTTTGCTGAACCTGGAAAGGGCCCAGCATTAGCCAGGTTAATGCAACTGGATGAAGAGAAGCAGATCATACCTTGCCACGAATTAATTTGGACAGCATTCTGGTATCGATCCCATACAGTGCAGGCACCTGAAGAAAACCCAAGGGGAAGTTAGAGAACAAGCAGCTAAGGTGGAAAGAAGACAGCAGCCAGATCACTTTTATGAGAAGAACATCTCACAGAATCATAGAATGGTTTGGGTTGGCAGACACCTTAAAGCTCATCTCGTTCCAAACCCCTGCCATGGACAGGGACTCCTTCCACTAGACCAGCTTGCTCAGAGCCCCATCCAGCCTGACCTTGTTTAAGGAGCTCAGGCTCTCTCTCAGCAGCAGTCTTACCAAGGCTACCTCACTGCAGTTCTTCACTTCTCCTCCCTATTCCCACTCATAAATAGTTGAGTTGTTCAAATCTAGTTTCTGCACTAAAAAGCTCATCTTCCCATACAGGTGAGTTTTCATTGTGTAGTTACCTCTAGGTTTCTCACCTGTTCTTCTTGCAGCCACTCTCCCAGGCTCCTAGCAGCCTGCCAGTGGCTGTACTCTTTGCTGTAATCCAGCACTAGCAAACCTGAAACCTGTAGAGAGAAGAAACATCATTTTGCACTGTAGGATCACTTTGTACAGACCCCCTACTTTCAATTTCCACAATTTATTCACCATAAACCATATCATGGACAGACTTCAAGCTATGTCATGATTGTACCTCAACCTTTTGGCTTAGGAAATCCATAGATTGGTAACCATGTGGCTTGGTAACCAAAACAACAAATTGCACTGAGCTGAGAAAACGCTTCTTGTTAAAAGAAAGAAAATGGAAATTTAAGACAAGACAAAATGTTTTATTTTGATTCATTTTTTGTGTAAGAAAGATTTTCATTTTTAAGTAACATTTCATTCCAAAAGTCAGCTCCATTTTTCAATGGGGTTACACAGTGTATAAAGCAGTCATTTCACCTCAGAACAGATGCTTTCAGAAGGCACATGGCCTGGAACAGAAATCAAGATGCAGTGTCTTTTGTCACCATTCCTCCTAAGGACAATATCCAGAAGAAAAAGAAAGGTTGAGTATCCTTGATTCCTTCTAAATTCTATGAGGGATCCAGTGAACTCTTACACACTCTGAGGCTGCTGGCACAACCCTTTGATCAGCACTGCATCTCCCACTATTACCTTGATCCCATCAGACTCCAGAAATCTCCTCAGGCCCATTTCATCCAAAGCTGCCGTGTCAGGCACTCCAGCATTCCCAACTATGGGGTTAGCCAGGGTAAGAATCTGCCCTTTGTAGCTGGGATCTGTCAAGGCTTCGGTGTATCTGGAGGAAGAAACAATAGAGGAAAAGCACATTGGTCTGGAGTCAAAAGGAAAACAAAAGAGCCAGTGAAAACAAGACAGGTCTGAATTTCCATAAGACAAAAAGACAGAAATGGTATTAATGTGAAGACATTCTTGGAATAAAAGCAAACACATCTGTGAACATGCCCTGACTTTGCCATCTGTGATTAAACATTTGACACAGAGAACAAGGAGAGGCTTTAACTTCTCATGTTTAATTTAAGAAAAGTACAGGAGCTATCGACAAACTCGGAGTCCTTGTGCTTTAACAAGAGAAGCAACTACCCAGAGAGCAGGGAGATCTCAGCCCTGCATGCTGGACCCTCTGACAACAGCTTGGCCTGGCCTTTCCCCGGGCACAGCCTGGGCAGTGCTTCCCCCCAGGCACTGCAGGAGCTCCCCCCTCTCGGTGGCAGCAGAAGGCTCCAAGCGAAAAGCCAGCTGACAACAGAGCTGTTTGCCCAGGCCTCGTCCCTTCCCCACTCTGGAGACTGCAGGGCTGGAGATGTTCAGGGCTGGAACTGCTCTTTTTGTGGGGGAGCACACAGACAAGTCATTGGGTTTCCTCATTACTACTCGGGGTCCTTCTCCCCTACCTGCTCTGTCAACAAACCCTGCCATGGTCCCGCTTCTGTGGCTCCTCCCAGCAGAGGCCTGGTCTCTCTTCTAGACAATCTCCATGCTTTCACCCACACAGCACCATTCATTTCACCTGAGAAGACTCCTCAGTGCTTGGAAGCTGGTTTGTGTATCCCTGAAGAAGGCAAGTTGAAGACAATGCTTTGGGATTCAGCATTCCATCCCTGGTCACAAGGCCCCAGAGCATGTCCTTTCTTATCCCAGGCAGAAGCCCCAGGAACAGCAGTTTGTTCAAACACCTGCCTGAATGCCTTCTCAGCAAGGACAGATCTAAAAGCATGTTGGAACATTCTTCTGCAGTGGAGGACCAAACCTAGGATTCCACAAAGTATCAGCTCCCGACCTAGTAGATATAGTCTCACTTTCAACCACAAATAGGGGGATGGGGTAAATGTGGTCTATATGCTCCTATCCTTCAGCTTCAAATTAACAGACAGTCCTTCACTTTCTCCCTTACACTGTAGCATACTGTTGCAGCAATCCACTGAACAATTGCTGTCTTTCAACCCAAAAGCAGCAGATGAAGTTATCCACACAAGTAGTGAGCCAAATGCACAAAGACATTTCAGGATGAATCTGCCCTATACAAAATATAATTTATTACTGTCATTATTATTTTAACAATACTTAATTGGGAACTCCAGCCATCTACCAGATATCAGCAAGTCACAAGAGACATTTTTATGGAACATCAGACTTACAGATTAACTGTCAAACATTGGGAAACTCTTCACAAAAGCAGGAATGGTTGCCGGCAGATAGAGACAACACAGCACACCAGCCAGCACTGAGAAATGCCAGGCCAAATGAACAATGGCCAGGAAATATTTTCAGGTAAGCCTCACCTGCTGTTCAAATCTGTATTTGCTGCTGCAGGTAACCAACCACACAAGTGCAGTGTGATCCCAGAACTGCAGGCACATGGCATGCACATGGCTCTCTCCTTCCAAGCCAAGTGGTTATACTTCCAAAAGACTCCTTGTTCCTGACAAAGCTAATGTAATTAACCTTTGCATGTCATTTGTAATCAGCAAACACGGACAGAGAGCCATTGGGTCTGGGTGGGGTGTGCAGGCAGAGCTTGGCACCGACAAGATCATTTAAGCAGGAACAACACCGTGTGGAGCACAGAGGAGCACATGGAAACACCAGCTCCAAACATGCTGCAAGGCCTAATCCTTGCTGTGCCTGCCCAAAAGGCTGCCTGATTTCAGTAACTTCCTGATAGTCCAGGCTCTCACTAGAATATCATGGGAAACACACACAGACTTATCAGAGATAAATGCCTTTAGGGAGCCATTTCAAATATGATTATTTTATGGGTTGCAACTCCTTTCTTAATTGGAAATCTCTTTTCTTTTTTTGTTCCTGTATTAAACAGATGAATGCAACAGTAGGTTTACTTTTTTTTCAACAAATGTTTCTGAAAAGTTCATCCTCATGCTTTTCCAACAAAAATTCAATGTTTCACCCCCAGAAGAGGGCTCTCTGCTCTCTATTCCAGAGTAATATGACAACAGTTCAGCCAGCTTCAGGTACTTCAAGCCTGAGAGCTGTATGCATGTAAAGTGCTCTGCCTCCCAGCAGTATGACAAGAATCAGAAGGTGGGAGTCCAGGAAACATGGTGTGGAAACATGGCCTATTAATCACCCCAGGACAGAGCCCATGCTGGCCCCACTCAGCACCCAGAAACTCCCACTTCACAGAAAGCAGCTCTGAGGCTTATCAGCTCCCCTGCTCCAACCTCTTGCTCCCTATCCTGACAAACTGCAATGTGCCCAGGCAGCCTGGGCACCTCCTTCATGCAGGCACAGACTCTTCCTGTGTGAGGGAGAAGGGACACCTGGGTCCCTCTGGATACAAGCTCTTGATCTCTGTGATCAGGAGCATGAGCTACAGCTATAGGGTTTCTTTCAATGGACAGCAACCCCTGGACTGGTAGGAAATCTGCCACTTTTATGTTCTGCAACAATGCTGCAAACTCTTGTCTTCCATTTCTCCAAATCAATCAAAACCATGTTCTGGAGAGGGGGCTCTGAAGATACCACCTTCCATTTTAAATGTTCTCTCCATGCCCATGTGCTCCCCAGCACAGAGGAGATCTCTCTGTCACAGCATCCTCTCCAAATGATTAGAAAATGAACAAACACAACTTCTACTGCCACAGTAACATGTGGAGAGGAAATTAATCCATCAGGTCCTCCTTGACTTTTGTGATCTGGCAAGATTTATGGCCCATAATCTATCAATGAGAACAGAATTCTGGTGCCCTCCATCATTCTGATCTATATTAAACAGTGACTTCTTGGCAGGTATATTAACACAGCAGTAATTAGTGCTGTCAAAATACTTAAATAATTGTCTCCTAATGCAAAACTCTGCAAACTGCTTCCCCTCTGCAGCAATTTAACATTCTCACCAATGAAATAATTTAAAAACTCACCCTGTGAGTACTGAGTTCTCCAAAGGAGAGCAGGATTTGGGGAACAATGCAGATGAGCAAAGACAGCTATGAATGACTGCAGAAGAAGCTCAAGCATCAACAACTTCAGAGATGTCTCACCTCCCCAAGGACATGTCCCTGTCCTTACCAAAAGCCTCATTCCTCTGGCCAGATTCCCTCTGCTCAAGCAGCCCAACAAAAGCACCAGCAGCCATCCTCAGTCAGCCACAGAGGACAGAGCCCCTCAAGAGGACAGAGTCTCATGCTAGGTTGGGCATGAATCTGATCCTGCCCTTTAGCTGGAAAGGGTACAGAGTGTAAAAGCATCCTTACCTGTGGTATGAGCCAACAAATGACATAAGGGATGGGTCATATAGGTGACCAATGTGGGGTTTAAAAACTTTTCACTCAAAAGCCAAGGTCTGTTACTCAGAAGGCTGCAGATGCTTCAAACCTCTGTATTTGATCTGAGCACCGGAGGGAGAACAGACAGCTCCCTGACTCAGCAATCCAGCAGGAAGAGATCAGAACCCTACATATCTCATTATGATCATTAGTTAGACCAGTCTTTAAAGGTGCTTATCACCACAAATGGTTTGACATTAGTTCTCTCTCTCTCTGTATCTCTGGACTACAATGTAGCCTTATATAGAAAACTACCTGCTTGGATCAGGACCCTAGGAGCTTGGAAAAAGCAGTTTTCACAGCTCAACAAGCTTCCAGAGAAGTATTGATGCTTATTTGCTGTTGTCTTACCCAGAAAGCCCAGTGTTGAATACCACTTCCCCTGCTGTGGAGGATGGATGGCCAAAAGAATAGCCCTTCATCTTCGTCCCATCTTCCAGCACCAAGTTTGCTGTCTGCACCTAGAGAGAGGCACACAAGAGACTCAAATACAGGTGGAAAAGGCTTGATGCTTATACAGGTAACACCTAG
The DNA here is from genome assembly GCA_013398175.1 of Climacteris rufus. Classification (NCBI taxonomy): domain Eukaryota; kingdom Metazoa; phylum Chordata; class Aves; order Passeriformes; family Climacteridae; genus Climacteris; species Climacteris rufus. The sequence goes on from VZRZ01000597.1 coordinate 1,445,846, forward strand.
GATACCTGCCTTTCATGCCTCACACTGTAAGTGTTCCTGCCCTTCTCCCACTCCCAGCTTCCAAGATACCATCTCTGTTACTACTCTGATGCCTTTTTTTTCCCTAACATTTAGGAAATATTATTATCCCAATGAGCTGGCAAACCTCACTGCAAGCAGAGCATGTGCTGCTATTACTGTGGGATCACCCTTGCACATCCCATAGTTAACTTCTTCCACCTATTACATTTTGCAATTAACTAACATCATAACCCTGTAGGAAAAGGATTGCTTGCCTCCTCAGTGTTTGCTCAAAGCCCTGCTGCTGAGTCCAGCTCTGACCTTTGATAGGTGTGTAACTTCTGATGCAACTGTACAGCAAAGCTGCTAAAAATAGGTGCATGTTTAGTTGGGCTGGTGTCAGAGAGAAAAATTCAAAATACCAGTCTATTCCGCACTAGGACACAAAACCAGAGAAACTCATGGATGAGATGGACACTCATGGTCTCACCTCAGGGACAGGCATAAATTGTCCTGGAAGAAACAACCACGAAACAAGTAGCTAGAGGAAACCATACCTCTTCCAGAAAGTGTTTTGCAGAACTGATTCCCATGCCAACTGTGGGATCCCTTGCAGACTTCATCACTATTTTACAGCCAAGGGAAGTGGGACAGACTGAGTTTTACAGAAGTCCTTAAGAGATTCGGTGTCACAACTGGATCTTTGCATGTATCAGACTAAATGTACCACCCTCTTTGGCCCCACTTGGAAACTAAACCAATGCCCTGTCCAGAGAAACCACCAGAGAGCTCCACCTTCTAATAAATAAATAATGGCTACATGCACAGCAGAAATGACAGAATGAGTTGGGAGATTCCCTCAGACAGCAGGATCATTGGTAACATGCAGGGGAAGAGAAAGAATAAGCAAAGCTGTAAACAGATTTGACAATGAATTTCTAGACTTAAAAGAATTTGGATGATGAACTTTCAGCACCCTGAAAAACCTCCACTTCTGGAAGGTAAGCACAGCTGTCTCCTGGGCACAGAGGTGCAGGCAGAGCGACCACCAGTGCAAAAACCTCAGTGGTCTGTGCCACAGGAAATGTGCCACGCGTGTCCACAGGGAGCAGCTCTCACCATGATTTAGTTTCATATTGGCTTATTTTACAGAACTATTCCTCTTGCTGGGATTTTTAAAGGAAGAATCAAGATCAATTTTCTGCAGAAAGGAGCAGGAGAGCTACATTCCATTAGCCGTAAATCAGATGAACAATCACAGCAAGGAGAAATTTCATTCCCAATATTGAACATTTTGTAACCATCATGACAAACATTCATCTAGAGCCCCTCTGCAGTTACAAATACCACACAGATCAATTACTAATGTACTGCAAAACACACTAAAAATCAAACTGCACTGCCAAGTAATTGAATTCTGTGCATCTGGGATGCTTTTAGCTTTGCCATATTTTCCTCATTAATGTCAAACATCCAGTCATTCTCCAAAGGTTTAGCCATAATTTTCTGAACCTTCCCACACCATTGGACGGTTTAGTCAGAACACCAAAATCCCCTCTCTCCCCAGTTGTAAACAGCATTTTTGTGGCTAAATCCCCTAGGTTTAGACCAAGTTAAAATGACAGCTTGGTCAGCTCCCTTATCTCCCTGCAGCTCTCGCTACAGAGAGCTGCCAGACACTCAAAGCATTGCAAAGCAGAGGTGGTGTGAGTGCCTCAGACTGGGCTTTGGACCTCTGCCCTTTCAGAAGCCTGTTGAAAACCCAAGCCACTCTGTCCACAGGGAACACTGGCTGCTGGATATTCTTTCTCCCAACCTTGGTGTCAAAGGATGGATCCCTGGATCCCTTCCCACAGCAGGCCACAAACTGGACTCCACACAAACAGCAACTCCACTTCCAGCATGTCCCACCACCGGGCACACACTGGGGCTGTTGCCAGAATTGTGGTCCTGACTGCCACCAACCCTGGCAGAATCCTTCAGGAAACAAAGCCCACAATGGTGGAACGACCAGAAAATGTAAGATTCATCAGAGTGCTGAGGGCCAAACCCCAGAGCACTCACTTGTGAGCTTTAGAGCCTCACCCTCACTGTAGTACTTGACAGGAGCCTGCATGGCCCTCCTCCCACCACAGCCCACCTCCCTTCTAAACCAGACAGCACAGAAATAATTTTTGTTGAACAGAAGCCCCATCTATATTATTACACTGTTAGAGCCCCTACACAGTGTTCAAGTAATGCAGAAGAATGTCCCTGAGCAACAATAATCTGCCTGCAAGTTCAGCTATAGCAGGGGATATATGTTCAGATGTTTCCCTCCCCTCATTGATTTATTATTCTTAATTAAGTGGTTGGTTCATTGAGCATTCTCAAAGCAATTATTCTTGCTTACATTTCCAGTGGAGGTGTTACCATATCCCTAAGCTGCCAGCCTACCTTGTTCTTTCAGTGTTGTTTTTAAGGTGAAAAGTGATTTACAGGCTATAGAGAAGGCCAGTTGGCTCAATCGGGGTCAGTTGGGAGAGATACTCACTTTCAGAAAAAGAACAAGCAAGAAATTTTAAAAAACCCCAGAGCTTCCATGCGATCCTTTTGTCTCCACTCTTCTCAGAAGCATCCCCACATAGCCTTGGATAAATCTCTGTTGTAATCTCAATTGAAGTGTTTCAGCCACACACCCCCAACATGAGATATGCCATTTGCAATCAGATTTCTTCTTCTCACACATCAGTAGCTCCACCTGTAGCAGAGGGCCCTCTGTTCTAGAGAGGCTGCAGAACTCTTGAAGGGGTTTGGCGATGAGGATGGCTAACAGAAAGGGTCATGATGTTGATGAGGTTTTGTGTGTTTTGTCAAAGCAACTTGAAAAGTCAAATAGTTCAGGTCCCACTCCACTAAGCATTTCACACATCAAGTAAAGAAAGAACTGTAGCAGTTAAAAGAAAAACAAACTCAATAAGAAAGTAAGAAAGCAGATGAAATTAGTTCCAGTTAGTTCCCTGCTGTAGCAGCCCTTCCCATCTAAAGAGTGGATGATAAAGATCTGCAAAATCTCAAAAGATCTACAGTACAATTTGCTTTTCAAAGTGTGTCTTCTATAAACTCCTTTACTGGAAGGTGGAGGCGTAAATTTTCCCTCTTCTTGCCTCCCAGTCAAGTAAGCCCAGTTTTCCTCCTCCAAAGAAATCCCCAGTTTATGTTGGCAAGGTGAAGCTGAACCCTGAACTGCTGGAGTATCACGAGCATGCCAAGCATGGAAGCCAAGGTGGGCACTGACACAGTCTCAGCCAGGCAGACACAGCTGGCACTCAGGTTCTGGCCAGGGCAGTTTATTTCCCTCCTGCAAGAAGATGACAAAACATCTCCTGTCTAAGGCAGACCACCATTCCACACAACAGTCTCTACTGCATTTCTTGGCTCACACATCTGGTTGGCTGGTGCTAGGACTGTGCTACATTCACTCTCCCAAGACCAAATAGCCAGCAACAAAGGAGTAGTTTTCTCTTTGGTAGAAAACTCAAAGAGATCCTTACTCTTCTTGTAAGTACTGCCATCACAGGCGGGAAATCTGCCTGGACATGGCTAGCAGTCAACACTTCCTTTGCCAACCCTCTGTATGTCTATCTATCTATCTATCTATCTAATTTTACTCTGGCATATCTGTTTCTGGCTAACTTTAAGAGAAGAAGAAAGGGCAAGAATAAAGAATGAATCAAAGTGAGTGTCTCGGGATACACCAAAGAAGGTTCACTCTTAGGCTACCTTTCGGGAGAAGCACTGGATTAGCTCCTTTATCATCCAAGCCAAATCTAAAGGAAAGCCAGAAACGCAACACAGGTATCATGGTATGCTAGAAGAGTTCTACAACTTGTTCAGCTTCTATGACTTGAACTCTTCTTAAAGCTGTTCACAACAATGCCACAAATATTTCTGTTACAAAACTCAAAGAAGGAAGGGGGAACCAAGCCACAGAACAAATCACTGAGCACCCATGGAAACAAGCTCCCCTTCTCTCCCCCACTGTAGCAGTTCACTAAGGTCCCCCCATCTTTATGGGAACAGGCCCCATTTTATGTGGCCTTCACCTCCAAAAAGAGGAGTGGAGTAGCTTGTGACTCATCTGTAACCTCATCACCAATCTCTCTGCTTTCCTTGCAGTCATTTTCCCAGTTTCTTTCCACTTGCCTCAAATACATTTGAAGAGTCCTTTCACAATAATCTGAAATTATTTCTAAAGCCAGTGCCCAAAAAAATTTTCCTCATCTCCCTCTCATTTCTGACTACATTTTTAGCTTGTTCCTGGTAGTTTTTATAGCTCTCCCAATCCTCTCCTTACTGAGCCAGCTACCCTGTTACAAGCCACCTATTTATTGCTGGTACTACCTTTACATCCCCATTTAACTACATTGGCCTCAGAAGAGCATTAACTGATAAGAGCTTCAAGTCGCAGTCTCTGTCCATTCCTGAATTTTAAAGAAGCCTGATTAACCTGAAACCAGTGATGCTAAACACCCCTGCTGAGAGCCCCAAGGGGTCTCTGCTCTGCTCTCTGTGCCCCTCTTTCAGTCAGGGATGCCCATCTCTTCTTTAGAACTGAAGGATGAGATGTAATAGGGAAATATGAATGTGAGTCCCCACATGTAAGTACTCACCTACAGTGGTGTTTCCCCACATAGGCTGAGTTTAACTGGACAGAATATAGACTTGGGAGAAGCATTATCAGACACTCTTCTAAAACTACCACCTCTCCCGCATGCTTTCTAATATTTTACTTAGCTTATACATAGGTTAGATGTTTCAGCATATTTTGTTATGTTTCCTAAAATAGCCCAGTGAGAAAACGCAATAAAAGGCAACTAAATGCTCATTTAAGCCTGCAATAGAAAATGGGACCATTACATAATACTGCCATTGGTCCACACGTAGAATCATGAATCATAGAATGTCCTGAGACAGAAGGGATGTACAAGGATCATCAGATCCATCCAACTCCAGTCCCTGCGTAGGACAACCCCAAGAATCCCACTATGTGCCTCAGAGTGTTGTCCAAACATTTCTTGAACTCTGGCAGGCTTGGGGCCATGACTTCAATTACTTTGCATTTCACTCTGCCCCAAACTTCTCACAAATACCCATTACCTCTAAGGGTGGTTGGAACAGCAGACCCAGCCATAAGTCACTACTTGGTCACTTGCTCCACAATTACACTTCACTTCCACACTGATGCAAAGCCATGCAATACATTGGCTTTTCATGGTGACTTATTCTTAAATTTTTTCTTCAGACCTCCTGCTTTACTGCTTGCATGTATATATTAGAAAGTCTCCTCCTCTTCTGTATGTCTCATGGAAAAGTTGTGCATAAGCCTGCCACTGTCTTAAAGCAAGAGCCATGGACCAGGAAAGGTTCAAGTTTTTGTATTCCATAATCTGAATTCAAACAGAATCACAAGGACCCTATACAGCTGACTTTAAATCTGAGCTGTGTTCTCAAAAGCCACGGGCTCCTAAACTACACCAGATCTCAGCCTTCTTAATCTCCACCCATTCCGACAGCACAAACTCCTGTAGGTATTGAACTCAAATAATTAAGTTTAAAAAGGAAACAGCTTTCCTCACTGTCAGTGTCAAGGCAGAAGATGTCACATAATAATTGTCAGAAATGCTTCTGGGGCTGTTTGGTGGATATCTCATGGTGAGTCAGGGAGTCACAGTGCAAGTACAAATGCTCCCCTAGACTCAGTTCTGCAGATGCACAGTAGGTCTTGGCTGCCCTGCAATGGATCCCGTCACACACTGAAATGAAGACGGTCCAATTCATTTTGACCCACCTTGGGTGTATCTGCAGCTGCTGGGACTGAGGTTAAAAAAGCTTCCAAGGATTTCACCTGGCATTGCTCTCTCAACAGGTATTTCTTTTCCTTGCCTTCAGCAGTGATAGTGTTGGCTTTCAGCAATCATCCTTTAGCTTTACAGCACAGATAAGCAGATAAGCCAGAATAACTGGTACTGTACCAACATCAGAGTAGGGCAGCAGCTTTTCATGTGCATGAAACTTCTCAGCTGGATGCCTCGGCATTATGAAATATGACCTTGTAGGTCTGTTACTGTGCAGTCCTGGAAGGAGTGACAGGTGAGGCAGCACCCACAGCCCAAGTGTCTAAATGCTATTCCCTACCACCCTCTGAATCACCATTCCTCCAGCTGCTAATTCCATTGTTCATTCAACACATCCCCTGAGCAGAAGTGCCTTTTCAATGCCAAGTGCCTGCTGGCAGAACTCACACGGCACTTCAGTGCTACAGAGCTCACACAGAAAGCCCCGTTTCACTCATGCACTCCAGCTCCTCTAACAGAGAGCAGTAGAAAGCTGGGGAAGTCAACTGAGTGCTCCCAGCCCCAGTAAATCTCACGAGAGTAGTCTACCTCTCCAATTAACCTCAGAGCCACTGTGGTTTCTAATACATTGAAAATGGATTCTGTATGGATTCAGTAGGATTAAGTACATGCCTCAAGTGATGCATGATGTTAAATATCCAGACAATTCATGCTCATATGGACTGAAAGATCTGTTCTGTTAGTTATCAGTCCTACAGACAGGTGGGGTGTTTCTAAAAAAAATACCATATAGTAATTAACTGAAACCCTGAACTTCCACCTTTTGCTGTAATTTACCCTTTAATGGATTCCAGATTAGACAAAAAGTGTGTTTGCTTAGCTAATAAAACCATTTAGCCAAGCAACCCCCTTGCTTAGGGTTCAGACAGATCTCCTCTTGTTCTTGTCTCTAGGTAAGCCCTGTTATCTGCAGCAAGTTATCTCTGCATGCCAAACACATCTATTAAACCACAGTAGTTCAGTCACTGTTACCTTGACGCTGCACAGCCTGGTACCTGTCCTTGAGAAACTCCAGTGATCAGCAGACACATTGCAGAACTTCAATCTGCCTTTCAAAGTCTTCACCACTTTGCAAGCTGTCAAAATTCTTGTCATCTTGAAAGTTGCCAATGGGTAACTAAAGTTTAAAGAACTCAAGAGAAAACAAAAATCTGCTTGTATGTATTTCTTCAGGATTTGCTGCTGACTATAAACTCTTGCAGATCACAGGGGAAGGGAACAGAGGCACAGCAGGCACACTGGACTGACTTTACAGCACTGCCCTCCACCTTCCCATTTATTCTGCCATTAAAAGTCCCAGGTGCAGCCCCAGCTCCTCCCACCCCTCCTCAGAGGGGTGCTTGCTTAGGCACCCTTGCAACACTCCTCCTCAGGCTGGTCTCTGGTCACTGTCACAGTGGTTGCAACACAGGCCAGACTGCATCTGGACGACAGCAAAGCCTGCAAGAGAAATCACTCCAAGAGTACCAGGGCATGTAGTGACAGGACAAGGCGAAATGGCTTCCCACTGACAGAGAGAAGGTTTAGATTAAGTATTAGGAAGAACTTCCCTGTGAAGGTGGTGAGGCCCTGGCACAGGTTGCTCAGAGTAGTTGTGTCTGCCCCATCCCTGGAAGTGTCCAAGGCCAGGGTTGGATGCAGCTTGGAGCAACCTGGGATAGTGGGAGGTGTCCCTGCCCATGGCAGGGGGTGGAACTGGATGATTTCAATGTCCCCTTCCAACCCAAACCATTCCATGATTCCATGATTTTGAACAGCACAGGGCCAGGCTGTTCACAGCAAGTTTTTGAGAGCTCACCAACGTGGGGTCTGCACACTGGCTGACTGCACAGCCTGTGGCTGCTACAAGCATACTTGCACTAAAGGAAGCAAAGAGGGAAGACCAAATTCTCTAAAAAGATGGAATTTTAATTCTGTGTTTAGAGAGCACACACTAGCACAGGTTCCAAAGTACTGTCCATCCTCAAATAAATGAAAAATAGATTTTTCACCAGGAAAAATAAATAGTTGCAAAAGAAAAACATCTTTTGGTAACATTTCAATGGCCAGCAGCTGAAATAAAATGAAATGATCAATGTTATCTCCTAACTGACTACAGACCTTTGTGACTATAATATTTTTCCTATAACACTACACTACACTCTTCATAAAGAATCATACTCCTCATTAAGCAGAGATGAAAATGCCTCATTAAGACAAAAGCTGGGGGAGTAGCATATCCCTTTATTACTCTTCAAGAACTAAAAAGAAGAGACATCTTTTGAAACCCAGGTGATCAATGTTTTCACTGGCTCAGAGCAATAAAAATGATATATATATATACATATATATACACACACACACTTTTTAGTGCAGCTGGACACATCCTGCTGTAAAGGATATAGGTGACTTTTCATCAGTGACAGTCATAATCTTGCCTTCTTTTCATACAGTGGTTTGAGATTAGTCTAAATTGACACCAGTAGCACAAAAAAATAATTCCTGTGTAGCTCATTATAGCAGCAGGTTGAACAGCCATGAACATCAAAGAAGACAGAGAGAAGAGAGGGCTTGGGTGCCCTGTGTGATATGGAGAGCTCTTGGAGACTTGGATGAGAAACACACAGGAAAGGCCTGAATCCAGGTGACTGAAAGGGATAGACAGAGATAGGGTAGAAGACAGACTGGGTGTAGAGAAGCTCACTGCCTTAACATTGGCTTTACAGGGGTGCAGGGCTGGGAGAACCAAGCCAACAATATTTCCTGGTAACTTCACTGTGGTTTAGGACATAACCATTTTTCCTAAAAGAAGATATCTGACAACCATTCTGATTCATATAAGTAGCTTGAGAGACACAGATTTTGCTTTTGGCAAACAAACAAACAAAACAAATAGAGGGGACTGGGAAATGTTTTTGTTCACTGTTCCCGTATTTGCTTGGCTCTAGCCTGTAGTGATCCAGAAACCAAAACCATGCTTCTAAGTCAATGGATTGCAAAGAGCTATACCTTGTACTAGAAAGGTCATCTTAATATACAGACACACATGAGCTCACACATGCAGCTCAGGAGCCAGCTCTCTTCCACAGTCACATTTCACAGTATGTTAGCTTCACACTGCCACAAGTGCAATACATGGCATTTGGAAGGTTATTTGTCATGGCTACACTGAACAGCAAATTCCACTCTCAGCCAACATCAGCAAGGGACTGTGGGCCCCAGGATACATGCTTGAACCAGGATCAAACCACGCTGGCAGTTTCAGCACCCTGACTGCTAATTCCTAACTTTCCTCTTGCACCACGTGAGTTTCAATGAAGCTGCACCACGAAGCTGATGGATCCACATAAAAACTCACCCTTTCCTTTCACCATGAGGCCATTCATGAACACAGGGCATAAGGAATGAGCAGAAACTGGACCATGCCTTTTGGCAGAGTGGCATCTTGCAGATGCAAACAGATGCATAACCACATAGGAACTCTGTTCAGTGTGTCAGGGATCTGCAGCACACGGATCCCTGTGTGCTAATGTGACAGCTAATGTGACAACCTAATGTGACAGCTGTATATTAAGGATTAAATTCTATTTGGGCAAACAACAGGCAAAAAACTACATTCCTTCATCACCTCCATAGCAAGGATGCTCCCTTGACTACTGCTACAGATTTGACCCTGCTGTCTTCCCCTTTTTCATGAATGTTTTATTACCAAAATTGATTAGCCCACCTCAGACCTTCTGAGATTAGGAAGGTTATGCCTCCAGTATAAGTACCTTAAAGCCTCCCACATGATGAAGGAACTTCCCTCTCCCAAAACCAGGAGAAAACATCCAAGCTATTTGTCTCACTGCCAACATGCTAAAAAGAGGTCACAAACTATTGACACCTGAAGGCCAGAAAATATATCAGTTATTCCCTAAAGAAGCCTCAGCTCAGAAAAACTTGTAAACACACAAACAAGCCTTCTGTGGTTTGGATAGATTTTAAGTATGCTCTTCGCTTAACATAAAGACCAGAAGAGGCAGAATCACTATGAAATTGAATCAATAAGGAAGAAGAAGCCAATCATAGAAGAGTGGAAAAAGAGCAGAGACCAATGGTTTTATGGAGATGCAACCACTTGCCAGCCAGTACATGACTTGAAATCGTAGCACCCCTGCAGAAAGAAAGTGTGGGCAGGGGCTCTGGAGGAAGGACATGTATCAGAGAAGTCAGGGACAGCACAAGATTCACTCAGACAAGAACAGTTCGAGTACTGGGGGGAAAAGGAGGGAAATACTTGCAATTTTGGCTTCCTTACCATCTCTTAGGTGTTTAGAGAAAAGCAGAGTGCCTTTTGTTTCATATTCAATTGCACTATCATACACAGAGAGGGATTAGGGGAAGGAGAGCAAAGTGCTCATTCAAATTAGGAACTTTTCCTTACTGTTTGCAAGTGGAAAATACCAGAAACAAAATGCATCACACAGCCCCACTGGACCATAAAAATAAAACACAATCAGCGGTCTGTGGCTTTGCAAATGCCCAGGAACAGAGGTTCAAAGAAAGCTAAGTACCTACATTTTCAGAGGTTTAAAACAAAGTGCTTGATCTTCAAAAGAGAAGTGTCCAGAGCAGATGGGGCCCTGCTGAAGTGCCCCAGAACTGACACCCCAAAATGGAAGCTGCCAAAGCCATTGGTCACAGCTGGGAAGCTCTGCTCTAAGCAACCAAGCTAGGCAGGATTTTTCATTTTCAAGTTTTCTGTAAAAAGCACAAGACAGTTCCAATCTTGCTTGAAACCAAGAGGTCAGGGCCGATTTGTGAACACGTGGGGCCAGATCCACGTCAGTGCACGTCCCCAGGAACTGCCCTCAGCTCAGTGGGGTTCAGTGGCACAGCCTCCCCTGGGCTGGGACCAGTGCAACACGCAGCCCACATGAAGTGATTGGACTCTCTTTCTTATAGGTAAGATCAGAGAAGAATTTTTTTTTCCCCCCCCATATAACCTTCAGATACTTTTGGAAATCTCTCTTGCCATCTGTCAGGTCGTGTCTGATTTCTGACCACCCTGTCTTGTCTCCACTAAATTACACTTGAAAAATATTGATGGGAGAAGCAGAATACTCGAAAGTTCCAGCAAAACTGCAATTCTCTGCTGCCACTGGGAATAAGACAAATATTCTCCTCCATCTCACCAGCTCACATAAAAGCTCTCAAAGTGATTTTGAAACCTTCTCTTCCATTTCAGGGCAACTCCACTTGCTTTCCAAGGAACTTATAATGAAGAGCTTTGAAAGCACCAGAAAAATAATAATATTTACCATATATTTCCTAATCAGATGTTAATTTATCATGAAAGATCACTGCAGAAATAGATAGCAACTTTTGATCAGTTACTGCTAAACAACTTTATCAAACCCCACTACCTCAGAGACCATAAAATACTTGTTTTGCAGTATGTAGTGGGGGCATAAATGAAGTTCTCTTGTTCATGTGCAAATGAACTAACAGCATCCAGATTTCCCCTATCACCAGATCCTCTTGGTTTGCTGCAGGAGAGAAAGTTGCTTTGAGCCAATCTCACATCAAATGAAGCATTTCAAGAAAACCCTACAAGGCTTAGAAAACACAATAACTGTGATGCAAAACCACACAAGCTGAGAATTTCCAAACTAAGGCTGATCTTCACCTGAGTATATGGAGAGAAACTGAAAGGAATAAGAACCAAGTACAAGTCTTACCCCTCAGCTCTCCTGAATTCTGTTATTTAAGCTACAACCAGAACTTGGGTTTTTTTTCCACAAAGCTTGTTCTATTTTAGAGGGGGTCTGGGGAAAAGGATATTTTGCATTTTAATGGGAGAGGTTCTTAGCACATCTTCAAGTTCAGGTGCTGCTTTTTGATTCAGTCTTACTAACTCACATGATTGTGCCAGGAATGATTCAATATAAACTCAGGTGATTTATTTTTTTAGATGGAAACAATTCCAAGTGACAAGGCAAGAATGGAAGCTAAAAATGGACTGCTCCTAGCTGCCCACTGTGCTCTTGCTTGCAGCTTGTTTTCCATCCTTTCAGTGCCTTCCTGAGGTACAAACTGCCCAGTTCTCTTCACTCCCAAGTCCCTTCTGCCCCTGAGAGCTGCCTTTTTGCTCTTTGCTTCCTCCCACAGTTTCTCTGCATGAGTAAAAATCTCCCAGCTCCACAGTGTAACTCTCCTGCCCACTACACCCCATGGGTCCTGAGAGCTGCTTTCCCTTGAGCACACCTCAGAGGACAGAAGTCACCCTTCAGTCTACACAAGTTCAGTTTTCTCCATTACTATTCACTCCATTGTTTCCATTGTTTGCTGACCATTTCACTTTGTAGGGTTCCCAAAAATCTGCTCTTTCAGTTCTGAGTGTCTTTGAGAAAGGCCCTTCTGTTGAAGAAAGCCAGCTATTGAATGACATGGTTGAGTAAAAATTAGCAGGGAGAACATCTGGAAAATATTAAACTCACAGCCATCATAATGATTGCAACTTCATAACAGATCAGTTACCTGATCAGATGTTTCATTTCTTTTCGGCCTTTTTCTATCTCCACACCCCTTTTTTTTTGTCATCCTCTGTACCTACTAGCCAAAGACTCAGCTGAACATGCAGAAAACACAAGGAGAGTTTTATCTCCTCCCAAAGACAAACTTACAAGAACTTTATCCATAGCTGTAACTAGATTGCAGAAGTCAGCCTGAAAAGCAGAATTGATTCTTCTCTTTACACCTTTTCTCTTTGTTTCCATTTTTTTTTTTTTCCTACTGGATTCTTTTTCCTGCAAGGACAGATTCTGACTGCCCCTTGTACTAGAAACAGCAAGAATCCTGCCAAACCTTAACTACTTCCTGCTGAAGGTAATAATAAAGATGAAAACCAATATGAAATCTGTTTTTACCAGCACAGTGAAATCTTATTCCTAAGTCCAACCCTGCAGTCCTCATCTGCAGTAAACAAGGATTTCTGGGTGAAGGAGAACACAGAGACCTGAGCCCTGAGCCAACATAAATTAATGGAAAACACAATGTGCTTTGAACAGGATGGGCAAACTTCATGTCAGTGAGGGCCCGAGATACAAAATTCCAAAATTCAGGCTATTCTCTTCATGATCTCTGGCTGACAAAAGCCCAGTCTGAAGAAAACATAGATACATTCACACTTAGGAATGGAAAACACAGTACCTACAACTTGAAACATCTTCCTAATTCTGATTGAATATCACTTCTTCTTTGGGAGTCCAAATGAACAATACAAGTATAAAGAAATGTTTTCAATGGAGTTGCTCAAAATCTGATTTTATGAAGTGATGCAGGAAGTTATTTTCACTACTACAAAACTTTTTTTTAGAGAAACACTATTTTCCTCTTTTAAATTAAAAATTTCCTTGTTTGTTTTCTTTCAAACACAAACCCAAAAGGAAATTTCAGTTAGCACAGTAAGTGAAGAGTTTCACTTTGATATTTTAATTGAAATGTCAGAAAGCATCAGAATCAAACTGAGATGCCGTGTCATTTTTCTTCAAAAATATCACTTCAGTCTGGCTGACAGCTAAGAGCAATTCAGTTCTGCAAGGTAAATCGTTTGCTCTGGAAACAGACCCTCATGCCCTATGCACAGTTTCATAAAATGAAAGAAACCTGCCTCAAAACAACTGAAGTATCCAGGGGTGGTAGCAAATCGCAAAGGGATTCAGGACACAGAAGTGCTTGTGACCAATCAACAGGCCCTGTGACAGTTTCAATTAACATCTTATGTGATAGTTTTTAAAGCCAATAAAGACTTTCCATTTTGTCAGGAAAAGCAATATAACAACATAATTGAAAATCTCAAACCAAGGCCATGTGACAGAGCTTTCTAAAAAATACCAAATTTCTTGCTATTTCTGAATTGCCTAATTTGGCACCTCCCTTCTTTTCCAAACTTTGTCTTTAAACAATACTCAAGACAGCCTTTTGACAAGTAAATAAAGTTTATAAAATGCTCAACAATAAAAGTCACATATCTATGCCCATGTTAGCGAAAATCCATTTTTCAAGGAGATTACACTTTTTATTAAGGCTGGAACAGCCCAGGGTACACTCCTCTGTCTGGGATACAGAGCCCATGCTTCACCCAAACTTGACAAAGATAAGGCTCTTATCTCCGACAAGAGAAAAAGAATCAACATCTTGAAAATGGGTCAAATTCCATTGCTGCTGGGATTAGCAGCTCCTCTTAGATCAGCTGACTTGGAAGAAACAGAGAAAACCCTTGCAGTGTCTGGAATAGACTGACATGACTCCAAGAGGCCAGTTTCAGAAAGTCCTTAGCCAGCTAAAACCAGAGCTGGCAGAAGAACGCTGCTGGAGGGTGATAAGGACAACCCAAAGTGCAGTTTGCTCCCAGAGCCACAATGAGCACCACACCTCAGACATAAAACTCTTATTTTCACGGTGATGAAACCAAGGGAGACTGCCCCAGGGACCTCAGAGATATTCAGCAGGTGTCTGCAGTGTCTGACTTCAGGCCAGAGCTGAATTCCATTTACTGGAAGTTATTTGGAGGCAACAAGATTTCTCATTTCCTGAGATTTTATAAAAAGACATTTTTACAAAGGGGGGCCAGGATTAGCAGCCCTCCTTTTACCCTTGTGATTCCAGAGGCTCAGACGTTTCACTGGCTTGTTACTGTGGATCATCAGAAAGGCCACACTGGCTTTACAAAAAGGGCTACACAAACACAGTCTCCCCCGTGCTACGCGTCCTTTACAGAATTTTAAAATAACATGACCTTACCATGCCAGATTAGCTACTTTTGCTCAAGATTCCTGTTACACTTGCTTACTCCTGCAGCACTCCTGTCACACGTGAGTATGTGATAGGATATCGTGCCCGAGTGCGTTTGGTGTATCAAAGGAAAACAGAATTGACTTGCCCTTGATTAGATTATAAATAAATAGGCTTTTATCTAGAATGAAGACTAAAACATACACTGTCCCTGAGCTGCTAATTTATGCATATAACTGTGTATGTGCATTTGCACAGGCACATACAATGTTCATTGGGCAAAACTGTCATTTTTCTTCAACTTGATAGTGATGCTTTCCCCTGTTGAATGCAATTTCACTAATATCAACAATTCTATGACTGAATCATTTTCATGGACATTTTGACCTGGGACAGACCATTTGGTCCAGCCTTCTTGGTGGGCATCTACAGATGATCTGTGATCTGTGATCTCGGGTCTATGACCAGGGAGAGGCAGAAGGGAAGTAAGGAATTGAGTAGAGGGAGAAAGCATCCATCAGGAGAGATAAGCACCACATCAGAAACACGTTATAGACATTCATATTTTCTAGAACCAAAGGTCCTTGCAGCCAGGCATTCTGAAATGCGATTCACAGGAACTGCCACTGGTAGGACAGCCACTTGTTACCTGGACTACAACAAAACCCAGATAAAACAGGCTTGTTGTTCCCAGCACACCACTGGGTCAGGCCTAAAGCTGCCCTCATTTTAAGGAAGAAAGCAGCTCCACTGAAAGGGTGAAACACATGACCAGCCTCAATGATCAGCTATGGGCTTGTACCTCGAGTATCTGGGTAAATTGTCCTCTCCCAGCCTTATTCGGCCAAGCTTGGCCAGAGCCAGAAATACTCTCTAAATAATATGCCCCAACATGTCTTTTACCACAACAGATGTCATATCCAGTGACAGGACAGGCTCAAAGCTGCATCAAGAGGGATTCAAACTTGACATCAAGGAAGCCTTTCTTTACTGAGAGGGTGTCAAACACTGGTACAGGCTTCCTAGAGGTGGTTGATGCCCCAAGCCTGTCAGTGTCTAAAAGGCACTTGGACAATGCCCTTAATATATATATAACTTTTGGCCAGCCCTGAAGTGATCAGGCAGTTGGACTGGATGATCCTTGTAGGTCCCTTCCAACTGAAGTATGCTACATGAGAAGAAATAGAAAGTTTTCTACAGGAAGCTTCTTCCCTAATTTCCTGAGAATAAAAGTGAATTAGTCATTCCTCTGGTATGATTATGTTTACTCTTTGAAAAGGATATACACAACATTTCTCTCCAGCCTAGTTTCTTACCCTTTAGCACCAGCCCATGCTAGCTGTTCCTGGTTTTGGTGGGAGGGACAGTTAATAGTTCATAGGAGTTACTTAATGTGGCCTTGGCCTCTCACCTTATATACAGCATCCCTGATCAATCAGCATGTTCCTTGTTGCTTCACGCCTGGTGCTCCAGATTGGAAGGCTTTGCAAAAGTTGTTTGTTTTCATCTTTTCCTCACTACTACTCTTTTTTTTTCTCCTTCCTATGGAGCAAACAAAAAGATAGAAAGCTTTGGCCATTACACACAGGGCTATGCACTGAGGAATTTTCTTTAACTTACGAATAGGCAGATACATGCACGATCTCTCTTCAAACAGCACAGCAAAGTCTTGCTCTATGGATCTGTAATGTCATTTGAGAAGGGACATGATTGGACTGACTACAAACAGTTTTAGGGCTGGAGAGCAAAGAGCTTTGAAGAAGTAATTAATGCTGTCAGGTAAGTGTTCAGGACTTTTACCCCCAAACTCCAGCTCTGTCAATCCAGATAGCATTGCTATAATAGGAAGGGACCTTTGGGAGCTAGTCAGTTATAAGACTGTATCATGCTCCATGGGAATGACACTCACTAGATAAAGTTTTATACCTGGCAATACACAAAATCCCAGGATGGGTCAGGCTGAAGAGACCACAGTGGCTCATCTGGTCCAACCATCCCAGAGCACAGGGCACAGTGTGGATATTCTGGAATATCTCCAGTGAGGAGACTCCACAGCCTCTCTGGACAATCTGTGGGAGAAGTTCTGCCTCCTGTGCAGGGGGAGCTCCCTGGGCATCAGTCCCTGCCCGTTCCTCTGGGGCCATTGCTGGGCCCCCCGGAGCAGAGCCCGGGCCCTGCTCTGAGCCCTCCCTGCACACAGGGACACCCAGGGCTGAGGGCCCCTCTCAGCTGGGGCTCCTCTGGAGCTGAGCAGCCCCAGCTCCCTCAGCCTTTCCTGGGCAGGGAGATGCTTCAGTCCCCTCACCATCTCCACAGCCTCCACTGGACCTGCTGCAGGAGCTCCAAGTCCCTCCTGCACTGAGAAGCTGAGAACTGGACATAGCACTCCAGATGTGCCTCACCAGAGCTGAGTAGAAGGGCAGGATCACCCCTCTCAACCTGCTGGCCATGCTCTTCCTAATGCATCCCAGGATTCCTGCAGCCCTCTTGGCTACAGGGGCACTCTGCTGGCTCTGGGACAACTCCTTGTCCCCCAGGTCCTTCCCCATGGAGCTGCTTTCCAGCATGTCAGCCCCCAGCCTGCAGAGGTGCATACTGCTGTGCTGTAACAAACACAGCCTTTTATACCAGCATTTTCCTTAACAAAATCCCTAGCAGTCGTCTCCTCCCCACAATGACCAGCTGGCTTAAAGAGAGTCTGTGCTTTTGAGTGAGGGTTCTTCATTGCATTCTTCACCTTAAGAGAGGGCACACAGCAATGGCTGACATATGAACCAACCAGTGCTGAGGCTTTAGGTGCAGTTGGGCTGCCCTTCCCCGGAAGATATTCTGCACTCTATTGTTCCTGTCACTCATTTCCTCTGACACCTAAAAAGGTTCAGAAGAATTTAAATGAACCAACCCATGGTATCATGGATCCATTCTACATCCATTGGCAGCAGGTCCTAATTCTTTGTTCATTTGAAGAAGGCAGGATCTCAAATACTGAACAGTTTGGTCCCTTTCAGCTTCAGGAAAGACAAAACAGGTGATCACTGAGGAAAACTAGGGAGCCCCAGTTCCCACTGAAAAGGCCAAGGAAACACAAGATGTTTTTCCTTTTTCCTCTAAGCATGCAGATCTGCCCCCACAAAGAGCACAGGAACTAACCACAGAGCTGGAGACTCCAAAAAGGCCTGTTTGGGTGCTGCTCCGACAACCACGCTCTGAACTTCCTGGATCGAGTTCCTCGCACTGCCAGTCAGGAGTGTCAACGTGGCACAGCACTATCAGAAAACAAACCCAGAACACCCACTTCTGTGGATTTGGTTGGCTTAGCCCCACAGCAGTCAAAGCTGAGGCCTGAATATATCAAATATATGTGGGGTTTTATGCCTACTTTGACTAAGAGCCCTAAACACAGGGTTTAGTTTTCAGACAGTTTACTTCATGAACAGATGCAGTTATAATTACATCAGATTTTAGTAAAATGAGCAATCAAATTGTAAAGCAGAGTAGTCCAAAGGTAGCTTGTTCACTTTGCTGTACTGATTAAAGCAATTTAAGTACTCAGTTTTCCATCTTTATCCACTGCCATAAATAAACCAAAATAAATTCTATTCATTTATTTCTACTTCCTATGGATTCCATCATGCTACAATCCGTTATAACCAAAGCAACCATAAACTACTGCATCCAGTGCAATGGATGTGACAAAAAACCTGACAAAAATCTACATGAGCTAAGTGCTGCTGAGAAGTTTTCCTTTACTTGATCACAGATGTCTCAACAAGTGTGCTTTGAGACCACAGCAAAGATGAGGAGTTGACTTATACAGGCCATACATGGCTGAGAAGAGCTTCAGTTTGTCATTTCTGACTTGAGTAGGAAATATGGCTTGAAAAATACAGAATACTGATATAGTGAAGGAATATAGGCTGGGAGGAAGGGTGGGCAGAAACATTGTAGGGACATGGACCCCAAGAATGCTTTACCCAAGCTTGACCTCCCTCCTCTCCCAGCCAGGGCGTCGGCCAGGCGTGCATTCCTGCCATCACAGGTAACCTTTCCAGAGAGCTGAGTTCTCTCTCTCCTTCCTTCTGCCCCTAACAATCCCCCACAGCTATGGCACAGGCAGGAGTGTGCCTTGAAGAATCTGGATGCTCATTTTGGGCAGCTTGGGTCTGATTTCCAGCATCAACAGCAGAAGAAATTGGTCTCAAGCCATGACTTTGGAAAAGAATCAAACTTTTTATTCTGTTGATTCCTGTGAAGCTTAAAGCCTTCATCCATACAAATTTCTGGCTTTGCCCTAGCCCTCCTCCTCTCCTGACCATTACCACACCACCTTATCCTGGCCAATACAGGTTTTTTCATCAGACTTTGATCCTAATACATTTACCTGTGTGATCCAGCAGGTAGAACAGCAGTGCTGATATGTTGTGAATGCTTCCAGTTTTCTGTTTGCCACCATCCTCTCATTATCAGCTCCCTTACAACAGATGGACTGTAATTTTACAGGCACGAGAAGAGTCAGTAACTGGGTGGGAGAGACAGGAAAGGCTGCTGCTTCAGTAGCAAGAACCCAAAGGGAAAAATAAATGTAGAATCTTGTGGAAGAAATATGGAGAGCTATTTAAGCATCAGCCCAGTATCAGCTATAAGCATAGCTTCAGCTGGGGCAATTCAGACTGCCTTCTCTTGACAGTTCTGCCTTTTTTCCAGGGAAATAGGTTCCATGCGATGCAGCTAAAGACATTAATAAATCTGTTTGAAGCTACAATGTTCCTTTTGTAGGGATAGGACCCATTGTGATAACATCAGCCACAGCACTCCCCAGGAAAGGTTCCTAACAACATTTCCATTCATCCTGCCAGTCAGCTAACACATACTCTCTCCCAGTTTGCAAAGGATCATGTGGGGAACTGAGATTAAATTTCATCTCTTCATTGCTTGCATCATCCTGGAAAAGTCACAGTGCACCTCTTTCAGGTTTTCCCAAAGGGCAAATAAACAATAACTAAAAATCATCCAAACAAAATAAGGAATGATAAATTCTTTATGCTTTGACCAGCTTTCAAGCTCACCACACTGGAAATCCTGTTGTGTTATGCATTCCCTTTTCCCACCTTCCATGTACCTAAAATAATGCATATGGAAGGTAGGAAGCCATGAGGCTGAGAATGTAGTGAAGAAACTGCCCCTTTGCCTTGAGCAACATTATGAGTTGGCAAAATATTTTCAGTCCCTAATGGCTAAGCTTCAAAAAGCCCTCCTGAAACCAAAACCAGGGCAAAGTACCTCAAATGCAAGGAGAGCAGGAAGCTCTCTGGCACACAGCGAGCTCTGTTCCTGCGTTCCAGGCAGCGACCCATCCGGAGAGGTCACCTCCCAGAGAAGAGAGCGTGGTGCTGTGTCCTGGCACGGCCGGCAGGGCTGGTGGCTGAGCCACAGGCAGCTGGGCTGGCCCTGTGCCCGCCAGGAGGAGCCCTCCTTTTGAAAGCCTCGGCACTGCAGCTCTGTTTTTTGAGAGAAATATTAATTATATATATTTATTATATATTTATTATATTATA
>VZRZ01000597.1:1469134-1526596 GCA_013398175.1 Climacteris rufus
AGCCCCGAGGAACCCTCGCAGCCCCGAGGAACCCTCTGCAGCCCCGAGGAACCCTCGCAGGCCTGAGGAACCCTCCGCAGCCCCGAGGACACCCTCCGCAGCCCCGAGGAACCCTCGGCAGCCCCGAGGAACCCTCTGCAGCCCCAAGGAACCCTCCGCAGCCCCGAGGAACCCTCGCAGCCCCGAGGAACCCTCGCAGCCCTGAGGAACCCTCGGCAGCCCGGGCAGTGTGCTAGCAGACACAGGCAGCAGCAGCAGCAGCCCTCAGCACGGCCACCAAGCTCCCGGAGTCGGCTGCTCAGCACCTCCCGTGCACAAATACAGCTGTGGCTCTGTACCTGACAAGCTGGCACAGCTTAACCCCGTGAATAATCTCCTTTGCCTCTGAAAGCTGCTGCAGCCATTCCCAGTGATGTCTGCTCACTGGCAGCCAGGGGCTCACCTCCCTTAGTCATACTCATGACACTGTTCAAGACTTTACAGACATCCACTACAGCCCTTTTCAGATATCTTCCCCAGCCTGAATAGTCCTGGCCTAGCTACTTAGTCCTTGCACATAAGTCATTCCACACAGCTGATGATCTCTTTTTTGGCCTTATTAGTCCTATGACTTGTACCTCCTGCTTCTAGTTCTGCTATGCTGTTTGAGATGAGACCAAGACTTAGTGTGTGAGATGCAGGTGAGTCACAGAAACACATAACAACGTTCTTAGTTTTGTGCTCTTTTCCCTTCCTACTTTATTTTTTTTTTCCTTTGCCTAGTGAGCAGTGTTTTCTCAGAGCAGTGTTTTCTCAGAAGCACCTCCTGCAGCTCTGAGATCTGAGTGGGAATCACTAGCTCAAAGCCCCTCACTGTGTTTGTACACAGAGTCAGAACTCTCTGTACTGAATGCCTGGATTAACACCTGGCCACAATAAATGCAGGCAGGATTCAGGTGAGCCGTGCTCCCCTGAAATACTAACCACAGAATCAACCAGAACAGTTCGGATTCTGGGACCAACACTTGGGCTTCGATCTCTATATACAAACTGCTAAAACAGAAACAATCTACGCTATCTGCAAACTGGGAAAAAATACAGTAACATGGTTTTCCCTCCTGAATATCCTTCTAAAATGAAAAGAATTCCACTCATAATGCTAAGATATAACACTTGCCTCATCTTCCAAAACCAAGCCTGCTTAGCGTCAGAATGGCATTAAGATCTTCAGTCTCTTGATGTAGGCTTGAGTTTTTACTGAGATCAAATATGGAAAGCTGTGGTTCTAATATTAAAGAATGGCAAATTTTCTAGAATTATCTCTAGTTTATACATAGCACTATTGCTGAAACATCTGACATTCAAAATTTTAACTTAAAAAGAGGAAAAGGACATCTTTGATTTTGATCTTTTATACGTCCTAGGACACACTGGACATTAATCTTAAATATATAGTATCTTTAGCCATGCTGCTGCTGAATAGATAATGTGTAAGAGAGGCTAATGAATACAGCTTCTCCCTTCTACTCTGCTGTCTGAAACTGGAACACAAAGAAGACAACACCAAAAGGAAACAAACCAAAGCAAAGATGGGGAGATAAATGCCACAACTTGGATTACATCTCTTAACTCCAACTCTCGTATTGCAATAGTTCTGTGAACATGCCGAGACATCCCTTGGGCCATTTTTCAGCAGGTGAAACCCCTCCCACTGCCCAAGAGCTTTATGCATACATTTTCCCAGGACATTCTCACACACCTCGAGGATGCCCATGCTCTGGGGAGCACTTCCACACAGCCTCTCCAATCCTTTGTCTGGCTGACAAGGCTGTGAAGGACACTGTTTCCTTGCTCAGTGCACTCCCTCACATGCAGCATGCAGCCGCAAAGGAGAACAAGCAACCCTCCCATTTATTATTACAGGGTTACCATGCCAAGCCCATCTGGTCCTCAGCGTGGAGCCAGCTCTGTGAGGTCGGTCTGACCCTGAGAGGAGGCCGTGGAGAGGGGCAGATGCCAAACTACTATTTTGGAAAGGTCACTTGCAAGTCCACATCTACTCTGCCCACACTGGGCACCTGCTGCATGGAGATTGACCACAGATGAGTTCACAGAACTGATGGATGCCTCCAGCCAGGGAAGGACAGTGATGCTGGGAGGAGAGAGCTCCTCTCAGGGAGGAGGTGTCCCACTAGGCCCTCAGGCAGGATGCCAAGCAGGCAGCTGTAACATCTGTCAGAGATTTTGGATTCACATCCTCTCTGGAATGAGGAGGGAGCAGACACCCAGGCATCCTGAGGTTTTCTTCAAGGAGGACTGTGAAACATCCATTTCATTCATGTAATCCACAGATACACCACCAGTCCAATAGGGACCACCAACAGCCAGGATTCTTATGTTGCTACAATTTAGTAAGGATTTGTCTTTTAAACAATGTTGTGGAGCAGAAAATATTACACACTATTGCTTTCTCACAGGTACAAAGATTTTGGGACGTCTATTCAACTACTGATTGAGAGTCACTTCAGAGACAGATTTTTCTAGGGCTAACTGCAATGGGACTGGCAGGAAGGCTGCTGGAGACTGCTTTCTCACCATTTTCTCTGTGTGCTCTCATAGCTGCACCCACCCCAAATTACTCTGTAGATGTGTTCTGAACAGATCTGCTTTAATAGCTTTCTGAATTATTTTTCAGGGAATGCAGCATGACCCTTTTCAGACAAAGTAAACAAACAGGCCCACCGCCCCCAAACACCCCAAAGCAATTGGAATTACAATGAGAACACAGGAGCACCTTTCCTCTCCAGCTCACTTCCTTTTTTCATTCCCTATTCTGCATGGGCAGGTTACTAAAGATGAATCCCGAGTCACTTGCTTTGGCTCTGGGTGAGAGCTGCAGCCTGGAATTCTGGATTCATCCTGGGCAGCAGGAGGTGCACCAAAGCCGAAGTAACCATGACCAATTAAAAAATAACATACTGAAAGATAACTCCTCAGCAGCATGGTGAAGAAAACAGGCAGGATAATTTGGGAAAAGCATATTTATCTTTCAGTGATCTGGAAAAAAAAAATACTATGAGGAATGAAAATTAAAAGAAAGACTCTGAAGCCAAAAGGTGTGCTTTATGCTGGACATTAATGCTGAACTGGGCCTGAGGGAAGGAGGGCAGGGAAAGCTGTTTTGACCTGCACATGGAAGGGAAGACCATAATACAGGGCTGCAAGTTTGGCCTTAAGCAGAAGACTGCACATTATTTTTGCTGATGCTAGATCTGCCTCCCTGAATATTAAAACTGCAGTCCATCTCCCTGCCTCGAATGCAAGGCAATGTTGACATGATTGAAATTCACTAAGCACAGAACAGCTGAGTGGAAAAGTAACTGAAAGCAAACATAATTGGGATTCCCTCTTTTCTGTTTGTTTCTCAACATCTCATGAAATAATTTACTTTTTTTCATTGAAGTCTGATTTTATTGATTGTAATAAAGAATGGACATATGGAAGGAAAAAGAAAATCCCTTATGTAAGACAACAGGCATGAATGTAGCAGCCTAAAGTGTTCTCAGTCCCCAACAGGTAAATCCTTAGAGCAGCAGTTTGCCCTAAACCCACCCAGATGGATTCAGCTCCTACTGAGGCAGTGTCACTGCACTTAGACCTTTACAAGTCACCAAGAGCTTCGGGCTCAGCCACTTTGCACTTCCCAGACAGACACACATGCAAACCTGCAGTGCTGGAAGTGCTGGGGAACCCCAGAGCTGTGCCTGCCACACACTGCAGCAAGCCAGACTCCGAGCAGGGACATCACAGCTCACCTCAGGACCATGGGGTCAGGAAAAAGGGAGCTGGGCTCAAGTGTTACACCAGGCAGCAAGGCCTGGATTCAGGAATACAGCACACAAGGACAACTTAGCCCAGCAAATGCTACCTGGCAGCACAAGGTACACTCTACAAGGGTGGCTGTGCAGGGGCTGAAAGGGATAAGGAATATTCCTTGAAAGGAATAAGATGAATGTGACTTTACAAACAGACCGTGTGAATCTGCTTGTAGATAGGTCCAGGGACTTACACATAGGGAAGTAACAGAAGAAGCTATCCATTCTAGAAAATGTTACTGTTGCTCAGCTGAAACCGTGTTAAATTTCTGAACCTAAAGAACAAAGATTTAATATAATCATGAATATCGCTTTGTTATGTGAAAAAAAGAGGTGTGTGCATATTAGAGGGGTAACTGTAGCAGGCGCATCGGGAAGCCCTTCCCTTCGAAGCACCTCAGACAATGGGGAACGGGAGAGGGTGAGGCAGTCGGGAGCTTAGGATAAAAAGGGGCTGTGTCCTCCAACAATCTGAGAGGCTCAGTGGGAAATGCCCCATGGCTTCTCTTTTTATTCGAATGAAGTTACAGGACCCCTCTGTCTCCTTTTTGGACAGAAACCTCTGGCGTCGTGCACTTTATTTTGCCAGCCTCACAGTGTCCCTAAGCTGCACAGGACCAGCTGCGAGGGACCTCCAATCCCGCAGGGCTCCCTAAAGCGCACAGACCCACCAGCAAGGGGCCCTAAGGCCCAGAGGATCAGCTGCAGAGGCCTCAGCTCCGCAGGGCTCTCTGAAGCGGACAGAGGCTGCCGCAGCACCGCGACCCCCGGGCCTGCCGGGCAGAGCCCCCGCGTCCCTCAGCGCGGCGGCCGCAGCGCCCCCAGCCCGCCCCTGGCGCGGGAAGGGCCGCACGCCGCCATCGGCACCTTCCGGGGCGGGGCCGGGGCGGGCCGAGCCGAGCCGAGCCGGGCCGAGCCGAGCCGGACCATGATGGCGCAGCGGGCGCTCCCCAACCCCTACGCGGACTACGACAAGTCCCTGGCCACCGGCTACTTCGACGCGGCCGGGCGGGTGAGCGGGGCCGGGGTGAGGCGGCCGCGGGAGCTGCCCGGGGCGTGCGGAGCGGAGGCCCGTGCGTTACCGACACGCGGTTCCCTGGCTGTGCCCGGGGCTCCCATGCCCACCCGCCTGCTGGCGCTGCCTTCACGTTCGGTGGGTTTTCTCTCCACAGCTGACCCCCGAATTCACGCAGCGGCTGAATAACAAAATCAGGGAGCTGCTGCAGCAGATGGAGAGGGGCCTCAAGTCCGCCGACCCGCACGACTGCACCGCGTACACTGGCTGGGCAGGTAGGGTCGGGTCCCCGGGAGCAGGAGCTCCCTGGAGCAGCCTTCTAGGTCAGGCCATGGCAGCCCGCGCCGTTTGGCCATTGGAATGGTCACAGGAGATCCGTGCCAAGAATGGTGCTTCTTCTGCATGTTTTAGCCCATTACGATTAGGGGATGTCTTTCGGGACTCCCCATATTGAAGCTGTAGAGGGAAGACCACATTGTGGTAGAGCAGGATTGGGTCTACTCTTGGTTCATAGTGTGGAACTTATGCAACGGGGAAAGTCAGCACTTGCCTGAGAGTGCACGTGGGAGCCTTCAGAGGGACTGGCTCCAAATCCAGCCATGGTGGGGATGATGGCAACGAAACCAGTGCTCCATGAAGTCGGCAGGTGCACATGGTAGCTCACTGACCTGCAAGGAGTCCTTGCATCTGGCAGCAGTGAGCTGATGGCCTGAGGTAATGTCCATTTATTCTGTTCAGGCTGAATTTTATCTGATGACCTTGTCTGATTGGCAGGTTGCTCCATTCCCCAGGTAGTGCCACTCCACTTAGCGAGGGCTATTTCTGCTCCAGTACCTGCTGGAAGGAGCAGAAATGCTAATGTGAGTATGAACTCAGTGTGGAAGCCTTCCTCACACTAACTTGTGTGCAAAGCTCCAGGAGCTTGTCTCTCTCCTATTCTGCGTTTTCAACCTGGTTTTCCTTTCTTGGGAGCGTGCCCTGCCTTCCCCTCCCTATTTCTGCCCACTGTTGCCAGGGAGGACACACCTTTCTCTGTGGCCCACCCTTAGCTGCTGCTGTATGCTTTGTCAGCTCTCTGCTTTCTGCACCGTGCTAGGCCCTAGGGTGAGACCCTAGGGTTGTTGAAATTAATCTCTTGCTTGCTGCAAGATTTTTTGCTGCTGCTTCTTTTCTTCTAGAAGTACACTGCAGTCTGAAATGGCAGCTTTCAACAGCACAGTCTGGGTGTGGCTGGCTTGTGTGTGGGTGCTGTGGAACTTACTGCCAACAGTTTGCTTGAGAAAGTGGTGTTCACTGTGTTGGTGTTAAACTAACGTTTCAGCTTTATGACAGCAGTGCCAGAAATGCCTGCTTAAAAATTTTAGTAAGGCAGACAGGCACTGGGAGCACTCGAGAGCAGTTCTTAATGCTAGGATGCCAGTATTAAATTCCAGCGTGGGAGAACATCGATTTCATCAGTTGCTGCCTGGCAGCACTCTGCTCCTCTTGCCAGTGAATTTATTCGTTTCTGCTGAGTGCTGCCTGGTTTCACCTTGGGAGACATGTTCAGTTTTCCAGTCTGTGTGACCCTGCTCTGATGTCCCCTCTGATGAAAAGCACTGTGTGAGTATAGATGATCTTCAGTCATGATGGTAGTGTCTGCTTCTGGCCAGAAAATTCAGGACATAAAGCAGAGGATAGCTGATGTTAGGAGTACTCTTGAAGTCTTTGGGGAGAAGGAAAACACCTTTCTTCAGAGGCCATGTTCCCTTCCTTAAGGTGGTCCTGAGGTACTTCACGTTGGAAAGTGACTGCAGTTAGGAAACAGTGGTTGAGAACACTGGTGGAATTTCAGCTTGTTTTTATTTGGGAGGGAGTTTCTCAAGAGGGATTCTTCTCTTTTCCTCCCGGAGATCGTTTCTCAGTGGACACACAACCTTCTTGCCTTACCTAACAGGATTAGGAAAAAATCCATGGACACACTTCCTGGAGGTCACAGCCAGCATGGTGACGTTTGCAGATGTTACACTGTAACTTTGTCACCCTACCTTCTTTTCCAATCCTGGCTAAATTAATTTATTCAGAGCTGGTTTCCAGAGACAAAATTAATTGGGCCAAGACAGCAGCTTTTTCCTGTAATTGCCTGTGTAGGAAAGGCTTGTTGAGTGTCTCCTCATGTAAATCATTGCCCAGCAGTCTGAAATGAACTCACACTCTCGTGGCCGCTAATAGGAGAGGTTTGAAATACAGCTCCCTTGGCACAGACTCTGCCTGAATTGGAGCACACTGGAGTGTACTGCACTGCACTCTGTAATGCACAGCATATGCTGGCATTTCACTTTGGGGCCCATTTCTTTCCCAACACACTTGACAGAGCCCTGTTCCCCCAGCCTGCATTTGTGCCAGGGAAGCCACGGCTTCTTGGCACTTGAAGTTGGAGCAGAGGGAGGGAAGGACTTAGATTTTCAGCTGAAAGGCAGTGAAAACACACTTTGGATCAAGATTACCCAGCGTATGGCTGAGTGCCCTCAAAACACATTGCAATCAGCTTGTTACAGTTTCATTCAATTCCCCCTAGAGATCAGTGCCCCGTAGGCAGCACCTGGTAGGCGCCTGGGTACAGACCAGCCTCAGCTGTTGTGCTCTGCTTTGGCTTTTCATCAGTTTAGCAAGACTGCTGGAAGAGCTTTTGTCTTACTCTGTTTCACTGGTATCACAGTGTTGACTGAGGGGAAGGTAAACTGCTGTAAGCTGATTCTGAGTGGGAAGCAGTTCAGCTCCTGGCAGAAGTACAGCAGCCTCATCCATTTTCAAACAGATGAGCATGAGGGTGCTGAGGTGGGCACACATGCCTGTTGGTGTTTGTAATAATGCAAAAGGCCTTGCTCCAAAGACTGCCTTGACTGGGAGCACAGATGGTGGAAAGGGACTGGAATAAATTCACTGCACTCCTGTCACCAGCTGACTGCAGAAGTCAGGAAGCTCCTGAGTCTGGTGCCTACTGGACTGTTGTGTCCTTCCAAGGCGATGAGGTATAAAAAGTAGAGATTCCCCTTCCTCCACACTATGGTGGTGCATTTGGAATTTGTTTCCCATGCAGGCAGTCCCTTCTCTGGACATGTCTTAGTGGTGGCTCTCAGTGCTGGAGGGCTCTGAAACAGCCCGGTGTGTCCAGCTGGCCTGTTGGCGAGCAGGGCCAAGGAGCAGGGCTCAGCTGTTTTTTGAAGGGGAAGCCATGTAAGAATGGATTGAAATTATGACTGAACCAGCTCAGGAAAACTTCTGGAAAAACACTTCTCTTTCACTTTAGTGCAATATGTTCTTTTTAACCTCAGAACCAAGAGAACTTACACCCGCTTTAGTCCTGTTCAGAAAAATGGAAATCGTCAGATAATCCCTACAGAACAAGAGAGTGAGGCTGCATTTGGTCAGAGATTAGTAAAGTGGCTTGTGTCACCCACATAAACCACATTCCTGCCGAGTGCTTGGTGGGCAGTTTTGGGAAATTTCTGTTCTTGGGGATAGTCAGTATTTGACTGGACAAGGCCCATAGCAATGGCATGTAAATTTGAGGTTGACATTACTTTCAGATGCTCGGAGCAGATCACCTCCAGTGATCCCTCCTAATCTAACCTGTTGTAGGATTTTGTGATGGGGTAAAGAGTTTACAAAAGAAGCTTTGTTAACCGGGTTTGAAGGCAAGATAAATGCTTAGGCATCCAGAGTAATGTCCCATGTCCCACAGTTAGGAAGGTAAACTGCAAGCTGTAGTGAAATGCACCTGTAGCTCCCCAGCCAGTTTGAAATGTGGCCTTCTACAAATGTCTCACTGTTGCATGCAGCATGGCTTTGACTTGCATTTAGGAATGCAAGGTAACATCCCGTGTGTCTGTACCAGAAAAGACATTTATTTTTCCTTGAGCTGGACAATAAAGCTAGGCCATCCCTGTTCTAACTTTTACCCCATGCCTGACTTCATAAAATATCAGCTGTCTCACTAGAAACCATCAGGTTTCATCACTCTGTAGGGACAGGTTTCTGCTTCTTCCCTCTGTATTTGACATCCTCCTTTGAGGGTGCTGGCTGACTTACTTCCCTGGGTCAGTGCAAGATCTTTGAGATCCCTATGACTCTAGGTGGCTGGTTTGGAACAAAATATTCTCTTGTGACAACCTCCTGTCCTTGGTAGAAGAAGCAGGGGTCAGCTCAGCTTCTGCTGGGCAAGGAGGCATGTTCAGAACAGTCTAATGGCATAATTCCTTGTAAAGGTAGTGCAGTCTAACAAAGGAGCAAGTCTAAGCTTGCAGGGAAGTTGAGGCACAGCTTCTCTTTAATCAACAGAAGGTCATGTGAATGAGACACTTTCTGCCTAACTGCAGAAGTTCACAAGCAAGAGCTTTCCTGGTATTTCCTGCTCTGTCAAAAGCAATGGTTGCTGAAGTCAGGGCATCAGCACAAGCCAGCTGATGCAGCTGGTGCAGCTGGTGCAAACAATTCCATTTCTACTATGTGCAGTTAAGTCTACTCTGCCCTACTCAGAAGAAATCTGTAATGCAAAGCAGCCCTCTCCACCTAGCATACTCCTCAAACAGGAGGGTGGGAGGAGAGGGGTGCTGTTTACTGTCCTTCTGAAGATGTTGGCTAATCAGGCTTTGTGAGACATGCAGAACTGACTTTTGCATCCTGATTCCCTGTAGTCAGCAAGCATCTTGGGCACTGACACTCCACTCCAGTGTGTTGGCTTCCTGCATGCTGGAGGTGGCAGTTTGAGCCATCAGAGCCCTGCTGTGCTGTCAGCAGCATGTGGTCACTGCAGCCCTGCACCATCAGGGGCTCTCTGATGCATTCCCCATCACATTTGGTGCCGCAGAAGGGGCAAGGAGCAAAAAACTTGCACATCTGAGAAACTACAGAGAAGATGATCCAGTAGTAACCAATCAACAGGACAAAGGCCACATATCTTTGGCAGTAGCAGGCCACAGGCAGCCACTGCATGGCAGTTCTGCTGGAAGCAATCAGAGGTTACAAAATTAGGTCACATTTCCCACTGAGACCCTGAACACAGACCTCCAGGGCACACAGAAATGTAGCAGATCCACAGCTTATCCACATCACCATGTGTCTGGTGATGCCGTGTTTGTATACCACTTAAAGCATGCCAGACACAAACCCTCAGTCAGTCAGCAAATCCTCCCTGGTCAGGTGGGGTGAGGAAGATACTGGAGAGGGGGTGAGGCAGAGCTGTGGAAAAGCCACTGTAGAGCAACACAGCCTTAGCTGAGCCAAAGTCATTGACTGGAAACTCTTGTCTCCTCCCTACACTGTCTCTGAAATACTCTGCCTACATCTTGGCACACAGGTGGTAAAGCAACTTCATCCATTTTAGTACAGGTCAGTGTTTTTTTGGAGTCTTTCTAAAGCTGCTTGGGCCTGGGAGGAATGGGGGTGTAAAATGTTTTAAAAGAGGAGAGGCAAAGAAATCGGAGGAAAACAATGCTGAAACATTTACCTTCTAAGAATTCAATCCTAGCAGTGGTCTTGGCAGGGTAGTTATGTGCATAATTAGGGTGGTGTGATGGTAGTGGGAGTAGAAACTCCTTACAAAGCTGGAAGTTGTATATTAAAGCAGGTAAGTCCAAAGTACATATTATGTTCAGATGGCTGTCAGGCCAGTAAAAGTCTACAAGATGTGCTGGGTGCTAAATAAATCAAGGAGAGTCACTTGACATTCTCTAGCTGAAAATGGAGAGTTCCCCTTTAAAAAAGGGCTTCATATTCACATCCTTACGGACTTGAGTGATGGCACTGTACAGCTGAGCTCTCTCTAGAATTGCTAGCACTGAATTGCTTGGAGAGAGGACAAGGTTATTAGCTTCAGCAGGAAATGGAAATTTTATACATAATGTACATGTGGAATTGAATTGTCTGTAGCACGAAGCTTTGGAGATTACCCATGCAAAATGAGAAAATGATCTAAGTTTGAAATTGTCCTCAGTACCATGGAAGGTAATTTTGCAGCGTGCTTGCCCCCATGACCTTAACACATCAAAATCTGCAGAGATTGGCTCTATTAATTTAAGCTTAAATGCAGGACCTGAGTCTTCGAAACAGTTACTGGTAAGGGGAGGAATAAGCTCTTCTCAAAGTGATGTAGGCCAGTGGCTTTCCTAAGTGCATGTTTGAGGATGGCTCCCAGATCAGAAGCATGGTTCCAGTGTGGCAGACCTTGTAGGCAGAGACTTACTGAGGGTACCTCAGTTACCCACTAAAAGGTCCAAGAGCTGGGTGAAGACAGGGCAGACAAAGGCAAAGGACAGCAGCTGATGTGACTGCTCAGTAGCAGAATTGTTTCTGTAGCTGGCCAACCCATTGGAAACCTCTAGTGAGGACCATGCAGCCTTTTCCAGCATTCCAGGCAGAAGTTTTTGTTTCAGACAAGGTCTGATCTCGTGAGTGATGTGCTGCAGAAGAGAAATGGGCAGTCCTTTTTTCGTTTTTTCTGGGATGCACCAGTTCTTGCTGTAGGGCTTGGGACTTGCTCAGCAGCAGGAGATGATGTTCAGGGAGCTCTAACAACCTTGCTGGTGCTTCCCAGTGGAAAGGAATTAAAGAAGAATAAAAGATGGAAAAAAAGAAAAGACAGACAAGCAGGATATCTGGATATCTTAAGGGTGCTTTTTCTCAGTGCTGATGGCATGTCACTTTTTTAAAAAATCCAATCCAAGCTAAGTGACCCAATCCCCTTATGCCCCAAGCACGGGGTAAAAATAGAGAGGGTGACAACTCAGCATCTGCCAAAAAATTATTTTTTTCCCCCCCCCTCCGCTGTTGAGCAACAGTCACAGGTACAGTTTATGGATTTAGGTAGGTTTATGTAGGTCTCATCTTTGCTCCTTGCTACTAAAATTGTATGTAATTGTATATAAAATTGTATGCAATCCTGTGTTGTTCCCCAGGCCTTCCTGGGTCAGACCCAGCTGTCTGTCTTGACCTGCCACCCACTCAGGAGCAGTATCAGGTACAAGGAGATGGCAAAGCAGGAAAGGAAGCTGTGGTTGTGTCCCTGGCTGTGCCTGAGAAGCCTGTCTGTAAGGCCTGTGCCCTAGATGAGGCCGAGGGCCAGGCCACACTTTTAGGTTCATTAAAATAACAGGAAGAGCAAACATTTCTGGTAGATGCAAGCTTTATGTTCCTTCTGCAGGCATTGCTTTGCTGTATTTGCACCTGTATGATGTGTATGGAGACCCAGCCTACCTTCAGGTGGCCCATGAGTACGTGAAGAAGAGCCTGAGCTGCCTGACCAGGCGATCCATCACTTTCCTGTGCGGCGATGCCGGGCCCCTGGCAGTGGCTGCTGTCCTGTACCACAAGCTGCAGAACCAGAAGCAGGCAGAAGACTGCATCACCCGGTAAAACTCTTGGTTATGGCTTTGACCTGGCCTTCCTCTTGCTCACAGAGCTGGGCTGGGCTGGGCTGAGCCACCCTCTGGCAAATCTGAATACATTTTGTTGCCGTGATGTGTGAGAAATAATCCAGTCGCTTAGCAAGGCAGCACAAACTTTTTCTGCCCTGGTGAGAGAGGTGGTTTAAGGACAAACACACTTGCATGGCATGCTGGAGAGCAAGGATATTGTTCAGCTGGCATTGCCATCTTTAAAATAATTCCGATAAACACAGGAAGAAAAAAATGCCAAAATTAAAACAAAAAAAAACCCAGAAGGTGGGGTTTGATGTTTTTTGAGAGCACTTTAATTTAGCTTTACAGTCATTCTGATGAAAATGAAAAATGTGGTAAGATTATTAGATTTAATTTTGGCACTTGCTTCCACTTGCTCTTTATTAGTTGTCATTGACTTAAACCTAAGATTGACAGCATCCCTTTCAACTGCAGAATGCAGCTGGTTATGATTCATTTATTTCTATTTCCTGCCTTTCCTCGACTGTTTTTGCATGCATTCTGTTGGGTACTTAAGACAAGAAAAGGACAAACAAGCAGTCCTAGATCAGCATGTGGCAGAGGAAGGAAAGCAGTTAAGGAGATGCAGTTGCAAGCTTTTCTCGATTAAGGGAGATGGGTTGTAAGAAGGTGAGAAACAGCCCTGTAGAGAGTTTCCATTTACATGTGGTCAGCACAAAGAAAGGCAAAACCCCTGACACTTCAGAACACTGACTGCCCTTAAACAGCCATGAGCAAGTGATGCATAATAGCAATTAAAAAAAGCCACGGGTGGGAATCAGAGGTGTCTGTATGGTTTGGCCATCAGGTTCCCCCTCTCATAACTAAGAGTAGCTTCTGGTTTATCTGGATACAGTCAGTCTGAGGACAGAACTCTTCTGTATTCTGGTAATAATCTGTGGATTAGATTTTGCTTTGACAAAGTGGCAAATCTCACTGTGATTAACATATTTGCTATCAAAAAGGGAACTAATCTGTCAAACAGTACTGGTTGAGTTGTGGTCAATGCATAAGTCCCAGGTTGTAAAAAAATCCCTAATTTATGTTTTCTTGGTGAGCTCTCCCCTCCCCATGTCCCTCTTGTTCTGCCTACAGTGTGGTGGCAGAATGGAATCTCGTGATTAATTCTGCACTGCCATCTAATGGTATCATAAAGGCAGAACCTTGGAAATTGGTTTCTTCATACAGCTGAGAGGAGGAAAAGAGAAAAATGTGGCTTTCTCAAATGAACAGTTATACGGTCCTTACTCTGCCACCAATTCCCATAACAGTTAGCCTAACCGTTCTTCTTTAAAATAGAGTATTTCTTTGAGAAGTAGCTCCTTTAATCAAAACTCTTAAGTGGTTTTTGAGTATGCTGTTTAGTTACAGAACAGTTGCTAAGCTGTGCAGTGCAAGTGCACAGAAAGAGCACTTCTGTCAGCTGTGGAGAAGGGCCTCTCTGCATTTTGTCCTCTGTCTTTTAAAGCACCTCATCTTTACAGAGCCAGTGGAGGGAATCCATCAGCTAGGTTTCACCTGCAGTGGAAGAGACAGAAGCTTGCTTTTTCCTAAATGAGTTCATGACCAACAAATGTCCTTTTATGCTCTAGAGAGACTAACATTTCAGGGCAGCAAATTTCCCAAGAACCGGTGAAAATCTGAGCTGTGTTCTAGGAGCCCTCTTTTCCCTGTCACCTCCCACCAATTCAGGAGGTCAAAGCTTTGCTTTCAGAGCCAGTGGTGTACAAAAATCCCATTTTCCTCTACAGCTGCCTTGATTTCCCTCTATCCAGAAGCTGCCAGTTGTTGACAGTTGAGGTAATAGGCTGCTGTGTGAATAGGAGTGGCTCTTCTTTTCAGAGACCTCCATTTACCCCTCACACCTGAGGTATACGTTCTGCATGCAGTCAGTCCAGCAGCATCCCAGGCAGTTCCTTTTGAATGCACGACCACGTTTCAAACACAGCAGAAACGACTGGCAGACCTCCTCCCCTGGTGATCCAGCCTAGCAGAGCAGCTAGAGGTAAAGCAATAATGCACAAAGAACAAGAAGAGTAGCTCCAGCTACTCCAGATTCCCCATGAAAAGAAGATACCACATCCAGAACTGAAACAATCCCTACCATTGGTATTACAATTCATCCATCCATTCCTTCTGTTTCACCTGCCATTTCCTGACATCTCAGAGCTGAACAACATCACCAGCCAGCTTCTCTTGTGGCCAGGCTGCTGCTAGGCAGAGTCTGTCCAAACACCTCCTTGGAAACCCTCTTCCTCTGCCTTCCTTGGACTCAGAGACAGGTGCCATAGGAGGCAGCAGGGCTTCCCTTTCAAGCCCCTCAGCTGAGAGAAGAACCCATGCCTTGGGTGTAAAGTCTGTCTCTTGGGTGTAATCTGTGAGGAACCTCCCCAGTGGAGCAATCCACATCTCAAGTGGGGCATGAGAGACAGAGCCAATCCACCCCAAGACACTGCTCCCTCCTTTCTCCTTCAATATCCCTGCTCACTTCCAGTGCCAAGGGAAGGTTTCCTGCCGTGAGAAGTCACAGCCCAGCATCCTCTCTACTCAGGACATTTGGTTGCTTCTTTTCTTTGCAACACATTGTTGCAGGAGCAAAGTCCCTGGAGCCCAGGGAGCAAAGGCTGCCAAGGCACCTTTTCTCTTCACACTGCTGTGACAGGGAAGCTCTGCACACACAGAGCTTTCCTGGCTGCTTTCACAGCAGGAGGCAGCTCAGGGAACAGCCTTGAAGCCACTTTTGCTGGTATTTTAGAAGTGATGGCACTTTTCAGATTGCTGTCTCACAGGTGAACAGAAAAATAAAGCCAAATCCAGTCACACTGCTACCTGCTGCTCTGACAGGGAAGGACACCCAGGCTTTCTGAAGTGTGGTGAGAGGTAAAACAAAGGAGAAATTGTATCGAGAGTGAATTGGGCTACAAAGCACCAGTGTGAAGTGCTGTCTGTCCCTGTTAGCACTACAGGAGTATCACCAACTTTGCAACATGGTAATAGAAAAGTGGCAAAGAAAATATTTGAGTGCAGTAGACCTCACTACGCATTTGTGGGCTGAAGTCTGGTGCTAGCCAACCTGTCCTCAGACAGCCACAGCACTCCCTGCTGAGCTTCCCTCACTGCTGCTCGGTTCTCACTAGAGAACATTTCTTTCATGTGCAGTGGTGGCTTGATGTTAAACAACATGCATAGCTCCACCTCTTACTTAGATTTTTTTGCTCATGGAGGCACCTCTTCCTTCCCTGACAGCATAGCCCTGGCTACTTGCAGGCATGGAGAGGAAGGGACTTTTCTATCAGGACTTCTGAGCATAAGGGGTGAGATTTTTCCACATGCCATCCGCACTAGTTTGACTTTCTACCATTCCTTAAGGAGTCAAAGGGATAGCCATTAGTTTGAAAGTAGTCATTTTTGGCAGAGGGTCTGCCTTGACAACAGCATCATAGGGAGATAATGGTGGGCAGCCTTTCCTGAGCAGTCAGCAGCTTTATGCTGACCATTTCCTTTAGCCCAGGCTTCCCCCTCAAGTCACTTTCCCAAGCTGGTGCTGTAAATCCCAAGCATGTAGTGTGAGTGTATGGTGAAGAGCTGAGCAGAATGAAGCAAGCAGGCAGAGGGGAAGGAGCAATCCCACACCCTGTGCAGTGGGAAGGCTGGGAGCCAGAGCCTGGCCTGACACCTCCCAGGGCACAGGCAGCATGAAGGAATGAACCCTGGTTTAAGCTCCAGTCTTAGTGCTTGGTTACTTGGCTTTGAGTGCCCTCTGATCTCCCCCATGTGAATTTGTCCTTGCAGTCTGCTCCACCTGCACAAGGCTGACCCCCGAGTGCCGGATGAGCTGCTCTACGGGCGCATGGGCTACCTCTCTGCTCTGGTGTTTGTGAACAAGCACTTTGGAGAGGAAAAGATCCCTCTAAGTCACATTCAGCAGGTACTGTGCCTTTTGCTGATTTCTTGTCTGTGTCTTCCCGTGCAGCTCATCTTGGGGCAGGTAGAAATCAATGCTAGATGTAAAGAACTCCGGCAATAAGGGAGAAACCACATCATGGTGTACCTGCTCTTCTGCCAAAGGGAGGAAGCACCACATGTCCCACACTGTCCATGGAAATCCATAGGCAGTACTGGACTGGCATGCATTTCACTCCCTCACCCACCCTCTGCTTGGGCAGAAAAACAACTCTAGTTCTGTGTCAGGTTATTCACTGTGCTGTGACCAAGACAGCAACATTTCCCTCACCCACATTTGTTCCCATCCACAGGTCTGTGAAGCAGTTGTAGCCTCAGGAGAGAGCCTGGCCAAAAAGAGGAACTTCACAGCAAAGAGCCCACTGATGTATGAGTGGTACCAGGAGTACTATGTAGGGGCAGCCCATGGCTTGGCTGGGATTTACTACTATCTCATGCAGGTAAGAGGCATGAGGGAAGGAGTCCTTAGCAGCTGTTCCACGTTTCTTTGAACAAGGAGCAGCATTGGAATTGGCTCTTGGTAATGTCAAGCTGGGAAGGATTCCTTATCTGATGGACTTACCCGTGTGTTTCTCATGCATTCCCAATTGTAAAGGTTTTCTTCAAGTCTGAGGTTGAATCTCTGACCTCAGAGATCTGTGGAGAGACGTGACCTGCATTAACCAGCAGTGTCACATGATGGAGGCCTGTAGCTCAGCTGGGTCTGAGTTTCTGCCTCACGTTAATTGCTTATAAAGTATTCCCATTTGTTGGTATCTGCAAGCTCCCTGCATTTGTTGAGGTGATTACTTGGAGCAACCTCAGATCTTTAGTGTGAGAATCTCTGTGAGAAAAGCAGGGTGAAAGAGATTGTGCTCATAGTAGGAAAGTGGGAAATGCCTTTGTATCCAAAGCAGTACCTGTTTCTAAATGGGAAAGAGGCGGGACTTTGATAAAGGAACGAGTTCTGTAGTGGCTGAAGCAGGCAGAGCAAGACAAGAGGCTGGGAGATGCAGTACCCCTTTGTTTGGATGCTTTCTCACTATTTTGCACAACTCAGAAGCTCTGAAAAAATGAGGGTGATAATTTCCCTATGTGGGTCACTTTGTGCATAAATTTACAGTGCTTAAGCACTTAGAAAAATAACAGCAATAAATAGCATTGAATTTTTAAAGCATTAAGGGTACCCATGAGCAACACAAATTATTTTGATATAGAAATAGTCTATAATCTTTTAGTAGACATAACTCTTAGGGCAGGTGGAAAAGGAAGCCACCAGGTTTCAAGTATCCCACCTTTCCTTCAGGAGCCTCCAAGTTAAAGCCCATATAGGATCAGTAGAATCCCTGGGAATATAACTCTCTTCTGTGGCTCAGAGAGAAAGGGGTTGTTGGTGGTTTTTAAGTAGGAGATTTGGCAAGAGGAGGATGCAAGGTGATTATTGCCCAGGAGCACAGAACAGCTAGATAGGAGCAGGGGGACAGCAATCTGCTGTCAGCCCAAATTTGTACCAAGTCCCTGAGCTTGTTCCCACATGGCTGTTTTAAATAATTTTAAATGTAAATCTCCCATAAAATACTGCATGAGTTTTATGCTTCTCTGCTATATGAAGTACAAGGTGCCTGGATCAGCCAAGCATGATGCACAAAAAGCCTTGGGAGAAGCAAACAAGTGAATTATAGAGAGGAGAACATATTTTATCTCTAATGGTTTTACAGCACAAGTATTGATTTTTAATTTTCCAGTTACCAACGTGGGTACACTGTGATCCTTAGATGAGAGTGCTCGTTGCAGTCTGCCATGGGGAATTAGAACTGCACAGATTTCATGTGGGGCAGTGTCATTGGAAGAGGACACTGAAGTCACTCCCTTGCTTCTGTCTGAGGTCAGCAGTGAAGTCACTCTCTGGAAATTACCCAGCAACATGATGGGAAATTACCCAGCGTGAAGATGCAGCACTGCAGCCTGCCAGCTGACCCAGCAGCTCGGGGCTGAGATGCTCTAGGTTCTAGGAATCATCCTTCATGCTGATTTTAGACAGTTATCTCTTTACTTCAGCTCTGGGTACCTGAAGCTACTCCTGCTCATCTTTAGGAAAAGCAGCAGCAAGCCCTCTTGCTTAGAGGGCCAGGTGACACGTTAGGGAGAGTCTTTGTTTCTGGGATGCAAGGGTACAACTAGAAACCAGTCCCTGCTGAAAAGCAGAGCAGCCAGGGGCTGAGTGGGTTCTTGTAAAGTGTGAAAGCCTGGACCAAAGAAATGACCTCATTTATAAGGAGCAAGAGGGAACGTAGCCATAGTTGACTTTGTTTCTACCTTTTGGGCAGACCTTGGGTCTCCTAGGGATAGACAGAATGGTAATTCTCCCTGATTTAAATGCTTTCTCTCTCTTAGCCTGGCCTTGGAGTGAGCCAAGTAAAGCTGCACAACACAGTCAAGCCCAGCGTGGACTATGTCTGCCAGCTCAAGTTTCCATCTGGGAATTACCCTCCCTGCATCGGTGACACCAGAGACCTGCTTGTCCACTGGTGCCATGGAGCACCAGGTGTAATCTACATGCTTATCCAGGCCTACAAGGTACCAGGAGCCTTGCAAAGGCCCTTTTGGAGCCCCTAAATGTGGAACTTCCTCTGGAAAGGTGCTGGGAGACCCCCCTCCTGCCTGGGAATAGGATGGCTTGTTACACCCCACGGGAACCCACTGATTGATACAGAAATTAGTGTTTTTAAAAAAAAAAATCTCTGAAAATATCCATCAGTTGTGTGGGCTGTCCTGTTGCAGGTGCTGGATGGTGACAACTGGTTGTGTGTGAAGTAATGGTCATACATCCCCACTCATGATATCAAAAATACCCTCCTTTAAAGTAAACAGCAGAGTCACTGCAGTAGGAGAGAAGCTAATTAACCCAAGCCTCTGCATCCCACAGGGATGTTCTTTGTTTGGAGGACATTGCCTCAGCAAGGACGACTGTTTCTTGTCTCTGCAGGCCTTTGGGGAGCAGCAGTACCTGGATGATGCCCTGCAGTGTGCAGAGGTGATCTGGCAGCACGGGCTGCTGAAGAAAGGCTACGGGCTGTGCCATGGCGCTGCTGGCAATGCCTACGGCTTCCTGGCACTCTACAACCTCACACAGAACATGAAATACCTCTACAGGGCCTGCAAGGTAAGGGCCTGGGGGAGGAACTTGAGGGGTTTACTCACTTCTGCCTTCTAATCACTGCCTTTGCCTTCAAAACCCAGTTTCTGGTGGGGCAGACGTGCAGCTAGGTCTGACCAGCGGCACCAGAGTAGTCCTGCAGCAGTGCAGTCAGTGTCTGACAGCCTGTGCAGAAGGGATTTCCCTCAAAAGCCTTGCTCTGCAGGGGGTAATGTGAGGATAAGGGATGGTTTTTTTCTTCAAGATTTGCCTTTAACCAAATTTGAACACTGTTTATCCCTCTTTTCTCAGTTTGCAGAGTGGTGTTTAAGCTATGGCCAGCATGGGTGCCGGACTCCAGACACGCCATTCTCTCTCTTTGAAGGTAATCTCAGTCTCTAGCCTTGTGTTTTGCTCCTGCATCTGAGCTGGTCCAGCACTAAGAAAAACAAAATTTAGTGTAGAGGATGGAAAGGAAATTGTACTCACTGGGTTTTTTCACCCTTTCCCAGAAGCAGTCTCCTTGTAGCACAGGTTAATGTCTTAGCTGAAACATCTTGTCATCCTGGGCCTCCCACACAGTTTCCACATACAGGTCTCAAGGGAAATTCTTTCATGGCTACATGCCAATGTCCTTTTAGTTATTTGTAGCCTGGCTTCTCAGACAGTCTCTTTTCTGTACATTTTTAAGGATTGAAATCCTTCGTGAGTGTTCCAGTTTGATTGTAAAGGTGAGGAACAAATGGGGCTGCTTTTATGGGCCTTGTTGGCTCCTATGGCACTTTGGGGCTCCTGCTGACAGCTCCCCCCAAATATGCCATCAGTAGGTATTGCTGAAGGAGCCAGCCCCCCAGCTAAAGTCAATCTCCCCATGCTGCTGCAGGCTGAGAGACAACAGCAGTTCCATCAGTGAGGGCCTTGGGCAGCAGTGTCACGAGGACCAGAGTTTGGCAGAGCTGCTCAGTGTTGAACTTGTGGATCAGTAAAGCAGAAGGGAGGGAACTGGAGTGAGGAAAAGACCCATCAGGTTTTCCCAGGTGCTTTTCAACATTTGATTAACTTCAAAATGCTGAACCCCACTGAAGTACCAAAGTTCCTTGGGAAACCTGGGTTCAGACCTTGAAAATTATTTAGGACCTTTTCTTCTGTCTTCATAACCAATACACCCCCTGGATAATTGAGAAAATGGGTGCCCAAAGGGAATCTCTCTGAAGCACAGTGTGTTTTTCTTTATTCTCAGGAATGGCTGGAACAATTTACTTCCTTGCTGACCTGCTGGTGCCTACCAAGGCCAAGTTCCCTGCATTTGAACTCTAAATCTGAATCCTGCTTGGCAGTTTCTTGCCCATATCCTTCTGCACTTGGAAATGCAGTTTGAGGCTGCTTTCTTCTTCTTCTTCCAGACTCGTCGTTGTTCACCCAACTGAACATTAATCCATCCTCCTGAGGGCATGCTGAGTTCTCTAACATTTCTAGTCATCTCATAACATTGTTTCAGTTTAAAAGACAGAACGCAGGTTTTGCTGGTGTCCCTTAAAAACGCAGGGCTGCAGGTGGGAGCAGGGAGAGCTGTACAGTATTTTGTTGTCTGGAGAGTTTTGCTATTTTCTGTATCCCATTTCCTGGGAAAAAGTTTTCTATTTAATGTAACCTGGGCTATTTAATTTCTTTTTGTGGTAACAAATAGTAGCTGGTTACTTAGCTTTGCGAGTTTACTTTGCAGTCTTTATTTAAATTTGTGTATTAGGTGGTGCCAGGTGCCCACCAGCAGCAACAAGGGAAAAGAAACGTATGCCACGGAGTTCTGTCAGTGTTTAACCTATTAGCTGTTATTTACATGTTTTCTTTATTTATAAGCTTTCCCAAACCTGGATAATTTGAGTCACTTGTTTGCCTTGCTACTGCTTGTTGTAGTTTGATTTGCAACCACACATCTACCCACCTGGAAAATCTGCACTATGTTAACTGGCTTGGATGTGTCAGGCAGATCAGGTATTTGGCAGGGGGTGAATCTTCTTTTCCGTCCTTCACTGATGCTGCACCAGTTTGCAGAAATTTAGGACCTGCCTCTGTAAACCACTTTCTTAGCACTGAGCACGAACTAAACCCTGAGCACAGGGAACGTTACAGATGCAGCCACAGAGCTTTGTGCTGTTTGAGGGCAGCAGCTCAGCCTGCACCAGTGTGGCTGTGGGTTTTGATCTTGCAAGGGCCAAACTGCTGAGTGCCTCAGGCCACTTCAGAGCAGGGGAGCAGCAGCAGGGCAGCACAGCCCCACTCCTGCAGCAGCACTGATGAAGCAGGACCATGAAACCTGGCACACTCACACTCACACGTGCCTGGAGGCAGGGCAGCCTTGCCCCAGTGGCATAGGCAGACCCTCCAGAACCTCCTGGACAGGCAAAGAGCAGAAACCAGCCCTGGAAGGCTGGCTTGGATCATCAAAGGCCATGCTCCTGCTACCCTCACAGGTTTCTGAAAGTCCATCAAAAGAGCCTGAAGTGCAGAAAAGCTCAGCTCCTTGAGGCTGGGCATCCGTGTCAGAAGCCTCAGGCTCATGTGGACTCAGCAGCAGGCATCCCCTATCAGTCACAGGGCTTAAGCAGCACGGGGAGGTGCCTGGGAAGGAGGAAGCAGGAGTTGCCTGATCAAACAGGACTTGAAGTGACCTCCCGATTTGGCTGGTGTGATGGCAGTGCAGGAACACTGTCTCAGAGCCTGGCTTTCTCCTGGGCACCACTTCTGTAAAGGTTTGTGCAGCCTGAGTCGTGGTCCCAGGGTTTGTACACTGATCAGGGGAGCATCAGGGCCATGTGTACAACTGCTGAGTGGAGTACTGTCTAATAAAAATGCTGAAACAACCAAACTTTGGGTTATTTCTACTGCCTGCTTTGTGACGGGGATTCATGTCTGAAAAGATCAATCCATGCCAGGACAGCTGCACTGGCAGCTCCTGGAGGCTCAGTGGCTTTCCAGCCACCCTGAGTGTTAAGAGTATTTCACATTTTTCCCTCATCTCCAATCCATCGAGGCCTGTCCTGTGCTTTCCTCCCAGGACATCCCTTTGCACTGCTGTCTTCATCCAAGGCTGCATCCTCCCTCTGTGGCCTCCATTGGAGACCACAGTCCTGCAGAAGACTCTTAATTACACCAAAATATTCCTGTGTGCAGGGCTGGCCACCAAAGGAAGATGTGGATCCTCCCAGGAAAGCGCTCTGCTGCTCAGCAGAAGGAACAGGCTGCCTGGAGGAGGCTGTGACTGCCCAGCAGCAGAGGCTTTAAGCCCAGACTGTCAGGAGTGTATGGATAAAGGTGATCCTGCCCTCCAGCACAAGCATATGTTAGGTTGCTTGAGGTCCTACACAGCCTTCTTTTCTATAGTTTCTATTAAGGTTTGTGGCAAAGGTCTTGAGGAGGGAGGTGCAGCAATGAGGATGAGAAAGAAGCATAGTGCAGTTTCTCTGGTTACCCTTCCTTTCTCACACAGAGGTTTGGTGTGATGCCTCCCACTCTCACTCTCCCCCACCTTTGTGCCAAGGGGAGGGAGCAGGACCAAGGCAATGTTTGAAAACACAACTGATCCTGTTACAACAAGCTGCCTGAGAGGGACTTTATCAGCAGTGTAGGTATTTGACACTTGGTGGTGGTGATGTTTGTCCATGGTGGTGGTCTGTTTAAAAAAAAAAAATGGGGATACTCTCTATATAAAATAACCTATAGCCTCCCAAGAAACAAGTGCAAAACACATTTAGAATGCTTTACCATCTGGCTCGATATGTGTTCACTTCCTGTGTGTACTAGTGTGATCAGCAAGATGAAAAACATCCCAAATGCTGTTAGCCAAATGCCATCTGTAGGTGTGCATGTCCCCTGAGAGCCTGACATGGTTTCAGCTCTCAAGAGCTGACAGCAGCCTCAGCTACCAAAGA
The DNA here is from genome assembly GCA_013398175.1 of Climacteris rufus. NCBI lineage: Eukaryota > Metazoa > Chordata > Aves > Passeriformes > Climacteridae > Climacteris > Climacteris rufus. The sequence continues at coordinate 1,492,447 of VZRZ01000597.1, forward strand.
GGTGACATAGGGACAGTGCAAGAGGACAGATCGTGCTGCCTGTGCCCAAATTGCTTCATTTCTCATTCCTACATACTAACTTTTCAAATGCCCACAAATGGTGATCAGCACCAACACTAAATCCATGGCTAACATTACTTTAGGTTTTTGCCAACAACTCCTGCCATGAGCTGTCCTCAGCCCCTACAGCCCTCACAGTCAGACACCCTGAGCTGATAAATCCATCTCTGAATTACCACCACAGTGATTTGATGCACACTGGGTTCCCTCTGAAGCCAGTTTGGGGCAGGCTGCTGGCCTGTGGTGTGGCAGATGCTCTCCTGGAGTTCCTGGGGAGAAGGCAGAGCAGAGGAGAATTTGGCCCCCACCAAGTCCAGCTCAGCCCCTGGCCCAACACGGACACTGTTCCCATCTGACAGGCCTGGAGCTGGGCCAGGTGCAGAATAAGGGGTCCTGTTCCCCATTCAGCACCACACAAGCAGCTCTGGGAGAAGCAGCTGGTGGGGCCCAAAGCTGCTGGCTTGCACAGGCTGTCCAGCCAGACCTCACAGCACCACTGTCTCACCTTTCCCCCTTCCCCTGTATTTTTTGGTCCAATATTTTTGCACCCCAGTGCAATACCTTGGCCAAATCAGAGCGGGGTTTTGTGATGGCAACACTCAGGGGAACGGGGCTGCTCCCAACAAGACCACAAGTCCTTCTCCAAGCCAGCGAGTTCCCATCACATGCAGTTGATTTGTAGCGAGAGATTTTATTTTTTCATTGTATATTTTTTTCCTTCCCCTGGGAAGAACAACACAGGTTCCTCACATATTCCTGCCCAGAATGTGTGAGTCCTTTGTCCAAAGTGTCTGCTGCATCCCTTTAGCTGCATCTGGGACAGAAACCTGAAGGCCAATACCCAGAACAGGAGAATTAAACCCCAAGAGTTACCACTTGCAACCTTATTAAGTGGCTGGAGACAAACTCCAGCAAAGCAGGAGGCAAAGCAAGCACCTGAGACGTGCTGGAGGCCAGGCAGGCTGAGCCCTGGCAGGGTTGCCGGCTTGGGGCCCCCTTGCCCGAGGTGTTGGTGGCCCCAGCAGGTGGCAATGCAGCCCCGGAGCAGCAGCCACCCTGCCCTGCCGCTTCCCCAGCTGCTGGAGCTGCCTCGGGGAGCTCGGCCGCAGCTCCCGGGAAAGGCACTCGGGCCGAAACAGCCCAGCCGGGTGAGGCTGTGTTTGCACATTGTGTGGGATGACAGATGTGGGAGTCATGGAAGCCCTTCCGAAAGGCCTGGCCTCTGAGTCATGCACAGCCTTGGGGAAAAAAACAAAGAAAAATAGCAAATCTTTGCCAGTCCTGCTGAAGCCACCCAAGCTCCACACAGGGGAGGACAACTCGTGTTCCTCAGCCACACGGGCGAGTTCTCAAGGAAATGCTCCACATCCTGGGTAGAACACCCTGTCTCCCCATGCCAGCTTTCCAGGTGTGGCACAAGTCCTGCCACCGAGCACTCCCATTGCAGGGAACAGAGAGGGAATACTCCCATCCCCACAGGCTGCCCTTGGCCCTTTGCAGTCTTCTGCACCAAACGTACCTCCCCCTAGAATGCCATAGGGATTGAGGACATCCCAGAAGGGCAAGAGCATCAAGAAAACCCACCTGGGCACATGTGTAAGGGTACCAAGGCTCACCAGCGAGGTGTTTGTCTGTCAAGGGAAATACCAAGCCTAGGTAGAGCTGAAATGGCTCCTGTAGAAGAGCTTGCAGTGCAGCCTTGGTCTCCCTCACCCTGCTGATGGGCAGCCTTGGGAGTTTGTAGGCAAGGCCTTCTTCGGCCGTGCTTGGGGACAGAGAAGCACAAGGCAAGGAACTGGGCCTCAGGGAGTGGGGGGTCTCAGGCCATGCAGTGTTCCAGGTTTTCTGAGGGATCCCTGTGCACAGCAAGGGTGCAGTGTTACCATGCAAACTCACTGTTAATGCAGCAGAAAGAAGATCAGCCCAGGATAACGTAGACTTAAACACCCAAACTGAGTGTCCCAGCTGGTGTGAATGCATGCTGCAGCATCTCCATAGCTGTCCCTCTCAACTTAGCAGGCACAGCTCAATAAACTTGGCAAAAGGTAGTTTTTACCTTTATGTGGGCACGTTCTGGAGCTGCATAAAGCCCACGGAGTTAAACTGATTGAGGGCAGTTTAGGACCCAGCCCCTCTGCACCAGCTGGACATGGAAGCCAGGGAGAATTATATAACTTTGGTCAAATTTCAGATGTAGCTATTAAGATTGTTTGTGCCTGACCTTAAGAGCACGTCTTGGTTGGATTCCAGCAATATCTGACAGGTAGTTTTTTGTTGTTTAGCTTTTTGGTTTTTTTTGGGGGGGGGGGGGTTGGGTTTTTTTTGTTTATTTATTTGGGGGTTGTTTTGGTTTTGTGTTCTTTTTTGGGTTTTGTTTGTTTGGTTTTTTTTGTTGTTGTTGGTTTGGTTTGGCTTTTTTGGTTGGTTGGTTTTTTTGACAGAACAAGCAAGCTCTTCCATGACTGAGGATGCTGCTCATCAAACATCCCCTTACCATGAACTGGAAACAGATACACCACCACTCTCCCTTAAGGACAAACATATTTACATTCCTCCTACACTCCCTGTCTTTGCCAGAGATTACAGAATATCACATCATACCAGCTGGGCTTCCCAGCTCTGGAGCAAGGATCAGGGATGTTGCTACTGTAGAAGTGAATTGCTTGGCTTGGGTGATGCTCTGCAAGCCCATAGAGGGCTTGCTGTGCCAGTGGCCCTGCTGGCACTACTGCAACCATGGCATCTGGAGCCTGGGGATGAGCACTGCCCCCCAGCCTGCTGCCACCCCACTGCACAACTGATCTGTCAAAGCAGAGGATGAGCAAGAAGAACTCCACCCCTGAGCAGGTGCAATGCACAGCAGCTCTGAGTCCCGGAAAGGAGAGTCTTTGAATCCTACAGGATATTTTCTGTTTCAGTATCAAACCCACTCCCTCAAAAGTTGTTGGGGAAAAGCAGAACAAAGCAGTTCTCAGTGTTGGAGACAGAGTCTCCTACTGCCTCATGCACAAAGCTTTGTCTTCCCAAGTGTTCCCTGTGCAGCTTTCATCTCTCCCTGCCCCAGCCACCCACTTGTTTCTGTCTCCATGCTGACACTTTTGGGGAAGAAGGGTGGTGGCTTTTACTTTGGATCATTTCACAAATCCAGTTTACAGCAGCACAGCAAGGGGAAGGCAAAATGCAATGTGGGGGGGAAGGCAAAACCAGCTTATCACGAGGAAACTTGCACCCTCCTGCCACTCGTGGGGAGGAAGTTCAGGATTTCCCGAGAACAACCCCATTCCCAGTATTTGGACATTCTGGATGCTAGGAGTGTAGAAAGGAAAGGAGATAATTAAGGGGTTTTTCCTTTATCCCTCAACTTCAGGGCAACAAAAGCCATTTGTTGTTACCACCCTCTTTCCTGGACAGGACAACTTGCAGCCACCCTTCACCCTTAGATGCCCTTCAACCCCTTCACTCCCTTCACTTTCCCAGAGGGTGAAAGATGACAAATTTGGCCAAAAAAGTACAATAGATCCTCTAATGACTGGCCAGCCTTGAAGCCTGGGCATGACAGTACAGTGCTCTGCTTCCTCTGCAGCAAGGAAGACAGAGAGAAATGGAGAAGGCACAGAGGCAGCACTAAAACCAACTCATGAGACTTAAGAAGGGAAAAAAAAGAGCAGGACTGTGAGGAGTCATTTAACTCCATCTCCTCATGGCTGCGGAATTTCTTGCTAGCAGGACACGTGTCAGGCAGTCCTTGCAAAAGGCTCGTTTTGCAGCAGTTGCAGTTTGCTGCAGCATTTGCAGTGTTCCCAGGCAGTAATCGAATCCACTGGTAGTATTCTGCCTTCCATAAATCCCACTGGAGCCAGGCCCATAAATAGTTACACTGTAGTATGGAGCTGCATACAAGGCAAGAGCAAATGTTCCACATAACGGCTGTTGGCCTTAATCACACTGAGGAGTCGATCATATTTCCACCATTTGGCCAAGTTTTATTATAGATCCCCCTCTTTAAGGATACCCCTAAGTGCTGAGGGGAAGACCACAGCAGTGCCAAACAGCTTCCTTGCAGGGGACATGCAAAGCACCCCTTAATTGCAGGGGGTTCCCCTAATCCCAGAAGGCTTTTGGAGCAGTTTTCTCTGTCACTGAGGTGTTCCATCCTAACACTCCCAGTAGTGGACAAGAAGGGATCAATCAGATTTTTATGGGTGGCTGAAAAAATAAGAGAGACACACCTCCAAAAATGAACTTGAAGACACTCCAAGAGAATCTCCATAAAATACAAATTTTGAATGGAAGTATATCCTACATCCAGGGATACCCTTGCTGGGAATTCATAGCTCACTTTTCACCATGGGAAGGAGGACAAACCCCACCTGGGTGACAGCTACAGTGGGTGGCAGTTCGGTGACAGCCACCCCCAGACACAGCACAGCAGCTCCCAGCATCAGGCTCACCACCCTATCAACTGCAGTGCTCAGTGCTTGCAAACCTGACAAATTCATCTGCAAGAAGCTGGGCTCCAGACCAGGAGTGGGAAGTTGCCAGTGGAAATGTTTGGGAAGTCCTGCTGGTTCATCAGCACAGGGGATGAACTCCAAGGTCTTTACACCACCCAAGGCTGAGAGATATCCAGCAGGGCTGGCCCCAAGTTTTACAAGCATATGGAAAAGACAGTCTGATGTAGGGATCCCAAAGGAGTAGACATGAATCTGGGATCTGGGAGCACACAGACCCCTTCTGAAACAGAACAGTCATTTTTCATCATCTTTCCCCTTCTCTTTTATTACTTTCTCAATGCAGTAGATCCAGTTCCTTGGTTTTCAGCAGCAGTAATCTCATTCATTTATTCCAGTCACCACTTAGCCTTGCACTATGCATTCAAGTGTGGAATTACTGCCTTGTAAACCCCAGGAGAATGGTATTAGCACTTACACCCTATACCCCTGATTTGGGACAGGTGGTTTCAGCAAGGGGGAGATGAGTTTCTCTGTAATAACAAAAATATGGTCTGACATCCTTTCCTTGCTTTTTCCACTTCAAATAATTCCCTCTTGCTTTACTGCAAGAGGGCCTGATGTGGGACTCTTCCCAGCTGCAGTTTTCATAAAACCTATAAACAAGGCAATCACCTTGCTATATTTCCCTCCTTCTTTCTAATTTTGCTGGAATTAGAGTGAAAAAAAAAAAAAAAAGGAGTAAAAAATCACTGGGGAAATACAGAAATATGGCTAAGCAAGGCAAATACTAAAACCTCACCTTCTTAGGAAATCAGGCCAAGAAGAATGAACCACATTACCCAGAGTATGGAGGTTGCAGTCAAAGTATTCAGTAAGAAAATGGATTAGATATACCTGAGCAAAACTCTTTAACAATCCACATGCAGCTTGGAACTTCCTTGGATAAATGAGGGATAAATTCCCCAGTGAATTGTACCATTTGGAAAAAAAGAAAACCCCAGGCACTACTGGCCTAAATACATTTTCAACGGCAAGCAGTTCGTGCTGTGCCCATGCAGAGCTGGGTCCTGTAACAATTTCAGCTGATGGAAGTTTCATGTGCCATTCTGCCACCACTTCTGATCTGAGCAGCAGGTCACAGAATCCCAGGATGGTTTGTGTTGGAAGCCCTTAAAGCTCATCTTGTTCCAACCCCCACAGGCAGGGAGACCTCCCACTAGAACAGGTTGCTCAAAAGCCCCATCCAGACACCATTTCCAGGTGTGCTCCCACTGTCTCCTCACTGTACCTGCACACCACTTTTGAAGGCAGCTTTGAGAGCTCCACTAGGAACCAGGAGAAAGCCTCCATCTGCTTAGGGTGGCTGGAGGTCCAACCCACCAAGGGTTAGACTCAAGTTTATGACACCCTGACAATCCTCTAAGCATCATAATTTCATCAAAAGGAAAGAAGCTTGGAGAACAGGGCTGGAGCAGTTTGAAAGGTGCCCAGATGAGACAGCTGATTCCAGTGGACATGCCTTGCCTTGGACTGGGACTCAGCAGACAAGTCTCCTTCCTCTGTGTGCAATGGCCAAGCTGGGGCTCTGACAACAAGTCATTTGACTGCTCTCTGCTATGGTTTTCTCCCATTTCTTTTGCTCATTTTCCAGCATCTCTGAGGCAGTTTCTCATTACTTCTTCATGTGGCACATCGCAGAGGGACCCCAGTTAGAGCTTGAAATCTGAAGATGCTTCTTTTGCATCTGCCACACTGCAAAAATTAACATTTTTACAGCACTTAGAAAAAGCTCAAAAGCTACTGAGAAAGAAATCAGTACCTAAATGTAGCAGCAATCCGTAACAATGAGACAGCACACACCTTGGTTCGCAGAGATCAGAGAGCCAGCCAGCAGCCCCATTTGTTGTATTGTCCTTTTTATATAGTAGCAACCCAGGTATATGATTGACTAGGTTCTACACCACCCCAATCCAAAACAAATCATCCAAGAACAATAACAACAGGTGGCTTATCCTATTGTTTTCATACCTCCCATGGGAAAGGAGCATTTTCTCACAAGCAGCCCCAGGCAGCAAGCTTTGGGCTGCTACACCTAAAGGCACAAATATATAAATAAAGAACAAAGCAATGCAAAATTAATAATATGGCTCCAATACTATGCCCTTTTGGGTCTTGTAAAAGAGAATCTGGGAAAGGAAAAGTCTTCACAGAAGTGCTTCATTTCCCAGATGATGAAACGTGAATCATTTCTCCTCTAATTAACCCATTATCTTAATGCTCTGCCATTGATTATTCCCCAAATGCAGAGTCAGCAAAGCACCACCATGGCAAGGAGATGAGCCCTGGCTGGATTCACAGTGATCAGGAAGAAGGCAGTATCCCACATTTCAGAGAGCTGCCAGCCCTTTAGCCACTGCAGAGCTCTCCTCTCCCTGCCTCTGGCCAGGCCTGCCAGCTCGGCTGGAGAGGGAAAGCTGGGCAGACAACCCCACTGCTCCCAGCCAGCAATGCCCAGCCCCAGAAGTTTGCAGGAGATGTGCTGTGTGAAGGGAACTAGGCTGGCTCTTTGTTAGGATGTGCAGCACACCCTGCCCTTTGCCCACAGGCAAGCCCACACTGTATAAACCCCAAGGAATGCACAGCACTTGTTTCCCACAGCATGGAAACACTCACTAGCTCCATAAAAGAACCATGAAAGTTTGAGATGCTTTTCTTAACCACTGCAAAGGTCATTTGCCTTTGTGGAAACTGAGTTAAAATGAAGGGTACCATGAAGGCTGTCAGAGAGCTGTTAAAAACAGCAAAGCTCTCTTGGCCATCTATTCTACAGCAAGCCAGGCACCCCAAGAGCCCTGTAGCTGTTGGGCACATTTTCTTCAGCTCCAGCTGAATCACTGGACATAACCTTTAGCTGTGACATAAGGCTAGAAGCCTTGCATGGGCACAAATTCAGGGCTGGAAGAAAAGACAACATACAAAATCCAACCACCAGTTTGCAGTGGCCACAGAGAGGTGAAAAGCACCATCCTCCAGGAACAGACAGAAGCTGTGACCAAATGCATTAGGAGAAAAAGAAAAGGCATACTGGGAGACTTTTCTAACCCTGGAACAGGGAACAGGAAAACAAACTGAAAGAACTGTGATCTTCTTAAAGTGAACTGGGAGTAATTAAATTCCCCATGTCTTTGCTTTCCAGAGGGGTTGAGCACTTTCTGTTTGTCTCATGACAGCGCTGGGATGGGGATTCAGGCTCCATGCTCTGGCCACTGCACAGACTTGATTTGCCCCCAGAGCTCAGAACAGAAAGGTGTGCCAGACCCTTGTTTAACTGTTCCCATCAATTCAGCATCCCAGTATTTGCAGATGATACCATTTCAAGGTTCTGGGTACCAAAATTCTGTTCATGCATTTTTCCTAGCTCTCCCCATGCCCTGAACCCCCTTACCAGACTGCCTGCCTCTATTTGCATCCACTCATATCCTCCTCATATCAGGGTTCCTATTAGGATCTCTTGCCCCTTAGTTTAAATCCTAATCATGCAATGCACAATGTACAGTGTACTACGTGTTCTTGTGGCCCCAGAGACATTATTAGGAACAGACTTGGTCATCACTTGCTCTTTAGAAACCCATCTGTAGTAACTGATTTTCCAAATGGAGTGAGTTGAGACACCTTGATTTGGAGGATGTTCAGCTTAAAATTCCATTAAAGAAGGCTGCAGGGTGGTTTGTTTGGTTCTTAAGAGGAGACTGTACATCACTTTCTGAAAACCCAGGACTAGTGTCTCAAGATCACTTGTGACTGCTGAAATCCTTGTCCAATAAATAACAATCCCCATCCTCATTACCGAGCAAATGCTGACAGGGAAAGCAGGTCTGCATCAGAGGGAAAAGAAACCCTCAGTGGCTGAAGCTGCCAACACATTCCTCCTGGCAGATGTCATCTTCTCCCAGGAGCTGCCACTGCCACTTTGTGCTGGACTGTTTTCTTCAGCTGTCTAATCCCAAACTGCACCAGATACACCAATCCTCTCCTCCCAGCAGCACACAGACCAAGAGCAAGTGTTCACAACCATGCTGTGACTTCAGGTTTCTCCTCCCCTTTGAAAGGACAGGGCTGTGGGACAAGACACACTTGTCAACTTAGTTAGGAACTGAGGAATGCCAGTTTTGAACTCCACTGTGAAGCAAGCAGATCTGCTAAATTACATGTGCTGGGAGTGGGAGCAAGGTGCTTTTCAGCATTCACCACCCTCAGATAGAGAAGCCAATGTGCTACCCAGGATTATCAGCATGCTTATATTAAGCATTAAAGCCCACAGCAGACAGAGTTGATTATGGTTTTTTAATTACTGCTACAATTACACTTGTATAAAAAACACTGCACAAAAGCTTTCTAGAAATTGCACTTTTCAAGATAGATTAAAAACTCTGCCTCCATAATGGCAACAAAATGGTAAGAAGGTTAAAAAAAATAGAAAAAAAAAAAGAAAAAAGAAAAAGGAAAAAAGTGATGAAAAGAGAAAATGGCACAGACTACAGTGATGCTCTGAAGAAACAAGCCCCATCTAATTTTAAAAGAAACTGAGAATCTCATTTCCTTTCAGATTATAAAAACTACAATTGGGAGACACATATCCCCAAAAACAGGAGGCACAAATGTGACATTCCAGCCTCACACCTCTCAGGCTGGTTATGATGACATTATTAAAGGTAGAACAGCCCTCCTCTCCGAGCAAGGTTGTGTGACATTCAACTCAGGAAGAGGGAGAAAAGAGGCACTGGCAGGAAGCTGCTAAAATTACACCACTTCCCAACCTTTGGAATACACATCCAACAAGGGAAAGGTTAGATAGCCCCAGCCATATTCCCAGATGCCTTGATTCTCACATCCCTCAATTATCTCAACAGGATTCCACTGTAATAAGAAACCTGGACACTCATTGCAGGGAACAGGACTGAAACGAGGAGATGGTATCTTTTTAAAACTGCTATGCAAATACTAAGTCCCCAAAAGCTTGTAATTTAAATCTAAGCAATCTCCTTTGTCCCTGCCAATGCACTTAAACACAAGAAGAACTAATAATAGATCTTCATCAGCCATTACCTGTATGTAACATTCACAAGGACAAATCAAAAATGAACACACATGAAACGATTTCACAAGAGATTCTGAAGAAAGGGCACTGACTTGTGTTCACTGCAGCACATCTAATTTAAAGGAGTCATGACATGGAAGTTTGTGTTAGACAGCTCTTGCATGGCAGCATAACCTTTCAGGATCCAACCTCTCACCTATTTTAGAGCCCCCAAAACTACAGAAGTGAAGCTGCCTTCCACTGTACTTATCACTGTGATTTAAACTCTCTTGGCTACATTCATCCAAATCAGCTTTGGCACTTGGGGTCCAGATGCTCTTACTGTTCCCACTTCTAGGATCCAACACTTTTCAAGGAGAAATAACCTTCTAAGCAAAGTGTTAGAAGTCACACCTGCACATACACCAGAGCAACCCACAGCCAACTGTTGCTGTTCTGTCAGCTTAACGGAGTTGTTTGGGATGATGAGTTTGGGACAAAAGTATTCAATAAGAATAACAGGCATTTTTGAACTACCTTTGGGAGTAATAGTCTTCTAAAATATGTCATCAAGCTCTTGCTGGCAGCTCCGAAGCATCTCATATTGCAAAGCATCTGACTCTGACAGAAGTTTAACAAGCAGGAGAAAATCCCTCAGGGCTAGCTATTCAAACAGAAGGGGCTGAAATTTAAGCCTTGCTCATATTGCACTCTAAGAGACCACCAAACACCAGATTACAGGTGTCTTATAAGAAATTTCAACTTTAGAGATAATAATTGCAAGGGCTGCAGGAGGAGGCAGAGGCAGCTCACAGTGGCTGCCAAACACCAGGCACACAAAGCTTTTGGAGGGTGTTGAAGGTGTTCAGTCACCCTCTATGGCCAGAGACCCTCCCAGGGGGTCCTTCAGCCCTTGTGCTCTGACATCTTGCCCAAGCCCACAGGATTTCCAGCTCCTGGATCCAGCAGCACCTTCTGCAAGAGTCACTGTGTATCTCCTAACAACTTCTGATCTCATAGGTCACGCAAGAAGCAAAGCGACATTCTTGAGCATCACCATGTCACTTGTGTCCCTACAGCTAAATTAGGAGTGCAGCAGCAGTGCTCTATTTAAAGCCAGCATAGCTTCTTGACAGGCCCTGAAGGAGAAACATTTCTTGTGTCTACATCACTGCTCCCCAAAAAACAGGTTAACACCAAGGAGCAGCTGCAGTGAGAACACTTTGCAGTGCTTCACCACACACAAAGCGAACATGCAAACATTAAGAGCACAGCACAGGTGGCCAAGCTCCATCACAGCTCCATCACTTTTAAACAGCTTGGCCAGGTTTATCCATTTTATCACTGGCTGCAGTGAGACTTTCCTGCCTCCTTGCAAAAAGGAAGTTCACTGTGTGCTCTCTCACCTTGGACTGCAGCATGACCGGTTGCTGAGTCTCCCCTCTCCCACTAAAAGCATGAAGGGACCCATATTGTCATCTTGTGACATTTCTAAAAGGAGGCTCTTTACCCCTGACTGGTTGGAGAACTGCAAGTAAACCCTGCCAGGCCCTGCCTGCAGACTCCTTTGCCTGCTGAGTGGAAGACACCTTTCCAGCCCTGGGCTGGGCACTGGGAATGAAAATTCTGCAGGGATAAGAGGATACAGTGCCATCAGAAAGCACCAGTTAATGCTACAGAAGAACTGAAGTACACAGAGAGCACTGAGCTGGGATGGCTGGGAGGCTGGACCAAAGGCACAGCACCCATTATAGAGGGATGCTACAGCTGGAGTGCCACAGGGAACACTGCCACCAGAGACAACAACCTCAAACTCCCAGACCTCCAACCCAAAATGTCAGCTCCACCTTTCCAGGTCAGTTCTCTGCATCCAGACACTTTTTACACGGGATGCTTAGAAACATCATCATAGTGGTTCATGAGACAAGAGGAGCTCATCAAATGCTTTATGTTCATTTGTGTCCTCGCAGACAACTGTGGTACAGATACATTCTAGATATTTGTGTGGACCTCTGTCAGGGCTCAGTAAGCCTTGACAATGCTACTTACATTCTCAAAACAGTTTTCTGAGATAGGTACAGTACAACTGATTATATGATAATGTAGTTATGGCCACCTCTCCTCAAAGACAATCCCTTCATGGATGTGATTCAAAATGCACAAGTATTATCTGAAACCTACATAAAAAAAGGTTTCATAAATCCAAAGTATGTACTGCTAAACGTGGAAATAGCTGAAAAGTTCTGGCTCCTACAGTTTCATTCTTGCTGGGCCATCTCAAGATTTGCACACGACTGACCTACATACCAACAGCAAGAATCATGCAGGTAATTCAAAAACAAGGTGTTGCAGTGTATGAAACACATTTTGGAGTGTCTGGGCTTTTAGCAGTATTTAAGCAAATGCAGACTGTGTGCTTGGCAAAGGCAGGATTCCAGTAACAAGGACAGAGAACATGATCTCAGAGAATAATGCTCACATCTCCAAGCTCCATGTCTTGAAAGCTATCCATATTTCATTGAGAAGTCTTACTGATGGCTGAAGAGAAAAAGAGGTCCAGATTGTGATAGAGACAGATTTCCTAAAAACAGATATGACCTTTGAATTTTGATAGATTTTAAGACCAATTGGTCCCTAACAGAAATCAGCAAAATTTAAACCACATCACATTAATCCAGTTTGTCCTTTAGATCCTGGCCTGACTCAAGACCTGGAGCACTTCATGTCAAAAGTGAGAGGGAGAAAAAAAAGCTGAAGAAAAGAGGCTATTCTGTAAGCCCCAATGAAACCTTCCAGGCAATGCAGGTATGTTGGGACTCTGGGCCACATCCTGAACTTGTCCTTTCCAAGCCTGAAGTCACTCCCTCTCCTAGCAGCTTAAATGTGACCCAGGAAAGACAGTTTATTTGAAACCAGCAGTTGTTAGAACCCTGAATTCTGAGAATGTGACTTTTTCTGCTTTAACAAGTTATGATCCCCAGAAATACACCTCGTTTGATCTTAGACCTTAGAATAGACTACCACGGCTTTGTGATAACCCTGAAATTACTGCTGTATAATTAAGGTTATGTCACTGGGTGAAATAGATAGAAATGTAGAAATTTAGGTTTATGAAATATTATAATACTAGTGTTCAAAATTGAAGGGTTTCGGCGTTGGTCTATGATGCCTTCTTCTTCCTCTTTCTTCTCCAAAAACTTGTGTTTCCTACCATTGGTTCCAAAAATCTGCAATGCGGATTAAGAACAACCGATTATTGGATTATAATTAAAAATAATCTATGCAGCATTTGCTAATTGGACAATCTGGAGCATAAATAACCTTGAGAGACTGGGTGAGACAGCCATTTCCACCTTGTTAATAACGACAAAGCACTTTCTGTGCAGCTGTGATAGGTAAGTTTTAATAAACAACCTGAGACCGAAGACCCTTTGAAGTTTTCCTGCATTTTTATCTCGAGCGTCTGTTAAAAGACCTCACAAAAGCAAAAATCTGTCGTGGCAGAGGCCTAAAGCCTTGGCCAGAAACGCGATAGGCAGTAATTTAAATTCTCTGCTGCATACTCCAGGGAAAAGAGGCAAAGGGAAAGGCAGGGAATCTCTGCACTCACAGGCAGGCTGTGGAGCCCTGAAGACACAGGAATCCCAATTGCCCAAAGCACCACCAAGAGGATTGTATCCTATGCAGTGTGAGAGAGTGTTCAGCATTTGACACCTTATTCAGTGCCTAATGGTTATGTTTCAAACACAGCACCCCTCCGGTCCGGCCAGCCAGGGCCCTCCTCGGTACAGAGTCCTGCCCGGTGGGATTGGATACTCCCAGTGTGCCTCCTGTGCCCTGCTCATGCATAATGGTGTTACATTGAACCAGGCACTCGCATTTCAGAGCCTGCTTGCTCAGTGATCTATAAACCAGTGCCCATGCCGAGGGAACCGAGGTGCCAAGAAAATGCCTGGAAGCTTTACAAGACAGCGGAAAGCAAACTGCAAAGGGCACTTGGCGTCACCTCCTTCGCAGGGAGCGATGGAAGGAGGACGGTGAGGGCAGGGAGCCCCAGGCAGCCGGCAGGGCTGGGAAGAACTTCACCTTCGGGAGCAGCAGCCAGCCCGGGCCATCGCCGGCTGCGGGAGCGCCGTGCGTGAGGCGCGGCCACTGCCACGGCCTGTGCCAGAATTAGAACACCTTGAGCAGAGGGCAGCGAGGCACAAGTGCTAAGTCAGCCGTGTGCTATATGTGGCGCACCAGTTGGTGCCTTCTTTCCCCTTCTTTAGAGACTCGTTCCTTCGCCTGCTCCTTCAGCAGAGTTTGCTGTCGGCCGGGCCTGCCCTGTGGCTGCTGCGTGCCTGGGCTGCATTAGGCTGGCAGCACCTCATGCAGCACTTAGGAAGAGCCAAGAGGCAGATCCCCCGTCGAGCCCTTCCTTTGTGCACGTAATCCAACCCTTGTGCCATTATATAAGGTGGTGTCCAGCGTTCACCCATCACTGCCCTATTTCCCACACCTGCAAATCCCATGGGGTCACTCCTCACTTTCTGCTGGTGATGACCCTGCAGCCACCTCCAGTCTCCTCCCTTGCTGTGTCTGCTCCCACACCACCTTCCTGACAGGGTCCTAAGACCAAGATCCCTAAAACACGCTGACTTGGCTGTTTTTCGGGCTTGACTCTCTTCTACACTATTTTCTACAGTTTATCAGGGTGTTCTGTAGCTCTGAGCATCTCAGATAGCAAAAGGCTTTGCTATTTTGTTAAAAGTGCCTTCCATGCTGTGAGCACTGACAAAGTGAAATCATTCCTGATGAATTAGGCACTGTGTTGCACACAGTCAGCATTATAGCTGAAGCTGAGACCTTGAGAGTTTGTTGGCAGTGGATCCCTGGTTTATTACTTAAAGCCTGTGGTGAAACATGCAAGAATCAAATCAGACAAGCAGTCCCTCTCACTTATAGCCAAAAACACACATTAAGGAGAGCACAAGGATCTCTGCAGTGTCTTGGTGTGGAAAAATGCACCCAGTCTCTATCAGTCCAAGACCTGCTCAAGCACAGTGAAACGCATTATATATTCTTTCCAAATCTGTTGTGAATTGCAGTAAGTCATATATGCCTGATAAATGCCTAAACACCATTTGCTTCCTGGATCTTACTAGGTTCTTGGCTTCAAACAGTCTTCCAAGATGTACAATTAAAATGGTGTTGGAAAAAACATCGTTTCCATGTATTAGTTTTAAATGTCACTGAACCTCCCTTGTCTGCGTTCAGAAGGCTTCTCCATTAACATCCCTGTATTTACTTTGGAAAACGGGATCACTTCCCAATGATGGGATGAATAAAATGTGTGTTTGTACCAGGGAATAGCTCCAGACCATTGCAATCTTTCTCAGAGATTATTGCTTGCCAAATGGTTCATGTACACTTGTGATTTTTCCTGCTGACATTGCAGCCACCCAGCCTTCAGAAGAGGAACACAGCAAATATTTAACAGCAACAGGTGCCAGATAGGAGCTGATCACAGGAAAGACATAACACATTAGATAGCTGAAATGATAGCAGATAAGTGTGCATGGGGCAGGAGAAAGGCTCCAGGGAAAGACTGGAATATGCTGACTGTACTTACATGTTTGCAAACAGTCTATGTGCTCACAGCTTGCCTGAAGGCAAACTCCCACCAGAGACTTCGGAGCAACCAGCATTTCCCCTGGTGCTTGATCTGGTATCCTGCCATGAACTCACCAACAATTTCACTAAACAAATAGGAAGTTAATTGCATTTTCAGGCATTTTAGACAGCAAAAGGCAAAAGTCTAGAAGGGAGTTCATTATGAAACAGAGCAGATGCAGCAGCACTCACCTTTTCTTCCAACAGCCCCAGGGCTTCCACAGTCCCCTGAAATATAGGAGATTTTGTCTTCTACTTCACTGTAGGGAGTTAAGCCATCAGTTCCCTCCTCCTTAAGAAGTGCCTGACTCCCTGGGCTACAGAAAACCCAAAACAGAGCTCTCTTTTTAAAACTGGACCAGAAAGACAGAGACCTCAGAGTAAACACTCAGGCAGTGCAGACCAGCACAGAAACTCCCACTTCCATTCTGGTGCTGCAATTGCTACCACCTCTCTGTGACTTTTGTCTGAAAAAAGGAACATATTCCACCTCAGAAGTATCAGAATGAATCACTTCAATGATCTGGATGTAAAACACACTTCCCTTATGTTAGTTCTACTAAATCCAGCCCAAAAGTATAGAAGTTTTTCATTGGCCAGAACCATGTCAATTAAGCCAATTCAAACCAGGCACGCCACAAGCAAGCTACTCCCTGTGTCAGTGAGTAGCAGGGCTAAGAGGACAGAGCTTCCAACCAACACCTTTCTCGCTCCTGAATTCCTGGGCCCTTGGGAAACCTAAAGCTCCATCACTGTTCACTGTGTATTCCCTCAACATGAATTCTCCTGCAGAAGAGAAGCATCCCTGCACTGCCCAGGAGCTGGGCACCCAACAAGGCAGATGCCCATAAATTCTCATCCCCAGCTGCTGCTGCTTTCCCTTGGGCGTGGATCTCAGCAAGTCCAAGAGAGAGCCTGGATTTTGCTCTGGCAATTCTGCTTGCATGAAGTGGCTGCTAAAAGTGGAAGAGGGGCCTTCCTGCTGCAGCCCCTGGAACCCACTCTGCAGCCTAGGGCAAGATGCCACAGCACTGCCAGAGAACCGCAAACCTCAGCTCCCATGCAAGATCACAGAACATCCTGAGTTGGAAGGCACCCACAAGAACCACTGAGTCCAACTCCCAGCCCTGCACAAGACAGCCCCAACAATCACACCCTGTGCCTGAAAGCACTGACCAAACATTTCTTGAGCTCTGTCAGGCCTGGTACTGTGACCACTGCCCTGGGGAGCCTGTTCCAGTGCTCAACCACCCTCTGAGTGAAAAACCTTTTACTAATATGCAACCTAATCCTGTGTCCCTGACACAGCTTCATGCCACAGAGACACATCTCTGCATCACCTGGGATGACTTTGTGCCCTAGGAACATACCTGGTATGCTCCCAGAGATGTCTTGAGACACAGGCAGATAAACCTGTGGTGTCCTGTCCCAGCACCAGAGAACTGACTGGATCCAAATTCTTAACCCAGCAACTGAAATAAGGACCTGCTATCCTCCTCCTCCACCATGTCCATTTTATCTTCTCATACAATCAATATAACATTATTTTGTGTCAGCACCCCACAAGACTACCTTTTCTGGCGGAATGAAGTACATCCAGACACATCTGCAGTCTCAGACAGGCCACAATTATGCAAAAACACTAAATTTGTTCTTTGCTCCTGGAATAATTTCTTCCTTTTAAAAATACATTTGATGGTGGGTTTCGGGCTTATTTCATTGCAAATTTCAGGTGACTGTAGAAATCATTAGATTATTACCGATTCTTTCTTGCAATTAAAGTTCTTACAGGTGTAGTTATACATAAAATTGGTTTAGACTATTTCCATCCAAGTCACACCTCCAGGATCCATTCTACTGGCGGCTTCACTGAAGTTTGGTTTGTGCAGTGTAAGGCATCAGCATCCCTGGAGATGCTTCCATCAGGCTCCCTGGGGATGACAGTCCACAGGCTCCTGCTGACCAGCAGCAGTGCAGAGGATCCATGCTACCACCTTCCTAGACAGTCTAGCAGAGCAGGAATACCTTCACAAAGCACCTTGGAGGCAGCCAGCAGAGATTATACATCACAGGATCTGGCCTAAAGGCAGAGAAATAGGAAATAAAATCTTTCCTGGTCTGTGCTCCTTAAAGCAGAGACTGAGGCAAAGTTTCAAATTTTATCTATCAGTATTAGGTCTCCTGATTCAAAAGGTATAACTCAACTTCCAACAAGTCTCTTGCTCAAGGTCATGGGCTGTAGCAAAGAAGACATCTGAGCACAGGTTTTCCTACATGAAAGTGCCTTTAGCCACTCTCCATTCCTCTTCTTGGTGTGCATATTTTTAGTAAGTTTACCTTCCTTAAAACACATTAATCTAAATTGCAAGTGCTTGGATATCCTGCCAGAATTTGGATGCAAAGTGTCTGTCCAGGTCTTCAGGATTTTAACTTCTGAGTACAAAACACTCCACAGTACAGTTCATGAGACAGAAACACAGGCCCTGTAAAAGCCTTGCACTTACAAAACTTCAGGAGAGTAAATAGGAGAGGGATTGCTGGACAATGGAGGAACAATCAGTGCTCCTGGATTTTTCTGCAGAAACTCAGTCATATGGACTTGGGGGAACCATCAAGTCTGAAAGAGTTAGAAGTGGTTTTGCTGTGCTGGAAAAAGTCTAGTGAAAGCACAAAAGCCATATCCTCCTGAAAGTTGTGTCTCTTGGACAGTATGGGGAGTAGGGACATCTGTCAGAAGATTGAGGGTGGAAAGATAAACAAGGGACACAGGATGGGCAGGAAAACAAGGTGAAAACAGAAGTGCCTCTGCTGCCTGATGGCTAGTTTCCAATAATAAATACATGACAAAGGAAAACCCTTTGGTGTGGGAAGACATGACATCCAGCTGATCTGCATTCTATTAGGGCACAGCTTATCCCTACAAGAGGAAAAAGAAGATCAAAGAAAAAGATTAAAGGAAGCAATTTTCGATTTTAAATACAGTCTTAGTGATGGAAAGGAATAGTAAGAACAGCTGAAAGACACCCAGGGTCACGTCAGGGAGAGACGCCTTGGCTGAAGGTACTGCGGTGTTTTCCATATTTGTCTGCTTTATTTTTAAACACCCACAGCCTTTGCTTGATCAACACTTCCTTGAACAAAAAGGAAGCAGAGGAGTGGGGGGCTGTAAGGAGAGAGGCAAATCAGGTTGGAAAATTATGATCGCCCCAGCCATGAAAGTCAAAATTCCTACTTGAAACTGAATCCTCCTAGAATGCTACACAGGCATGGGCGAAAAGGGGAGGGGAGGGAAGGAAAGAAAGATGTATTACTTAAGCAGAACTAAAATTCTGGTGAGAAAAAGGACTGTTCAATCCATGCCTGAATGTCAACAGCAGATCTGAAACTGGGCTTGTTATATTTCCCTCTCCATTGCATGCACAAAAAAGACAGGGGAGGTGGTTTGGGTTTAAAGGGGAAAAAAGTCCTTTGATCTTATGAAGCCCTGAACTCTTATATTCCATTTATAGCTCTAGCTGGAATGACATCCCCCTTGATTATCAAGCTGTCCAATCCAGCTGCATGTGTCAGGACTGTATGAGGCACTAAGTGAAATATATATATGCCCTTACAGAGTTTAGCACATTGGGTCCACCTCCAGGGCACAGGCTGTAGCTCATTCTGACCACTGCTCCTCTCCAGGAATCACTTGCTAAAGGGTTTTTGTTTGTTTTTTCTTTTTTTTAGCTTTTATTTTTTGGGGGCACTTTTACTTTCCAGTTTAAGCAGCACAAAATGGCACCAAAGAAGGACGTAAAGAAACCCGCGGCAGCCCCAGCCCCAGCGCCAGCACCAGCACCAGCACCTGAGCCAGCCAAACCCAAAGAACCTGCAATCGACCTCAAGAGCATCAAGGTAAATGGGGGAGCATGTGCTGCTCATGGGCTCACAGGGGAAGGGTGGCAGAGTCCTGGCTGAGAGCTGCACTGGAGCCTTACGTGTGTTTGGTTCCGGTTTGGGGACTGCAAGGAAATGAATGAACAACCTCAGCCCATGGTTTTGCTGACCTGCCTGAGCTTTTGACTCTTTTAGTAGCTGTAGGGTGTAAGGCATGGTGCATGATTTAACACGGGAGTGAAGCCTGGGGATGTCAAAACTATACTGGAATGTGGACCTCAGAACTTTTTACTCCATCGGTATCACTGTCACCTGTTTGGTAAAGACAAATTCAAAAGAAACACACAGCAAAAGAAACCTCCCCGCAAAAAAACCCTAAAGTAGGCACACGAGGACAAGAAAGGGGTTACTGAAACTTGAAATACAATGTTTTCCCACAGCACTGTGCTAAAACAAATCTTTCACAGTTTACCCTCAAATTCCTTTCCAAATTTTTGAACCACTTGATGACCCTTTGGTCATATGCTTTGAGATCATTATGACTTACCTTCAAAAGAGAAGAAAACAAAATAAAACAGTTTAAACTAGGGAGATTTTGCAGTTTTGTTTATTTTCTTTTCATTTGCACTGTACAATACACTTTGGTGAGACTATGAGCAAGAAAGCCATGGATGGAAGCATTTAAAGTGATTTCCTCTCACCTTTACATGTTTGCTCACAATTTGTAGTTTGCTGCAAATTGAAAGCAACAAAGAGGAAGAGTCATTTGGAGGTTTCCCTCTGAGGTTTCCCTCTGCCATTTGTCCTTACAATGTCTTTAGACTTTGCATGTCCACGAACATCACTGACTGTTGCCCTGACCCTTTGAAGAAAACTCCCTCCATTTTGGGGGATTCTTCACTTAGGAAAGAGGAGAGGGAGGTTAAGCAGTTAGGAGATGAAGAGACAGACTAGTCTCTCTGGGTAGGACTATAAATAGTTATTCTGCACCTACCTGACAAGCTGATTGGTCCCAGGACCAATCTGCTAAATTCTACATAAAGAATCATGCCTATTATGGGTAAAAGAAGGACAAAGACTCCTAATAAGACCTATACAGGATGAATTGTATTTGAGATACCTTAATATATATAGTTCTGAGATCTGAAGCCATTTAGTGAAATTTCTCCGACTTTACTTCTATTTTCCCAATAAGTAAGTCAGTATTTTTATGAAACAGTATGTAGCTTCTCGTAAGATTGAAGCTGAAGCCATTGACAAGAGTTAAGAAAACCAAAAGACATTTTGAGATACTTTGAGTGATCTTGAAGAGTACAGGAAAGACCCACTGTTTTTGAGCATACCATCTGAAAAGCAGATTAGGCCTCACATTGCACTCATTTCCAGACATGAAGGGGAACCAAGCTAGATTTCCTGCTAAATACCTTAATATGATTTGATAGCTTTCTATGTCCAGTTCATTAGGAGAAAATAGAATTTTCAACTCCATTGAACCTAGCTAATCTATCTTTACATAAGTAATAATATATTACCAGCTAAAAAATGGCAGATTGCACTCTGAGGCATCTTTGCAGCTTACTCTTTTACCTAAAGGACACAGCTGCAGGAAATATACACTGCTATAACAAAAAGAGCTCTCCAGGTTCTGCCATACTCAGACTGATAAAAGAAGATAGAATTTAGGGAGACTTTCTTTTGAAAGATATCAGACAAAATATTTTCTTCCAGGGTCCCAGCCAGCCACCCTGGGTTACCCCTTTTCACCTTTTAAGAGTTCAGGCAGTGAAAGGAAACAATCTCTTGTTACAAGTAATTTGCCTGGAATATGTGGCAGAGTCAGGAATCAAAGTTTTCTGAGTTTTACCCCAGTCCTCCAATTATTTCTGAATCCTTCCATTCAACCCCCAAAGTCTCAGCATGAGAAAAGGTACAGCACCATTTCCAGGAAAACTTTGGAGCCAGGGAGTACTTTGAGCTTTTGACTGGAACTCAGGGAAAAATCCTGACCCAGGACTCTTTGCAGTGATTTACCAGACATGGAGACAAAAGCTACAGCACAGAACAAGGGGATCAGCTGGGCTATCCTCCACTCCTCAGGGATTAGCAGCCATGCCAGAGCTTGCTACCCATGAGAGGTGGCTGGGAATGCCACAAGGATTTGGGGAGCCACACAGCAGGTAAACACCCAGAAAGGCTTTGTTAACTTTTATAAAGACACATCCAAACCCCTTGTTACAGCTGGGCTTGGTGAGGGTGGAGTTGCCTAACCAGGGCTCACAGCAGCCAAATAAGCCACGTTTGGCAGTGCACTTCATTCTCAGTTGGCATCAGAAGTCATAAGTCTCCAAAACAAACATGGTGGTTTACAAACATGAGTAGTGATCCTCCTGGTGGTACCTCTCCACTCAGATGCCCTGTTTGGCCCATCTTCAGGGAATCTGGTTTTCTGAACCTTTTGGTGTACACATTTTGTAACTTTAGCACTTTTTTCCCCCCTTCCTTAAGATGACTCAAGCTGGGTTTGTCTGCCACCATCAGAAGTTGTGATAAAGTTGTGACAGGCCATTCACTCTTTTCTTTATCCATCTCTTGACATTAACCCAAGTAAGACCAAATATTTGGTGATTTGCTAGTTCTAATAGAACCTGGTATAGGATTTTCTATTTTTGAGCAACATCTATTGACTATAAAACTGAGTACCAGGAACACCCAACTGATAAAGACTCAAATCACTAAACTCAGCCCTTTCACAGCTCACCTTGGGTTACAGCATAACAACCACAGCAAGAGAGTCAAGGCAGGGAGAAAGATTTTGGGTTCAAACAGAAATGTGAAGACCTCTTTCCTCCTAATCAGGAAACAGCATAAAAACTCAATCTGCTTTGCACAAACCTTTCCAGACCAAACGTATATTTCCAGTTTTCCTTACTACCAACATGTCTTGGATTTGCATATGCACAAAAGTTAAATATTTAATAATAACTAAGAAGAGAACAGGGCAATGGATGCAGCTTGGAACCAACAATGATTAAAGTCAAAATGACCATACAGATAATTTTCTTAAGAGACTCCCAAGAATTCTGCAGTTAAATCTGTGGCCCAATTCACTTCTAAAAAGACAGCTTATCTGTTTTACCAACCTTTTCCCACAAAAACCTGAGTGAGAAGAAATGTTTAACCAATGAAAAGCACTACTATGGGTCTATGTCTGCAACAACTGGGATAAGACATAAATGATTCAGATGTCTCATGCTTGGTTTTGCAACTGAGGCAGTGGGAAATGGATAAACTTCCTGCTGCACAAATCTCTATAACTTGGTCCCTATTACCAACAAGAAAAGCATGTTGTTTTTTTTAATGGAAATCTAAGGGTCTTTCCCAGCACACACAACTAACCCTTGGACAGAGCCCAGGCTCATAATATCACCTGGGATGTTTTGAGATCCAGGTGCTGCAGATGCTGAGTGCAGTGCTTCCTAGGCTTCTGCTCTGCAGATGGTGATCTGAACATGTAGCACCGTGATCTGCTGACACATTAGGCCCTGTACTTCAAGGATACAGCTGGGTATGCTCCCTTGAGTAGAGACAGATTGGGCAAGTATCCACAGTGGAAGTTCAGTGGAGGTTCATGGCTTGTGAGGTACACAAGGCTTCCCATGCCAGTGGTTTCAAGACTGAAATTCCAGGACATCGATTATGCCGTGCCCAACTGCAGATAAGCCACCCAAATGTTCATGAGAAAAATAATTAAAAGCTAGTAAAGACTTGCTAGAATCTTGTGTAACTGTGTGATGCATGATGATGAAGCCTGCTGCATGGAAGCAAGCCTGTGATCATTTGTTTTTAACTGCAGAGCTCTTAAGGCAGTAAAAGGTGTTTCTCCAAGTGTCCTTATTTCTTGTTACATTCACTACTTGAGTAGGTCTTCTCTGAACAGACATTACTTTGGATATAACCAGAGAGAGATAAACTCACTAAAATGCACTGACAGAAAGCTCCTGGGCTGGAGGGCAAGCAGCACTGCAGTCAGCTGAAGCACTTGGAGAGCTGTTGTGCTGCAGACAAACTCCACATGGAGCTGTGGAGTGACAGCAGCAATGTCAACAGCAGCTTTACTTGTAAGTGCTAAGGGCTTTCTTAGGAAACAGCAGGTTTTACTCGAACCTTTTGTCTCAGGCCTTCAAATTATGCCTGATCTAGCTCCAGCTATGACTCCAAGAAGATTCCCTAGAGCTGGTGATCTCTTGGACAAGGTCACCAGTCCCAAGTGTCCTCGTCAGTAGGAAGGGGACAAGTGCCAATATGAATTCAGTCTGAAGAGATGTAAAGGTGCCTGTGTGATGCCATCCAGACCAGCTTCCTGCTACTGCTTTGAGCCGAGACACAGCACCAGCTGGGATGCAGCCCGGAACAGCCCCAGGCACCACCCTTGCTGCTCTGAGCCTCACCTCACCCACGCTGCTGACAAACACGGGATGGGCAAGGCGTGGCACAAAGGTGTCCCAGGACAGGCAACTTGGACAAGAGGCTGCTACACACCAAGGCATCCCCTTGGGACACTGTTGGAAACAACACACAAAAACCACAGCTTAGTTTTGTTTACAAAGTTTGCAGAACTTTGCCTCCTTTCCATCCCGAAGTGCTGCTGAGCAAGGAGTCGCTCAAAAGCAGAGACTGCCCACATATATTGGTAGACATTTTTCATTAATGTTGGTAATCTGCAAAATTGTTTGAAAATATATTTTTTTTCTTTTTAACAAGATCCATTCTTAGTAATTCACAGCTTTAGCAGCATTAAAAAAAATACCTATAGCATTTGGAGGTTCTGGGGAGTGTCAAACTTTAGTAGAAACAGTGGAATTTAAGCAAATTACACAAAATGTACCATTTTAAGAGCTCACAGGATAGCTCCAAATATTAACAGCAGTTGTGTGGCAGAATATTACTCCCATCAAAACAACCCCACAATATTTCTAAAATATTGTTTTAAGCACCTCCAGACCACCCAGACGGTGTAACAGATAGCAACAAGATATTTGAGTTAATCTTACATAAGGCAAGGAGAAGGTGACTAATTTAGCCAATGACAAGCAGAGAAAGAAGTTGTCTGTAAGGAGATATGAAACAAGCAACCTGGAAATTTGCCCTCAGTTCACTGAGGCTTTATTACATCTTATACCCAGTGCCAAGAAGCACTTGGAACTGGCTGGTTTACCACACAGCACTTAAATGTCAAGCAGCAATAGCTTAAATTATGGTTAGTACTCTAAGAGTGCCACTGGGAGGCATGTTAAAACAAGGAATGCCTCCAAAAGCAGGGCTCCAGAGCCTCACAGATTGTGTACCCTCTGACTATACACATTCAAGCACAACTAAAGGCAACTGGAAAAGGGACACAAATTTCCAAATGAGCACAGCATTCCACCCCCCCCAGGCCAATGAAATGTGCTCCAAAATGTATGATCAGCAGGGCAGCGAGAGCACATATCACACCCAGACATTTCAGAAGGGCACATCAATTAAACGTCAAGGCTCATCCAAAAGTTTCTGCACAGCTGTAAAGCAACTGAAGTTACAAGCTTTAAAAATGGATAAACTGGAAAGTTACACAAATTGCATACAAAAAAAGTCAAATTCATCTGCAGTCAGGTCATTAAAGTCAGATATTTTTAAACTATTCATTCAAACCTCATAGTATCTCCCATGCAATTTTCTCTCCTGTATTAATGGTGGTTGTTTTTATTCTTTCTTCAATTGCATTTCTAGGTAGCTCTGTTCTCAGAACAGACCTCGGTTTCTCAAAAGCTCTTCTGCTTCTAATATTTCTCTGCCTCACATGTCAGGAAGCTAAATCCATCAGGCTGTTAATTCTTACTTAAATGAGAAGCACCCTCTCTAAAACCTACAGCCTTGATTGCACAAGTTATGGAACTGGAATGAGGGATGGGAAAAGGACAGCCTACTTTTCAGAGTGGTTTGGAAGCTGTGTAATCCTGCACTCAGTGATGTCTACTAGAAAAGATGTGCAGCTGTATTATTCAAGGAGCAGACACTAATGGTGAGCAGGTATCACTGAACTGCTGTAGGCACAATCCTAGCTTAACTTCATCAAAACAAACGAACCAAACCAACCAAACAAAAACTCCTCTAGTCCTGAATAGAAGGCTAAATATAAAATGAGTATCCATGGGGACTCTCAAATTTTCTCCTCTCTCATTTTCCAAGATATCTGATATGACTTAGTCTCTTTTACAGAGACAGTACCTTGAAATATCTGGTGACTCTCTAATAAACTCCAAAGATGATTCACTGTTCTGTCATTCATCCAAAAGGTGGAGCAGCTGAATGCTTTGACTCCCAGCAGCACCTTTTCCCAGGGCTTTCCATCCTGTCCAGACCTTCCCCAGCTACACTGAGCACAAGGCAGCTGCCCCTCAGCACAGCTGTACTCAGTCCCAGTGCCCACCAGCCTAAAGAGGTGAGCACAGCACCACACTGCAAAGCTTGGGGCCCTAAGGCACATGAAGCAGTGATTTGGGGGAAATCAGGAACTTTAATCACTTGGAAATCCATATTTGTGTGGATTGGGTCTCTGCTTAGCTGGTAATAAAGAGTTCCGTACAACCCCATCTACCCCACCCACCCCATAACTGGGACCTGATCAAAATGCCTCTAGCAACAGAATTAGTAGAAGGTGGAGAGACAATGCAAGGAGAAGCCTTAATCTTAAACACAAAACAAACAAAAAAACCCAACCTCAAAACACACTATCTTTTTCTTTGGCACCAATAGCCTTCTGGTTAATAACTCTGCCCATAAATAAGGGCTATGTGAAGTTAGAGAAAACCAAGTCATTCTGGTCCTTCCTATGTGTTGCAGTTGCTTCAACATTTCATTCTTTTTGCTGGGGGTAGAGCATTCATTTTTTTTCCTAAACTGAACTCTCTGAAATATCAAAATCTTCCCTAAAGCCTCGAGACTCACAGGGTCCTCTGACAATGCAGAGAACACTGCCAGGATCAGAACAAAGACCAGATCACTGCAAAATACTTCTTTGTACCTTTTGAATATTTTGAAAGCTCCTTACAGAATCTGAAATCTCACCTTTAATTACCTTTAAGGAGTATTTGAAATATTTTTCTTCTAGGCTATTTTGTAGGAGCCCTTATTCAAAGCAAGTACACTTTAAGCCTGCAACAGATCTACTGGCTTAGAGCAGTGTGAGTCTTAATTTACGTGAATGCAACATGCCCATGCCAGAATATTCCTCCCCAGTAAAATTTCTGTCAAGTGGGATTTTATTCAAGGATCAGTAATAAAATGAAGGGCTGATATGGTGCACTAGTGTTTCCTCATGTGAACTCTGAGCCAAAGTCTTATATGGTTTAAAGATAATCAGGTTATATGTAGACTCCTCTCAATTAATAGATATTTGATAGCCCATTCAAGCCAGATGACTAATCCAGGTACCAGTTTTCTATGCCCAAGACAAATTCACTCCAATTATTTTCTGCTTGGTATCTTCTGGGATGATCTTTGTTGTAGACAAACATAAAACTTACCTGTTCAAGAAAATTAGTTGAAGTTTTTCCAAAAAAAAAGAAAAAAATCAATTCTGTTTTCAGGGGAACGTTTCCCAGTTGCCAGCACTGGAGAGCAAGATGCTGAGGGCAGAAGAAAAATTCCACAAAAAGCAACACACTGCATTGACCCAGACAACATTTCAGCTCTGCCGAACTCTTGAAAGTTCTTCTATTAATGCATCAGTAGTGATGGCCAACATCTCTAGGAGCTTTCTCACTGCCTGATTTCCAGCCCCAGCCAGAGTTAGTCAGGAGCTCTGTGCTGTGCTAAGCCTGTGTTAGCAAAGTCAGGCAAAAACATCAACCCCCTTTCTGTGCAGCCACACCTGATTGTGGCTACACCATTGGGAACACGTCCCTGTTCCCACAGGCCACTAGAGTACAAATAACAAAAAAAACCTCAAAACACGAACAACAAACCAACCAAAAGCCAAGGATTATCAGCTGAGCCTTTTGCATACTCAATATGTCTTCCAGATATTTCTCAAAAATTACAAATAATTTGTTTGAGCAGAGCATTTTCCAGCTAAAATTGCAAGCTTAGAAAAATTTTGCAGTTGCATCGTTATTTTTTAAAAAAATAGGATGTAGGAAGTTAGTGTTTCAAATCCACTTATTTTGATAGTTCAGTTTAGAAACAACAGTAAAATTAAGTCTGCTTGAATTTGATTCTTTCATTCAGAGTTCTCAATATACTGAAAAGACACATGCTTCTCTTCAGGGTAAGTAAGCAAACTACAGGTGAAAATTTTTCTCCCTAATCACAGCTCATCATTAGAAAACCAGGAGCAGGGACTGTTCAAAAGAGGCAATCAATAGAAGTTGAAAGGGGGGATTTGAGTTGGGAACTGGAAGTCTTGTTGTCACACAACAATTCCCACCCTGGCTTCATTACACTCTTGATCCATTTGAGGCAACAGGGAAAGGAAGAAGCTTAGAGCAAAGTTTGCTAATCCTTTTAGGTCTCACAACATCCAGTCAGAGCTTCAACCTGGTCTTGGGGAATGCTACATGGTGGGACTAGGTCTTTGCTACTAAAGAAGTTGCAGCCTCTACCTCCTGCTCCCTATCTGTAGGCCCACCATGACCACTCTGCAATCCAAAAAGGAAGCACCCCCTTCCCCACCATGAACAGTCATCCTTCCAGTTCACAAAGCCTTTTGGGGCCCTTAGCTTTTATCACAGCCTCTCCCTTGCTCCAGCATCACAAACACCTCAGCAACACCACCTCTCCACACATTTGTGAGCTCTAAACCCAGCACCCTGGTGCCCTGCCTAACTCCAGCCCCAGAGCATGAGCATCCTAGAGACCACAGGCTAACGTGAGTACAGATTTCCCACTGCCCTGTAGGGTACATCTACACATCAGCCACTAACTTCATACAATCATTTCCAAGATGCACAGATAATCTTTCCCTTTGAAACATTCAACTTTGGAAAATGTGATCAGTCCAGAAGAAGATCATCACAGCAGGATACCACCTCTGTTGACAGTTAACTTTTCTGCTCAGTGCCAACAACTGGATCCCCCTGAGAAGACAGGCAGCAGGACTACTCATCTAACATTGGGCACTGTATTATCCACGCAAGGGGTTGAGCAAAGCCCAGCAAAGATACAAGGACCATTGAGCTGCATCACACACACAACCTGCAAGCCATGTGGAAAACCAGCCAGCTGGGCAAACATGTGGCACTTCTTGCCCTCAACGCTCCTTGCTCACTCACTCTACAGCTTATTGGAGAAATAGAATCCTTCCCTAAAAGGAAGTCTTGGTAGGTCTGGACAAGACCATCAGGTCTCCTGATGGTATGGACCCAGAAAGTGCTGACATGAATCAAACTTACTGCTTGTCACTGCCTGCCCCTCTCCGGCCTCCTAAAAATAGCCATCATAAGATGTCGATCAAGACATGGAGTCTCCTGTCACTTTGCCCTAAGAAAGCTAAAGAACTCGCCAAGGGGAGGGACCTCTTCCTTCTGACACCTAATCCAGGCAATGCCGTCAGCACCACCAGATAAATAAGTGGAAGAAAGGCCAGGAAAGCAGGACCACTCGCAAGACCTCTCAGCTAATCCTTCCTGCCTGTCTGCTGCTCTGCATTTCCAACTCAGCCATGGTGGGTGCACTGGAAAGCTAATGGTTAGCAGCCAGACAGTGTATTTTACAAAAGTAAATCGGGCTTTCTTGCCCAGTTTAATTCTGGGGGGGTGGGGGAAGGACAGTCCAGAAGACAGTTTAGGTTTGCCTGGTTTTTATCTTTAAACCTAAAGGATTGTGCAAGGTCTTCCAGTTAGCCTCAAGTTCTGAACCAGGCAACAGTAGTGGTGCAGCTCCCGCAGCTTCCGACAGAAGAGCTACAACTTCCAAAGCTTTTTTTAATCAGATGCAACCAGCTAAAATGCCAAGGGGAAAAAGGAATATTTTTATATAAGCAGATAGATTAGTACTTTATGAAACAACGTACCATCAAAAACTAATTTGAGACACAAACTTTAAGGGATTAATTTAATTTCTATGTTAATGAAAAAAAAGCTGCTTGTTAAGAAATATGACTTCAAACTCTGTAACTAAAACGGGTCTGTGCTAAAACAGAAAATGGACCTGATGGTACATTAATGACTTCTTTGTTGGTTAAGAGATTTTAGATTTTTATTGCTTCTTGCCACAACTCTGGCTTTCCCTGGGATGTAGATTTTGATTAAAACTTTAAGAATAGACATGTTGATGCATTTTTACATGGGAAGTTGCTAGACTAGGTTGCTATGGCTGAACTACATTAGGCAAGACAGAAGTGAGAGCACTCCAGTACTTTGTGCTATTTGCTTTCTCTCAGTGCATTTTCAGCAGTACTAGTTCTCTTTTCTCTCTCTCTCTTTCTTCCCAACTGCAGTCCTTCTCTGCTGATGAAATCAATGGTAAGTGAAATCAAAGCTAAACTTTAAGAGGGGCAGGAGGGGGAACATTTGGGATGGTTATAAACTGTTAAATATTCACTAGCCTTAACAGCTCTTTTGCTATCTGCATTACTTCTGCGCATTTGACAGGCCACATTTTTGCTCTTTTGGAAGATGACTCATGGATTGAGCTGGATGCTTTAGAAAACACACAGGTTCTCCCCCAGCCCCCCCTTCCTAAGCTATTTTTTGTGATTGATTTCCTTCCAACAGATCGAGTTCTCCAAGGAGCAACAGGATGGTAAGTTATAAGAGAGCTGATGTGTTTTACAGTTACGTGGGCTCAGAAAAGAGCTACAGGCTCAGAAATTAACTTCTATGAATCAATGAGCTAGGACTTCACCTGGTATAAATCACAACACTCTTGACTTCAGAGCACTGGTGCTGATTATGCTGAACAAGACTGTGACTGTAGATCTACATGTAATTTATCTGGATGCTTAACATGCTATCTGAATCGAGAAGTTTATACCATGGTACAAAGAGGAAATACACAGTCTTTACCTACCGAACATTTCTCAGTTGTATTCCTGTTCTTGCTCTTCACAAGGATGTTGAAAATAAGTCTTGCACTTGACAGTCCCAGGGGAAGTAGGCAGAAGGACAACAGAAGGAGGAAGCACGTTGAAAATTTAACTTAGCTGCAGTGACTCTGCAATCTTACTTGAACAGAAGATGCAAGAGTTCTACATGTCCCTTTTGCCAGGAGGTGTTGTGGAAGGGGAGGAACAAAGGCTGTTTTACTGTAAAAACATTCTTTAAGCATGGAAATAGTCAGCAAATAAATGACTTGTGCAAACTGTTGTTTACAAACACAGTGGTCTGGATATGCTGCAATTCTTGAGCATCTTGCTGTATTCTCTGATTCACAAGCAACTTGCAGCTTCCAAATTTTTTCTTTCAATCTGCTAGAAAGAGACAATAAAAATTCTGATATGAACAATGATTCTCATTGAAGCTCTAGAAATCTAATTTGGAGTGTTTCAAATATCTTAAGAGATGCATTTAGGCTACATTAAGTAACGTTTAAAAACATCAAAAATTCAGTAGCACATATAGTAGACTGAAGAAAGTGTTTAGAAAGGAAGATACAAGGATTTCCTAGAAATTCAGGGGGAGTGGAATAGCTAGACACAGGTCTCGAGAAAGTCCTAAACTTTGTGACCATCAGCCTGCTCTGGGTTACACCATCAAAGCAATAAGGAGAGGTATAGTGCAGCAAGTGAGACTGGAAATAATTCTCTTCTTGCAGTCCAAACTCTCCTGTTTACAAAAAAAAAGTTATTTAGACTCTTACTTTTTAATTCTGAAAATGTTACAAAAGGAGTGGGAAGGTTTATGGAAAAATGCCCACAATTCAAAGCTGCTGGCATGTATAACAAAGCAAAATATTTCTTTCAGCTTCCCTACATATTTCAGATCATCCAGCTGCTGTAACATTCCAGTGACTGAACCAAGCAGTGGAGCAATTAGAAACGACTTGAGAGAGGGAGAATTTCCCAGGAGCAAGGATGGCCCACCCTCAGTAACTATTTCCATCCTCACAGGCTGATGCACCAGCAGTACCATCCTCAGACAGACTTTAAACATGCTTACTCCAGCAGAGGTATAAACTAGAACTAGCTATTAAAAAAAAAAGGAAGAAAGAAAATTTAAAAATAAAAACCCTACAGCCAAGATGTGTTGCAGTGAAATGCGTACCTGAGACAAAAATAAATCAGTCCTTTTCTCCAAGATGGGGAGCTGTGTTCAGAACCCAGTGAACATAAAACTTCACAGGATTTACAAAATGGAGAAACTCTCCTGATGGCTTTGCAGATGGCACACTGGAATTGTTTTATACCTCGCTGCAGCTAAATGCCATTGATTTAGCAGATGAAAGATCAGATTATATGGTATAAATCACTATGGCTTCACTGACCTCAGCTGCTGGAACTGGAGCTGATATCAAATTGGTACATTGTAAGGGGAAGCTCTAGACAGCTCCAGAAGGCCATAATTTCCTACCCTGCAGTAAAAGCTGTGAGGAAAGAGAGTTAGCAGCAAAGGGTTATAGGTGTCTCACATCAGACAGTAAGAGGATTAGTTTCAGATGTATTAGATTACAGCCTAGCAGGCTGACACTATGTATCCGCACTTTTACTGGGTGCCAGCAACCACTCCACTCCAGGGTGGTACAAGGAAGATTAAGCAAAAACATAAATACCTCCGCATCACCTGTCCCCAGCACAAGATGAATGAAGACACGATCTGAAACATGGCTTCTGACTCCTAAATCTGCCCCAAAACAGAAAGAACATTCCACAGGCTGTGAAACACAAAGCCTGTCTGACTGCTGGATGTGCTTCATGGCCGAGGGAAAGATATTTTACTTGGTTTACCTGGAGCTAAACCACAGCATCACCAGTCATGCAGTGCAGAAGAGATCAACAGCACAGTCCAAGATGCTCATGGCATGTGAGGTTCAAAGACAGCTTTTTAGCCACACCGTTGACCTTTGTCCCCTCCTCTTTTTTTAAAGTCACAGTTCCTTATTCAAATATTCTATGACAACCTGAAAAATACAGTAAAATGATTGACATGGACCTTCACAACAGAAGATGAAGGCTGGCAGTGCAATGAAGGCAACCATCTGTGCTGATTTTTGTAGGAGAAATGCCTGTACCCCAAGGCCTTGTCCAACAAGGCCAAATAAGTGAACACTGATCACTTGGCAGCACTGAAAGAAGTGAAGTCTCAAAGTGTACCACTGGAAATGCATGGGAATAAGGCACCACATGAGTACTTCCACTGGAAAAGCTGGATATTCATGCATCTGTAAGAAGCAGGGACAGACTACAAAGAACAGGAAAAAAAGAGGGAACAAACATGTTTAGAAATCCCATTGTAAGGCAATTTTAAGGGAAAGCAACAGTAAAAGCATTTGAAATCCACCTGCAAATTTCCTATTAGCACTGTGTAGCTGAGATGCTGGGATTGCAGGCAGAATCCACTGAAGCAGTCAGAGGTTTTGCACTGCTAGGCACATGACAGTCCTAGTTTTCTGGAGAGATAAGGTGGAGTGGAGAATATTTTTACTGTCTGCTGCTACATCATGTGAAGAAACCTGTTCTTGAATGACAATGTTAGTAGAGAACTTACCTTTCCCTGTCCTTGAAATAACTACCAGGTCAATCACAGAGATATTGATGGCTATTAGAGCCATGAAAGATATAAAAGGTAGATATAAAAGTTTAAAAATAGTGAAGCCGAAATGTCAGAGGGGAGGACTTTTTCTTGGGACTGTGGGCCAAAGATTCCCCTGGCTAACTTCCCTGGAGTCAGTGGAGCAGTGCCAGGAGACAACAGGCTCACGACTTTGTCAGCAGGGAGCTGCCTGGCTCAATGTTGCTCTTCTCTTGCAGACTTCAAGGAGGCCTTCCTCCTCTTTGACAGGACTGGTGATGCCAAGATCACCCTCAGCCAGGTTGGTGATATCATCCGGGCACTGGGGCAGAACCCTACAAATGCAGAGGTCAACAAGATCCTGGGAAACCCCAGCAAAGAGGGTAAGTGCCCTGCAGTCTCTTGGGCCCTGCTTGAGGCTGGGGAACAGCAATTAGGGAACATCAAGCAGGAGACATCAATAGTCCCAGCAGGAGAGAGGGGAGCTAGGGGGGCTCTGCAACAATACATGGCATTTCACCAATTTCCTTGGAAGAGAATGATGCTGATGGGGCATAGAGGAAAACCTTCTCCTTAGGATGTGGAGAATTCTCCGTAGGGACTGTTCTGGTGTCAAACCAGTGTTGGTATAACACACACTTTTTGCTCACAGTCCATCAGTGTCCCAACCTTTGCTGGGGAGCTGTGAGTCCATTTCTAACAACAGATACTCAGCTCTTTAGGTCCTTCCAGGATCTTCTTCATAAGCCAAGACATGTCCAGGGACTGGAAACCCACCTGTATATTTCAGCTTACTGGAACAGTCTTCCCAAAGCTCCTACAAACCTGGGCACATTGAGATATAGGTTGGCCATTTATCATTGCAGCCACTTTCTATTTCCTTTTCAACCCTTTCAGAGATAAAAAGAAAGGATAGATACTGTAGCCCCCTCCTTTTAACAAGGACCTAGAAGCAGGTGATCCCTGATTTCAGGCATGCAGAACCATGTTAAGACAGGATAAATTATATTCAAACCCTCTGGCCTGGTAAAGACAGCTCCCAGGAACAATTCAGAAAGTATTAGCACCAGCAGGAAGTATTGAGGACTAACACAGAGGTGAGATCATACCAGAACTTGCAGTGATTCCAGCAATAACTGACAGTGACTTTGATACAGCTGCGTAGAAAAATAGTTTTTGTAACAACTGCATCTTGAAAGATACCTTCACATTTCTGTCTATTATATTTTGTTGCTGCCCAGATGAAGGCTGGCAATGGAAAGATCCAGGAGGAAAGAAAAAAAGAATAAAAAAGATGCTTTTATTTGGCAGCCTTGCTCAAAAAA
>VZRZ01000597.1:1526622-1558580 GCA_013398175.1 Climacteris rufus
AAAAAAGCCCCAAACACCCCAAAACAAACCAAAACAAGCAACTGGGGAAGTACTCACTGATTACAACTTCTAGCTCATGTGAGGAAAGGGTTAGATGAACAAAGCTTGGGAGTTCTTAAACCTCCATTTTGAACATGCCCAAATTTACTATTGGCACCCCCACACTTTACTTTCATAGTTTTAATTAATTTTATTTTTAATTAATTTTAATTATTAATTTAATTAACTAACTAATTAATTAGAATAATTTTAATTTTTCTGCTAATAGGCTCTGCCACCACATCAAAGAGACCCTGAAGAGGTCAGTAATATGTGAGCAATCTCAGGGGCTTGCCTAAGTCACCATATCCCACCCTGGTTATCTTTTCCCCACCGCTGGGGCTCAAGATTTCTTTTGACTGTATTCTGCAGTTCCCTCACTCTCCAAATCCTTTCAAAGATCAACTCATACAGCAAATTTCATTTCTGAAGGAAAAAGCATGTATGCAAGCATACAAAGCTATGTGAGAAGGATCCTAGAGCAAGGGTAAGAAAAATCAGATGTATGTGAAAACTAACTCACAGGCTAAGAGAATCTAGATTCTGCAAAGGAGCTGTGAAATCCTGAGGCAAAGAATAGAGTAAAGCCTAGAAAGAGCTGTGCAAATGAGGTAGAGGAGGCTCTCCCATGTTTCAGGGCAAATATGCCTACAAAATACACACACAAGTGTATAGCATGTAGCAACCAGTGTTTTTTTCCAGAGATGAATGCCAAGAAGATTACTTTTGAAGAGTTCCTGCCCATGCTGCAAGCAGCTGCCAACAACAAGGAACAGGGCACCTTTGAAGACTTCGTTGAAGGTCTGCGTGTCTTTGACAAGGAAGGCAACGGCACAGTCATGGGTGCTGAGCTCCGCCACGTGCTGGCTACTCTGGGTAAGGGATCCTCCTCTCTGCAAGCACTTCAAAAACTGCTGCTGGTCCAAGGCATGAGACAGGGAGGAAAGGCAGTCCAATCACTTGGAAGAGGTAGGAGGCCACCAAGTCAGACAAGACTCTGGGTTTCCTAACTGGGAATCCACAAAGAAAGCAAACATAGCTTTGGGTTTTCTACTAAAGACCAAAGGAAAGGGCTAGGTTTATGACATCTAAATTCACACAAGATATTAAGAGTGCCTATTATTTGATGAATAAAGAGAAAGGTCTGTACATCTCAGTGACATAACACACATGGACAAAAGTAGATGACTTTCTGCACAGTTTTTTACTCTGTAGGAATAACTGGAATCCCATATATGCATATATGTCTCTGTCTTCTAAAGAAAGTTACAATTAATTAAGCTCATGTCATACTCAGAACATAAGGAAAGCCTTTGAAAAACCTGTAGGGTTCAGCCTCAGTTCTGTGTGGAAGAATGGAACAAGTTCTCTCTGCTCTTAGGTGAGAAGATGACAGAAGAAGAAGTAGATGAACTCATGAAAGGTCAGGAAGACTCAAATGGCTGCATCAACTATGAGGGTAGGTGCAAGAGTTCAACATCTGTCCCACACTTCTCCCTCTCTCACCATTTCATTACAGTGGGCTTTTAGCTTCTCAGGCAAATCACACAAAGCTCCAGCTGAGTTAGGTCAAAAGCCTCATGTGTGAAAAGGACTGTGGCAATGTGCTCATCCTGCAGTCACACCATGCAAGGTGTGACTTGATTCAGCCACAACAGAGGAGGCTGTTTTGGCCAACACCAACTCTCTAGACTTTGACTTTCTGTAGAGCAGTAGCAATGATTGGAACCAACAGCTACTGTCTTATCACACTTCTGCAAAAAGAGAGTTTGGTTTATATGACATTAAACACTTAGAACTTTCTATCAGTCTATCAGATCAAATCTGACCAGGAGCACATTTTTAATGCCATCAGCTCATGAACAACTGTTACTTTTAGAGTTACTTCCCAAGGTTAGATTTGCTGCTCCTTCTAACTAGCATATCCATATTCTTCCACAGCATTTGTAAAGCACATCCTGTCTGTATAAGTGGAATTCTCCAGTTACCAAAGGGTATGTTCTTCTCATTTGCACACTTAACTTTGTCTGCTTGCTATGCTTAAAGGCTTTTATAAACCCATGGCCAACATACGCTACAAAACCAACGTGACACCAACGTTTCCCCAACATTATGAAAAGAATAAAATGAGACTGTTGTCCAAAAGAAAAGCAAACAGGAGTGCAGATTCCCAGCTCTTGTTCACAGCCCTGTAACTCATTGCTAACTGTGTTTAGTAGATTTTTCAAACATACACAATGCAAATTGACAACCTGAGATATTTATCCTACAAGTAATAATGAGATTTCTTTTTAAAAAAGGAAATCAAAGCAACACCCTCTAATAATTTATAGACTTCTGTTAAGACAGAGTAGCCTGAATACTTGTATGACCTACTGAGGACATCTCTTCAAACAAAATAACCATCTGGAAAAGAATATTGTTACAGTCATGATCAATAGCAAGAGGGGGCTTCAAAAGCACCTGATTATTTAGCAATTTCCCTACAAAGTAGAGGGGGAAAAAAAAACCACAACAAAAATTCCCCAAGCCCCCACAACCTTTATATGCTACTATTTGGTCCAAAGCAACAAAAAAACCCCAAAGCCAAAACCAAAAAACAAAACAAAACAAAACAAAAAACAAAAACAAAACACAAACCCCAAAACAGCAACTCCCTTTAAAATGCAAACAAACTACTGTGGGCTTATTTGAACTGCCAGTTATTCTATCCAAGGAAATACACATTCCCAACTCCTGTATGAAACAAACACCCCAAAACAGAAATCAAGGGCTCAGTTTGCCATTTTGCAAGTGTTTCTTCAGCCAACGTTGACTTTAAATACAACTCTCCCATTCCTTCTTCCCAGAACAAGCCAAATTCAGGAAGACCAGATGGCACTCAAGATTTGCCTGAAATTCTTGCTCAGTCTGCCACCATCAACATGGAAACTGCAGAGAACTGGATGATATGACTCCAACCCCACCATTTTTTACCAGCACGTCCATGGGTATCACCTCTGGGTCACTACACTTTTATTAAAAAACCCCAAGCTTTTACCAAGGCAAACTAGATGGAATAAACTCTACCATCCAGGGTCCATCCATCTCAACCATCTCTTTCCATGTTATTTGCATTGAAACAATGTAATTTCTTGGAAAAATAAAGCATCAATAAATCCCTGTGGTCACTTTGTGGGTACAAAGTCTTTTTTCCCCCCCTCTGAGTCTGTTCAAACTCACTCAAAGCAGCACTCATCAGTTAATTTACTTTCCCTGTATATTGCATATCCCAAAATAAAGTTTTATAAAAACTACAGACATTTCCAGGAAGTCACTCTACTTAATCTGAGTGAAAAAAAAAAATGTTTGGGGTCTGGGAGGAAGAGTAATTAGGGAACTACCACCTACATCAGCACTTACATCATTTTTGGGAGAAGGAGACCTGGTGGCTGATGTCAGAAAAGTTCCTAAAGCGGCAAGACCCAAAACCAGGCAGGGTAGCCCTGCTGCAGGGGTCCTTGCAGAGACACTCTTCCCAGCAAAATCTCCTCTGTACTGCCTCAACAACAGGTACACAGCACTATTAGGAAAGGATCCTACCTGCTGCAGCTTTATGAACAACTAGAATGAGCAATCAGAAATAACAGCCACCCTGAAAGGCTCCGTAACTGGGAACAGACCCGTGGCCATGGCAGGAAGAGGCCAACGACCTCTTCTGCAGTGGCAGTGGGAATAGCCATCACTCAGGGAAGTATTGTTACAACCCTGCCCTTAAATGTAGCTCCTCTCTCTTCCCTAAGTGTTCATGAAACTGCCTTAATCCCCATGTGGGTATCAGCCTGTTCTATTAAAATCCTACTTTGCCTTATTGAGTTGCTATGCATGAAGTGACTATAATTCAAGTGCCAACAGGTGCAGCGGGGGTGGCTGGCACCAGAATAAACCACAGCCGTTCAAACAACAGCTGCCTCTTTTCTGAGGCTTCCCAAAAAATCTCCCATTTAAACCCTCACCATGCTCATAGACAGGGCCAAATGAACATGTGAATTATACCCTGTCCAGAGGCTTATGCCAGCAGACAGCTTACAAAGGCTTGCAGTTGCTACACTCACAATGCAAAAAACCTGGGACAGAAGAAAGAAAAAAAAAGGGAGTTATTTAACTTCATCCTAAAAGGGCAATTTTAAAAAACATGTGGAATACATAAGCAGATTCAAGGCACTGCTACACAGCCTACTGTTCCTCAACATCCTGCCCCTACAGCCACGCTCCAGGCAGTTTCTCTTTCCAAGAAACTGTGGACTTCAGTTGCTGGGAAAGCAAAAGGCAAAAACCAAACCAACAGTTCACTATATATATATATATATATATATATGTATACAGACATATATATGTATGTACATGCTGTCGGCCTCCCTTTCACACTGCCCTGCAATGCTGCACTGACACAGCCGGTCACAGAACCTGCCTAGCCCAAGGTTGGACTCAGCCCTGAAGGAAAGGCTGAATTTTCCATCATATTTTTCTTCCGAAAATTGCAAGTTGGACTAATTTCTAAATATCTGGGACCCAAGCCTGGACAATTAACAAAGTGGGATGGCTTCTCATAACTGTAGAATTAGATATATTTTTAAGGTGGCTATTTTTTAGAACTCACATTCATATTTTTGTTTAAAAATTGCCAGATTATGAGACATAAAAAGGCTGACAGTATTTCTCTGGATTCTAATTGCAAGGAATCGAGGTAATATTAATTACACTACTCTCACTCCTCAAAAATTACATTACAAATAATTGTTACAGACAAAACAGATGAAAACAAAAAGAATACTCCTTTCTTACTAAACTGAAGTTGAGCCTCAAAGTCATGTACAGAGAATGGATTTTTATTCTATCCCAAGGTTTCACTAATTAAAAAGGAATCCATCCCAAATTGAGACAAATATCTGAAAAAATGTTCACATTCTCATAAGAAAACAATTTTGGAGTGATCTTAAATAATTCAGTCATTTATAAAGAATTTCAAATACTTTAAATACTACCAGCCTCTTTCATCTAGTTGCAGAATCAACAAACTTTTTTATTTATCCATTTTGAAAATGTAGAAACAAGATGATTTGGAAACCTAATGATGGGATTTGGGGGTCTTTTTTAAGAAATACACAAAACTGTCTTAAAAACAGCTTTAATTTCATAAATCCCACCCAAATGATACCTAATCTGACAGCACAGTTTGGAAATGCCTAAACAGCTTTGGTGCATCTGTAGGAGAGCAGAGAAACCTCTCACTTTGCCTCAAAACCATTCAAAGTTTGAGCTTTTTTCAACCTACTGCCTCCATGCTAGTAAAACAAGCATCACTCAAGGCTGTGATCCTGGGGAATGCTCCTCACAAAATGCTGCTTTCTCTGATATTTTGTGTTCATCTAAGGAAGAAATACTCTGCACAAGCAACTCCTCCAAGAGAGACTGAAGGCCCCAGCAGCAGGGGAAGGAAAGCCAGCCTGCATCTGTTCAGGCTCTGAATAGAAAAAGTAATTTTCAGTCCCTTGTCATCTGACACCTCTTGCCATCATTACATTTGCTTTGTATTTTAAATAGAACGTGGTTAACAAACATACTTTCCACTACTCAACCCAACTGACAGTTTAACTCCTTGGGACCAGGGCTAAATCCCCAGAGAAAGGTCCTCGGCACACAGCACCAGACCCAGCAACTGGCACAGGGAGCAGGCAGCTCCGAAAAAAACTGAGAGGGAAGTGTCAGAGGGAGGGGGGAGAGGTGCTCATCGAGTCCAAGGATGTAATTCTGCTCTTGGCAGAGGCTGTATTCATTGGATGAGCCACTACCACACATCTCCACAGCGGTTTTGCCAGGCCAGGGATAGCCAGGAAGCCCCTCAAAGAGTGGGATTCATGTGCATGGAGCAGAATGGATTTCAGACAGCAGGAAACTGCAAGAGGAGCAATGTTCCTCAAATTAGCACTGCTCAAGGGCCCAGCTCCCTGTCTAAGAGGCAGAGGCTGTTTTCTACTACTCACAGTGCTTTTTGTTGAAGGCATCCTAGACCCAAAAGGGCTTTCACAGTTAACCATGTTATCAACAGAAAGTCCTCTTAGATGCAGGAGCTGAGTATCAGAAACAGAGGCTACTCGTAAAAGGAACAACTGTTTCTGCGCTCTAACAACATTTGTCCTGGTCTTGGGCTATATTTTAATTTATTTTAGAAGAATGATCTCCAGCCAGTGGGTGGAGCTGCTCTAAGCAGAAATAGACACCATATGGACAGAAAGAGTCATTTATCCAGGACAACAAAGCCCAGCAGGTCAGGTGTGCCTGATGTGTCAGGAGTTGTTTACTGGTGTTACAGGACCAGCGTTGTACACGGTGAGCACCACCCACTGCCCCAAACTCATTTGGGCAAGGGTTGTTCAGATATGTCACCTCAAAACCCCCTCTGTGTGCCTCTCTTTTCTCATTTGCAGGAGCTGCAAGACACTGGCCATTTCTCCCTCCCAAGACCAAGAAACTGAGGAAGCACAACAGGGTATAACATCACCTGGGTCCTTCACACAGATCCGCTAGCCCTGACCCTCATGGCACAATGGCAAATCCAAGAGAAGAAAGCTGGGCAAAGACCTCCTCTTGCAGGCAGGCAAACTTGACTGTTCACATCACTAAGCCCCCTCAGCCTTCATATCTGCCTCCTTTACATTAGTACTGAGGTATTTTTAAAAAGCCACAGCACACACAACGCTCCTGTCTGAACAAATGCCACAAATGTGAGTGTACTATTCCCTCCCAGTGAAGTAAACTTCCTTCCACAGCAAAATATTTTCCTTTCTCACATAAGTCTCCTCCTATGGCACTGCATACCATTGTTACAAGAACAATTGTTCCACTTCAGCAGGTTTTCAACCAAGTCTCAGACTTTAAACACAACACAGTCAAGCACTCTTCTTCCAGGTTGTCCCAGTTTTGCTTGCAGGTGTCGAGGAGAGGAGAGCAGTGTGAGCATGGCCAGTTTGCTATTTTATACCACTCAAATCGTTCATGGGGAAAAAGGTGAACATGTGCCATTTTGTTCCATTTCTTCCTCAGGGAAGTTGCCAACGCCCAGCAGTTTGGACTCTGCCTCTGTGTTTGAATCACCCTCTCTTTTGTGTACTTTTCTTATTAATACTGTTGCTGTTACTCTTCTTTTTTTATCCTATTGCTGTTTGTCATCTCAACCCATGGTCTCTGACTTTGTCCCTCTCTTGCCAGAGGCCACAGGGGAGGGGAGCGACTTATTCAGAGTTTAATTCCCAGCTGGTTTTAAACCACCACACAAGTACTATCTTATTGTCAATGCAGTCCTCCCACAACTTTAAATCTCCTCCCTTCTTATGCCAGGGAGGCTGACTTTTACAGGGAAGTGCTCAAAAATGTAACCAAGAAAAGATACTGCTTTAGTGTCCTGTTATTTGTCATTTATTTTATAACAAAAAAAAACCCCAATACTTTCATTTATCCAGGCACTTACTTCAAATTGAAGTCTGAAATGTTGCTGAAAATATCAAATTTCATACACATCTACCTTCTAGACTAATTGGCACAGTACATATCAGACCATAGTTTATTAGAATATTAAACTGAATTTTCCATTATCAAAATCTATGGTGTGGGAGGATGGTATAGATTAGTTCATAAACTATCATTTCTCCACCAATGAAACAATAATGGGTAGCAGCACTCCTACATCAAACTGTTTGCTGTAAAAAAAGGCAATTGCCAACCCTCTGGAAAGGCGTTGCACTAAGAAATTAATGAGGTAGATTGATAAGAGCAATAAAACATCTGTTTATTTCCTCAACAGCATGAAAAGTATTTCAAGAGGGATTATTCACACTGGTTAAAAGAAATAGCAATGACAATAATTATTTGTGATTATACTTTTAAACAGAAAAAATCACTTTCACCATGTCTCCATAGTTTACATGCATCATTTATTTTGTTGGAGTGTAGTCTTATGGTGGGTGAAAGGCATTAGGCACAGAGCAATGTCACAGGGTGAATTGCAGCCAGTGGCATGGCTCCAAAGAAATTCAGCTCCTGCTCAACCTCACAAACATCCTTTGAAGCTCACTTGGCGTCTTCACAGCCTTGCGAGTAAAACTGGTCAGTGAGGAGCACATTAGAGAGGGACCAGGACAGGAAAAAGCACAAAGTCTTGAGAAATCCAAAGACAAAAGCAGCCACAGTGCCTCCACAGTGATGTTCTCTATAGCCATCTGGAACATTTCTCCTTGGTCCACTTTTCTCTGTGCTGACCTTCTTCCTTTTCACCTCCCTTTTGTCTGCCAGGTAGCAAAAGGGACAGACTGTTGTGCCTTCAGTCTACATCAGAGCACATCGGTTTAAACAATTTCCAACCTCTTTTGGTCTTCCCTA
This sequence comes from Climacteris rufus, assembly GCA_013398175.1. Lineage (NCBI taxonomy): Eukaryota > Metazoa > Chordata > Aves > Passeriformes > Climacteridae > Climacteris > Climacteris rufus. Next base: position 1,535,077 of record VZRZ01000597.1, read on the forward strand.
GCAGGACAGGGCTATGTAGCATGGCTCACATCCATTTTCCATGAAGGCAGATCCTTAAGATAACCAAAAGGGAGGAGTAGTGCATAACAGGCTTCTACTTCACCAAGTCTGGCTGCACTGGAGGTTATTTTTCCATGGCTTGCTACAAGAACCAAGGGATCACAAGCAAACCCGAGGCACCGTATGGAATAAGAAGAGTGTGTCTTTCATGGGTACCGTGACATTTGTGAAGCAGGCTTGGAAATGAAAATGTGAAGACACAAAGCACCTATAATTTGTTACTGTTGGGGAAAAACAAATCTCATGCACTTCAGCCAATCACATTTTGGGTGTTTTGGTCTTGAAACTTGATTGACACTTCATGTAGATTTGCAGTTGGCAGCCACAGAATGCTTGCACTGCAGGGAAGGATCCTCGTGATACAACCCGTTTAAAACAGAGTTCCTTCACAGAAGAAAAGTGTTACCTAATTCAAAGCCCTTCTGGAACTGGAAAAGTTGCATGAGCTCCTTTTTAAAAATCTCGACAGCATGGCCATACTTAACTTTTCATGGCTGGATGTAAAGGAAGAGAAAACAATGAAGAAATCCTGTAGTCAGGTATACCTTGCAGGAAGGCCAGGACAGCACAGAGCTCACAACCTCAAAAACCTCGATTTAGTTGTCACAGAAAACCCCACTGGACATCTCCTTCAGTCACATCCCCTGCATACACTTCAGGCTGCATGACAGCAACTGTCTCTGCCCACAGCTACAGTGAGGATGATGGTGGTGTTTAGTTTCCTAGAGCCTAACTAATTAGCCAGTCATAAGAACATAAGCCTCATCCACCCTGCAGTAAATTTAACGTGTCTGGGGCCACCACCTAGCATTACATGCTTGGAGCAGAGGCCACAGGGAGCCTGTAGGACAGTTTTAAAACTTTACAAGAAATTATGACAGGAGAAAGCCTTAAAATAACTGCTAAAAATGAGTTCCCATCCACCCAAACGTTAACGTGCAAAATAGCGTAGAGATCCACTAAGCAAAGTTTTTGACTGTTTTCCAGAGATCCTGGTACTCAGGACTCATTAAAGTCTCTTTTCTCTGAAAAGAAGCAGCTCTTTCCAGTTCTGTTAGCTGAACTCTTTTCAAGGGCTCAAGCAAACATGTTTTGCTGAATTCCAAAACCAGCAAAAATAAGAGAAAGATACACCTCCTTCCAGGCAAAAGGGATTAATTGCTTCCTATGCTTTTGTTACCCAGTTTAGGATTCTGTATCGTTCAAAGAATTGTGTCTGTTATACACTTGAAACCACAAGCTGAGCTTCTTAGGCTATTACACTCCTCAGCTTTATCAGTTCAGAGACACAAAACCAAAATAAGTTTTCTCTTTTATATTTCTAGGTATCAGCTCTCCAGACTATTTGCTCAGGAAGGAATTTTCTTTCGCTCCTTGTGAGACAAAACCAGCCATTTTTTACTCCATGCTATACTGAACACTACCATTTTTCAAGTTGTTCCCTTTCATGCAAATGACAGTGCTTATTAACTGCCTCATTAGTTTAAAAAGTGGTTTCAATTCAGAGTTTCTCATCTGTAACATTGCTGTCTATCTGAAAAGCTAAGTTGGTTTTTAGAAGGCAACAAATAAAATACCTCTGCCTTTGCTTAACTTACAAGGTGCCTTCTGGTCTGTCCTTAGTCATTCAGGAACATACCTGATCTTCAGAGGTTGATGCTCTTACTGTACCTCTTGCTCATCCCTGATGCAATAAAAACCAACAGTTAATTGAACATATATGTGGTATGCAGGCTACAGAGCAAGAACACATTTTCAGAAGAGCAGGACTTGTTTACCTGCTTGGCAAATTTCCTAAGCTTGTAAAACCAGCCATGCAAGGAAGGCAGGCCAGTACCTACACAAGCTGACTACAGCCCCATAATCACAAAGGAGCCTTGCTGATCACCACAGCAGGAACACAGCCACCCCAGCACGCCTGCCTACCTTCTCTGAGCTCAACACCCACACCTGGGCAACGGGGGTGCTTGGCTAATTCACATTCTTGAAAGCAGCAAAGCACCTGTTAAAGAAATCCTTCTTTCCTCACTGTAGCTTCAACCCACTACATTAATCTACACAGTTTGGCAGTAACTTCCATCATGTTATTCCCACCAAATGTGGTGCCACTTTCTTAGACATAGACAAATTCTCTCTCAACCCCTTGCTAAATGGGGGATAAGAAAATGTACTTTTCTATTTCCTTGGACTAATAGGTCCAGCTACAGCTGATAAGCAGTTATTGGTCCCAGTGTCCAACACAATTATTGCAAAACATGGGAATGAGTCCATTCCACCAGCTTAAACAGAGACCTCTCGATCTCCTCTCACACCACCAACTCTGAACTGGAGAGAATGTTTGTGGCTAACGGCTGACTGAAGCTGGATTTCAGCTGAAGACCTGTGAACGAAATACCAGCTGTATCCAAACCCCCAGTGATTGGAACATGATGTATCCTGCACATTAAAAAAGAAAAAAAAAAACTGTTACAGGAGCAGAAAAGCTACAGAATTTAGGATTAGGAAACCTAGCTTCAAAGTTACTTGGCACTTCTGAAGAAAAAGTAGTTCATGAGGGCTGATCTCAAGTGTTGTCTTTATCATTTGAGCTCTACTAAATCAGCCAAATGGAGCGGCCTTCTCCTAAATAACAAACCAATAACAAACATGACTGAAACAGTCTGAAACTGTAAGCATCAACACTGCTTAAACAGAGATGCTTTAAAATACTATCAGAATTGTTTAATACCCCAACACAGGATGCCATTCATTTTAATTCTGCTATAATAAAAAGTACAGAAGTATAATAATATCCTAACACAACTACAGTGCTTACTACACATCCAGGAAGTAGCCCTTTTCTGGGAGATAATCCTTACTTGCACAGCCCTGTTTCATGCAATCCTTTAGCAACACCTTAAGTATATTCATATCTGCTGTGTTCAGCAAGTGCCTTTATGTGTCTTTTATATTCACAAACTGCTGCTCTAAACTAGGTTGCTCAAAAATCAAACGCATTTTTAATGGTCTGCAGCTGATTTACAAAGAACAAAACTGATCAACAGACAAACTTCACTGAAAATCTGAACTCTTCATAGCCTCTTTGAGAGCTTTTAGCCTGTGCCACATGCTAGAGTGAAGGCAGACTGATGAACACCTGAGTAGCTGAAGCTTCCTTCTTTGGTATCAGACTTTACAAATTCTCCCTACAGAGGAAATCAGTTCAGTCTGTAACTTCTATCTTCACTGGCAGTGCTCCCTGAAACTGCTGATCCTCTTGAGCTTTCATAGGAGTGATTTTGAAATAATTTACTGAGCAACTCTTACAGTCAAGCTCCAAATCAGCACTGCTGAATGCTGAAAACTGCTGAGAGCTGTCTAACAGACAAAGACTTGCCTGCACAGGCTTCAGGCCAGCATCCTAGATTGGCAACCTAAACCATATCAGTTTGAGATTTCATGGTTGAAGACCTGGGGGAAACAGAATCTGTCCCATGGTGAGATTTCACCTGCCACCACCACCTTCAGAACTGTCAAGTCACATTCTCAGCTCGTGAGACACCCACACTTGACTCCCATGTGCCTCTTTCTGCTGATTCCCAGCTACTGCTGGACCTCCAAGGCTGGAGGGCTGTGGGATCTCCCTGATGCTCCCAGGCACATGCTGAAGGAGGTGGCTCTTCTGCCAGCCATGTGCCCATTTCCTACACACGGTCAGAGAGTGAGAGCACAGCCGTGGTGCTCTGCCAGGATGGAGGAATGAGAGCTGCTTACCAGGGGCCCATGTCCACCTGCAGACACGGCCATCAGCTGCTGCTTGTCCCTCTCTGTCACATCGTCTCAGCCCCACATGACTGACACTGTGACCCCATGCAAAGGCACACCAAGAAGAGTCACATATCGAGGGAGATGTAAGATGAGAGCTCCGCATCTTATTCCAGCTCTCTCTGCACTATAATGCCAACATAAAAATGTTGGACAAAGAACATGGAGGTCTCCTGATGGGCACACAGGCTAAATTGGCACTGTGTTCTTTTTGAAAAAGCTGTTGCACATCAGCTTTAAATAACCTACTCAGAAACCAAACCTCTAGGCTATTCATACCATGAATGTTGGACATGAACAGTTGGACCCACTCTTTGCAACACAGACTGAAAGTCTAAAAAGGAAATAAAGAGCTTTGTGAGATAAGAGCGCTGTCACTTGTGTTTTCAAAACCTCTGGTCAGATCCTGCAGCCTGGCTTTACAGAGAGAATCACCATCACATGTGGCAAGCCAGAGGAACACAGTAACCACGGCTGTTTGAACACCCAGATACAGAGACAGCCATCTGGCAGAAATCACCCTCAGGGCTGGGACACGGTGGCAACAGCTGTCAGGGGAGCTCTTCAGACTGACTGATCGTTCCAAGAAGAACATACTTACAAGCAGATCTTCCACTTCAGATTTGTACCTTGGATAGCAAACATTACTCAAAGGCAAGTACATGACAATTAAGCTCTGAGAAAAATTAGGACAGTTGCATCCAAGGGCTGCATTAATTGCTAGTTTTCCACATTAAGTTATCTGTTATCAAAATAAGATCAAACATGCCTATCTCTGGAGGAGAACACCCTTCCACAGCAACAGATGCTGCTGCAGACATAAAAGGACTAATGATATCCCAGCTTAGGAATACACATGGAAGGTTGCAGATGAATTATTTGACAGAAAACATGCATAGAATGAGACTGGTTTGCTCAATTCTTTTTAAAATTCTTTTACTTTGCAGTGGGAATGAAAGACAACAAAAAAATTTCTCTTCTTAAAAACAGGTAATTTCTTTTATATGGCTGTTCTTACCTGAATATATTTGAACAGCCTTCCTGTCTGGAGAACACCCTCAGATGAAGATTAAGTTTGACAAAAACCAACCTGATTTACATTCCAACCTGTCTTACCCATAAAGCTTTGAACACTTTTCCTCGAGGTAATCTGTAATTCATTTATTTGCTAACTCTGTATCTAGCAAGTCCATGTGCATTTTCTTTTCAGCAAGATAATACTTTAAATAACATTCAGTGTAGTAAACGTTAGACATTGTTTGCAGCAAAGCAGGCACTGAAGAGAATGCAGATCCTTTCCAGCTGTAGCAATGACATACTAACAACAGGAATAATTAAAAAAAAAACATAAATGAGTGACTCAGACTGCTCAACCAAACCAATTTGTGGCAACTCCCAAATGACACAAAGTCCTCAGGTCAGGGATGTACATGCTGTAGGGGAGCCCGCTGACTCGGTGTGTTCACATTACACTGGCAACAGTTCTAATACCAGAGAAACAGCTATTGCTACTGCTGGGTATGATGGGGGTGGGGGGCACACTGTTTATCACAGAGTACCAGAGATCAGAGCAGTTTGGAGTGTCAAGGGAAAAAGTCTGCCATCAACCTAGCAGGGGAGAACTACTAATAATTTACATCCAATAACACAGGGCAAACCATATCCCTGTCCTGAGCCATCTGTACCAGAGGTCAGGAAGGAGGGCAGGCCCCGTACTGGTATGGGAGATGACCATAACTAAGAGAAAGCATCACTGTGAAGGGCAGAAAATAAGGATTAGAGATTCTGCCTGGGACTATGCCTCCAGGGCACTTAACCCTGGCTCTGCTGTGTCTCTGTACAGACCCATTAGGCTCTTGCAAGAAAAGCACAACTCTGAGCTGGAAGCAACATCTATAAGCAGCAACAATGCACTCTCTGCCCTATTGCAGTACCTACTTCCTGAAAGCCTATTCAAAAAGAAAAATCTTGTTCTTAACGTCCAATTTTTTGTAGCCACCCTTCTTCCCCAAAAATTGGCATGCCACTGTCTAAGGCATTTCCTGATGCCAGAAACTGATACTTGAAACCTGGACAGAGTTTACTTTCCTGTGGCTTAGGACAGGATCTACTATCTCTCAGCACCCTTATCACTTCACCCCGTGCGTAGGTGATGGGATATGTTCTGCCACATTTGCTTGCTACAACAAAGCTGCCAAGACTGTCAATTCTGCCACCTGGCATCCCTGGGAATGCAAATCTCTGTCAGGCTCCTGCTTGCTAACAGACCTGCCACCAAGGTGCTGGGCTTACCCAGGAGCCTGCACCAGCCTAAGGAAGGCACTTCCCAGAGGGCTGTACCTGCCAGGACCTCATAAGCAGAGACAGATTTTACCTCTGGGCATTCAAGTTCAGTAATTCCTAACAACCTCCTTTTTACTTCTTCCCTATCAACTGCTCCTGTGTGGTTCCCCCCTGCCTACTCTGATACAATAATATAAGACTCCCAAATGAAAAAACAGTACAAGTTTCCAGGCAGCAAGTGGTTTTGTAATGCAGGTGCTTCTGTGTTTAAGTGCAGCCAGCCAGCTCTGTGCACTGCCAGGGTGTCACACCAAAACCACAGCTCCCCACCGAGAGGCACGGCGGCTTTCAGACGGGCCCATCCATAGGAACAGCCATTCCTGTAGTGCCATCTCCTGGCTAAAGGTGTAGCTTCACAGCAGCTGAAAAAATATGTGTTAAAAAACTTAACAACACGTTTAGATTACTGATCAATATAAAAACCCACCCAAACGACGGGCATTCTCTCAACAGATTTTGTACTATTAACTCCCAATAAAGTATTAGTTTAAAATGATGAGGTTTTGAAAAATATGTTCTGGTCTGACCTGCTTTGCATTTTAAGCCTTTTCAGCATTTTTTTTTTTTTAATTTCTAAACAAATATCAAGGTACAAAAGTTCCTTTTTGTCTAATTGTTTTGTGTCATCTCAGGACTCCAGAGGGCTCCACAACACCATTTAGGGAGTGAGGAAAGTATGTAAAACCCCAGTTATGGGAATGATACATTGCTTTAACCCCATATTTAATGATGACTGGTAACAAATATTTTTTAGATAGCAGATCTAGTTATCAAATCTAGATATCATATCTAGTTATATCTGTCAGTTTGTAGCCGAGGATACTGTTGGTAAAAGAAGCCTCTTTCTTGGTGAAAGGTGCCCCTTTCTGGCTCAAAACTCTGCCAAAAGAGCTGACTTGGCAGAGTATCCTCTGTCAGGACTCTGCCCCGTGCAGCAGGGTGACCTCAGGAGCCAAAGGGAAGAAGAACTACGAGCAGACTATTAAATCTTTATCCTTTCCTCCACCTCCAGTGGTGTGCTTCTTCCTTGAAGTACGGAGCCCCCCAACATGGGAATAACCGTTTGAATAAAACTTCCAAGTTGGGTTTTTTTTTTTATTTTTTAATCAGAACAGTTACGAGCGTTGCAGTAACTGGGGGGAAGGTAATTCTGGCAGCGGGAGATTGTGACTACTGACTCACTGACCACTTACTCAAAACAGACTCCAGACCCGAATGGAGGGAAGAACTGCACATGAGGACTAATTAGCATGAGAAGCCAAAGATATAAATAGGGGATGGAGTACCAATTAATAAAGAGGTTAGGTAATAAAAGGTATGCCTTTGTCTGTTAGAATCTATAAATAAAGCATTCACGAAGGGGGAATTAGCCTTTTATGGGTTACCACCTTGCCCCCTACTTCGTGCAAATTAGAGTAAAAAAACAGAAATACTTTGCCTCAGTGTGTGAATTGGTGCTGTGTGATGGGTAACACGCAGAGCAACACCTCCACCCTTTGGAAAGCCACTGCACACGATAAACATCAAACGACTACTTCAGGCAACCAGCACTCAAAAAAAACAAACAAAAAAATAAAATAAACCAAACAAAAGAGTGCTACATTATTTTGGTGTGGCGGTTCTGCAAACCAACACCCGCTGAGAGCAGGAAGAGCAGGCCCGCGAAGGCACAGCGGCCACAAGGCCGAGTGAGGGGCAGCCCTCAGGGGACGGGGCTCAGCGGCCCGAGGAGGGGGCAGCCCCCGCCCTGAGGAAGCGGGACGGGGCCACGGCCAGGAGGGTCTCGCCTCACGCCGGGTGCCCTCACACGAACCGCCCCGAGCGCACAACCCCTTCGTCCAGCTGTCACCCTCGCTCCCGCTTCCCTCCGTGACGCGATCGGAAAGACACATTAGAAAAACGCTATTTATAAAGCTAGTTCGCCGGAAGAGCTTTCCAGCCGTAGGTGGGCGGGCCTAGGGACAGCTCCCAGCGCCGCAGCGGCGGGGCCGCCCTGCCCGTCCCCCCTGCCCCGTAAGATGGCGGCGCGGCTGCTCCGCTTGCCCGGGTTCCTGCGCGCCGCCGGCTGCCGGCCCTTCTCCGCCCAGCCCAGGTGAGCGGGGCAGCGCCGGCCCGTCAGGGTGCGGGAGCGGCCGGGAGCGCGGGCTCCGTAAGCACCGTGGTGAATGGCTTCGCCCGGCTGCGTGGGGGTGCGCGAGTGGGGCTGTGTATGCTGTATGTGCTGTCAGCGCAGGCGTTCTGTGTGGAGATGTGTACGCGCCTCTGTGTGCGTGTGTTCGGAGGGCTGTGCTCGCGTGTGCTCTGTATAGGTGAGGCGGGAGGGTTCTGTGTGTACACAGATGTACACGAGTGTGCCGCCGTGCCCCCAGCACAGGAGGCAGCCGCCCGGGAGCCCCAGCGCATCCCCGCGATCCGGCGGCCTTTGCTCGGCTTGCCGGGAGCCGCGAGTGCCGCGCTGGCAGCCGCTCCCGGACAGCGCCTTCCCTCGGCGCGGCCGCGCTCGGGCTCGGGGGCTGGCGGAGCAGGGCAGGAGGGCGCTCACCTTGCCCGACCTTCCCGCTGGCTCTCCCCGGACTGTCCTTGGCATAAAGCAGCAGCCAGGCCTTTCCCTGGGTGACACAGGGGGTGTGAGCCACAAGTAAACAAAAGGGTGGGCTTAAATCTCGCCATCATCTTAAATAGCTTTAAAAATAAGGTGGAGTTTTTGAGAGAGTCACTGCGTGCCTAGCTTTGAGAGTACAAAATACTCAACAAGCAAGTTGCTGTATCGCTTTTTTCCGCAATACTATTAGAAGTAAATAGTCTGTGTTTCAGGTGTGTTTATTACACTGGCAGAGCCTGAGTAGCTAGATGTGGTAGTAAATAAAAAGTTTTTGTCTGTATAATGAAGTAAATAAGCATGGGCTCAGCCGAGTTTTGTAGGACTACACAGAGTTGATGTGCCGAGGAACTGAGAGATTAACAAAATAGTTTGAGAAAGGCAGAGTGAATGTCTTTTCCATGTACTCAGCTCTGTACTTAAAATTTCTGAGGACTCATGGCAATACAATAAAAACAAGTCAAAGAATCCAATGCACAAATGTAAGAAGTGAATTTTTGTTTCAGCCTTGAAGTAGTATGTCATCCTTGGCGTTCCAAACCTCTACAAAAGCTTTATAAACCCTTCTTTCTTACTTCATAATTATATGTTCCTTGTGTGGTTTCTACTACTGACCTTTACCACTGTTTCAGTTTTTATTTTTTTGTTAAAGAATCATTTTATTTTCACGTATGTTTTCATTAGGATAACTTTATTCTTTTACCTGTAAATGTATTATTATTGGTTTTCATTTATTTGAAGTGTTAAGGACAAAGCAGTCGTGCTTTGCCTCCATTAACAGCCCAGTGGAGTGCAAAGTATGTTCTTTGTATTTATCATGAGTGTTCTTTAGACCTTATGGTGCGCCAGAGGTGGGATGTGAACTGTATTTAGTAACATGGGTGTTTCCTCCCTTTTGAAAGGGTTTTGTAAATGGGGTGGCTGTGTCCTAACAGATGCATTCGTTTGTTTTTTTAGTCCTCTGCAAACTGAACAGCATGGCACAAAGCGCCTGGAACCATCTTCTGCTAAAACTCTGGTTGATATAGGCACTCGGAGAATCTTCTCCTCAGAGCATGATATCTTCAGGGAGAGTGCCAGGAAGTTCTTTCAGGAAGAAGTGCTGCCCTTTCACGCAGAGTAAGATAACCTCTTAAACATTTTGGTTTGCCAATATGTATTTTTTTCCCCAAAATGCTTTTTAGGGTGTTAGTCCTGAGATGACAGGATAAACAGGTTATTAGTTTTCATGTACAAGCTTTCTATTTCAAGTTTACCAAATAGAAATAAACCTGTGAAAGTCATGCGTGAAGGAAAATCACACATAATCAAAGTTGGCTGCACCCTTTGAGCTCCAGTGTAGACAATCTGGCATCCTCAGCTTAGGCCCATGAGCAGACAAATGCAGTTTGTGGAGTTCCAGCAGAGTTTCCCTGCTTGTAGGGTTAACTCTGACACTGATGTTTTTGGGGTGGAGTTGGGGGGCAGTTCGGTGCCCACACTACTGGGAAATGGTCACTGAAAAAGGCATTGATCATGTGTCCAGGTTACTGTCTCTCTTGCAGGAGATCTTGGAGCTACATACAAGTTCATATAGCGTGGTGAGGTGAATTATGTATTACCAAGAAACTTTCACAAAGCATACTTGAATTTCTTTATTTTTTGTTTCTGTGGAAGTATGTGTGTTTTCTCTACGATGTAGAAGTGTAGTAATTCCACTGAACTAGAGCTGGAGGGGGGTTTTAGCCCTTAATTTAGCCATATCCAATCACCTTATAGTTGTGGAAAGAAGTTAACTCAGGATACCATTTTGAACTGAAAGTGTCAAGCTGCAGTAGTCTTAAGCAATTTCTACTTTGCTTTAAGTGTAAACAGCAAGGATTAGTGAAGGGCTTATTCTGAACTTGCCCTGCTAGATGGGAGTATCCTAATATAGCTCAATTGTGTGTCAAGGAGCAGTTGAGGTGCCACAGTTGAGTGGGTGGAGTGTCATGGCTCTAGGGCAGGAATGAACAGCAGCAAGCTTACAGCAGCTTTGGTGACAACTGGGGTTTTTTTTTATCCTAGTAGTATGCTCTTCCACTGTACAGTCATATTCTGTCCAAAAAAACCAGATGTTTTCCCTCATTTTTTGTTAGAAAGACTTAAAGGGCAGGTTTGTGAGCATGTATTGGCTCTGCTGAACATCCTGTTTGCTGTGTTGCTGACACGATTTCTTAGAGCGGCTGGAACAAGTTGTACTTGTGTTCTTGCATCACTTCAGTGACCGATGGACCACTGTTCTCACACCTCTCAAGTAAACAAGGAGGCTTCAGGCACAGTATATTTATTGTCTGGGCTGATGTGAAGAGGCAAATGTAGCAGCAATGAATGCAATTGTGGATTATTGTAAGGAGAAGTTTTGGTGCTGGATGAAGTAGAGACAGGAATGTCTCTGAAAGTGGGTATCAGGGGAAAACAAAGATAGTAAAAAGAGATTTAAGATTTCCAGTGTAGGGGCAAAAGCTCTGTGAATGAGCTTAACTACTGGCACAGCTTACCCAGAAAAGCTGTGGCTGCCTCATCTCTGGGAGTGTTGAAAGCCGGGTCAGACAAGGCTTGGAGCAACCTGGTCCAGTGGAAGTTGTCTCTGCCCATGGCAGGGGGTCTTCCAGCTCCCTTCCAATCCAAACCATTCTGTGATTCTCTCATTCTGTTCTGTATGGAGGATAAGATACTGGGTTAATTGTGGGTAAACAGCTGTGGTATAGCTCTGCTGCACACAGGTGCATCAGAGAAATATCTCTGATACAATCTGTTTACCGTGTAATTTTAAAATTGTGGCATTAGGAAAAAAGGCATTAAAAAAAGAAAACCTGGACCATTCATGGCCATACAGCTTCCTACAGAGCTGGCAAACCCCATAAAAAAGCACTGTTTTTCCAGGAACAGGTGATTCCTGGGGTGTTAAAGTTTGCAAACTGTCAGCAGCTAAGCCTCAACTATCTACACAAGCTATTTACACAAACTTGAAAATACCTTAAAGCAGTAATTTACCATGATACAGTATTGACTTGTAAGAAGTGCACAGGGACCAATTTTTATATAAAACTGACCAATATGGTATCATTTCGTTCTGATAAAGCATTTCTCATTGGTAGAAGTGAAGTCTTTCACAAAAGATGTGTTCTACTCATTTTGTATGTGGGTAGATGTCCATTTGTAAATGGAATGTCAGGAAGATAAAGACCTGCCTGTAGTTATCCAGGTGTTTGGGGCTAAATTGCCTAAATACCAGTCTGGTATAACAAGTCTTAATGAAATCCTATCAGGTTACACGCTGGAAGCAGGAGTTCAAACTTGTTTTACAGTTGGTGTCCCTGTAATGCCAGTGGCATCTGTGGGCTTGAAGATTAGAAACCCTGTGATTAAGCCACTGCTTCTTGGCTGTGAATTACGGTTGCCTGTGCACTCTGACACTGTCTGTTGGTGTTCCAATGTGAAGCAGCAGCCGTGACAAATAAACAGGAGCACATGGTGGGGGGTTCAGTGTGTGACCCTGGTTTTCATTTTGCAGATGGGAGAAGGATGGCCAGGTGAGCAGGGAGCTCTGGGAGAAGGCTGGCCGTCAGGGTTTGCTGGGTGTTGCTATTGCTGAGAAGCATGGAGGCATTGGAGCAGATATTCTCTCCTCAGCCATCGTCTGGGAGGAGCAGTGAGTACCTGATGCCTCAGGAAGAATTTCAGTCTTGGTATTGTTTGTGACTGTATTTTGTTGCATAAGTTGTCCTCATTATAGGCTGTGTTTGCTTACAGAAAATGAGGTTATCTTTCCTGTGGAAAGGATACTTTAGATATATGTAAATCCCTCCTCTTTTGAGTATTCTGGATGATTGTTTGAGTAACAGTTGCCATTATGCTCCACTGGGTTTGTGACTGGGGGAAACAGTTTTTTTAGTCTGGTAGGTTATGTACCCATTTGGCTGTGAAATTACATTCTATAAATAACAGTAGAAGTGCCAGAAGCTCATATTCTCTGAGACTTCTGTGTAGTGGGGTTTTCTTGGTTATTGGGTCTATGCTGTAAGGGTGTAATGTTCAGTGTTCGAGTCTTTGCAGGACTTCTTTCTGAACTTCCCCCCTCCCATTTTTTCCCAGGATGTATGTTAACTGTACAGGCCCAGGGTTCAGCCTTCATTCAGATATAGTCATGCCCTACATTGCAAACTATGGCTCTGAAGAACAGATTAAACACTTCATCCCCCAAATGGTTGCAGGCAAGTGCATTGGAGCTATTGCCATGACAGAACCTGGGGCTGGCAGGTAAGGCAAATATTAAAACAATGTTCTTAACATTATTTGCTGTCTATCGGTTTGTCAGTGAAAAACATTCTGAGCCTCCTGGTTAGTTACTTTACTGACTAGACTATCCTACATTATAGGTAAGACCTCAAAAAACCTGTTATAGATTACTTTATTACAGCTTTGTCATTTCAAGGTAGCTCAGAATCCATTTCTGTGTCGTCCCACTGTGGGCAAATATGCTTTGTGTTTGCTTTTGCAGTCTGAGCTTATAGTTACCAACCTGTTTGTCATGTGAACATACTTTATAATATGAAACATACTCAGGGGAAAATTACATACCTTGGTAAAAAAGGCTTGACTTCACCATTAGCTTTTGTTGTGGAACAGAACACCTTGTTTTTCTTTCCTCTGAATCCTTTCAGAGAAATGTCCCCCCTTACCCAGCACGTGTGGAATAGACACTGCTGATCTGACCAGTTTGCAAAACAGAGAGGAGCAAAACCTGTTGGTGTCACGTTTCTACATAGGGTAGATGTTGCTCATGGCTTTTTCCCAGAGCCTCCTGATCAGGATTGAGCCTGCTTAGAGGATGTGGTTTTGCTGGCATTTGTCATCTAAGGCATACTGGTATAAGGGGATGCTGACCTGTTGATGTCAGTGCTTGTATTACACCACCTCCCTCAAGCAGAGATGGGGAAATGGGACCTCATGCTCCTGTGTGGCTGCAGAGATTTATCATCCTTTTCCACAGTGTGCTTGTGGTTTCTGTTACACTCAGCTATTTCACTGTGTCTCACTATCCTCATCCGTTTTCGCTGAGCCCGTGCCTGGAAGCTATAAAATCTGCCTTATTTTGTACTGGCTTCAATTCAAGATACAAATTGGAGTTTTCAGAATGGTTTTTTGAAGAACCTTTTGAATTTCCTTTTAGTGACTTGCAGGGAATACGGACGTATGCAAAAAAAGATGGAAGTGACTGGATTCTTAATGGGAGTAAGGTAAGTCCACAGACAGAGATACTGCTCACAGGCTCTGGGAACTGAATGCATTTAGCTGAATGCAACAGGATGTGCACCACTCTCAGCATCTCCTCCCAATCCTTTCATTTTTGGTTTGGGTTTTTTGTGGGGTTTATGTATGTTATGAGTGGGTTTTTTTGTTCCAGTTACTTTTTTTTTATGGGTCTTAAGATATTTCTGTTGCAGGCAATTTACAAACTGGTCAATGGGAGGGCTTGTTTAGGTTCTTTTTGTAGCTTTTAACTAACCCTCTCAAAAAGCCTATTTTCCCTTAGACTGAAGAAGAAGGGGGAAAAAAAGGTGCCCTGTAGTATAAGCAGGAGCAGGGCTGGGTTGTAGTACTGATGTTTAACAATAAAATATATACACTACTGCTGTGAAACCTTCCATGGCCTAAGTAAAAACTTGTGTTGCCACAATGCAAGCTGTGGAATCTTTATTCAGGAGCTTGCTGGTCATGTTAGAAAAAAAACCAAAACAGCTGCATCAGATGCTCTGAGCATGTTGTTAAGCTGTGGCAAAGCATTAACCACTTTTTTCATTACCATAATGAAGAACAAAAAGGCAGAAATAGTGTTGGAGTGTGGGCAGTTTTTAAAGCAATGAAATGTCTTAATCTTCTTTTGAAATGATAGAGACTTCTAATCTTAGCAGAATTTCAGTGTTGAGAATGTGTGCAAGCAAATATAGGTGCTAAAAAGGTGCTCGTGCTGCTCATTTGAAGCCAAGCAGGACACAAGGCACATTTCTTCTGCTGAACTTAAGATGGATCCATTTGACAGGCTCATGAGTTGTTCTACAGGATAACAGCAAGCAGTTGTGGCAGGAAGCCTTTGATAGTTTTGAGTGTTATGCCTTACTAATTTAATTTCTAGACAACAGAACCTCTGTGTTCATTTGATATCTACATTTGATACTGTGTTCCTTCTTTACCGTGGGACAGACAAAAGAAGCAGATCTGTGTGTTCTTTAACTTCACACTTCCTCCCCACACAATGCTTCTCAAATTAATGTCTGCCTTGTTCCACAACACTTAATACCAAAAGCTTTAAATTCTTCTGGACACTTGAACGTTGCCTTTCGGTTCCCTTGTGAAAGTGTCAGTGTAATTGTTCTTTCTGCTGCTGACCTCTGTCCAGCCAGCTCGTTGCTTTGTGCCAAGCTGCCTTTGTGACAGGTGTTCATCACCAACGGTTGGATGAGCGACGTGGTGATCGTGGTGGCGGTCACGGACCGGGAGGCCCGCTCCCCCGCGCACGGCATCAGCCTCTTCCTGGTGGAAAACGGCACGAAAGGCTTCATCAAAGGCCGCAAACTGAACAAGATTGGCCTGAAAGCTCAAGTGAGTTCACACAGCCCCTTGTGCAATAGACTTGGAGGAAGTCTAAAGCTGCTTAATGCCTGGCAATAGCTAAATAAATATAAAATGAAACTGTGGTGCTGTTCTAGCTGTTACACTTGAGAGCACAAGCGTGCACAGTTGTATCCTGATTTTCCTGTGGAAGTCTGAAGCACGTGATGTGCAAGGAGAGGCTGAGGAAGCTGGATTTGATGGTGCTGAAGAAGCCTGGGAGGACAGGATCTTACTGATGTCTTTAGCTACCTAATAATGGCTGTAGAGGTGGTGGAGCCAGACTGTTCTTTGAGGAGCACACTGAAAAGGAGAGTGGCAAGGGACACAAGTTACATTAGGGAAAATTGTATTTAGGTGTTAGGAAAAGAAGTCCACCGTGAAAGTGATTGTGTACTTGCACAGGGCCAGGAGGGGCCATGGGACCATCATTTTTTGTGCTTTGGGAAGCTTAATCAGATAAGGCCCTCAGCTGATTGTTTTTCTGGAGCTGCTTTGAGTAGGATGTAAGCTAGATGACTTCTGGAGGATCCTTCCGGCCTAAACAATTCTGGGATTTCAAGTTAAAGTGCACAATAGCAAGAAAAAAATAGGGCAAAATTAGTGTAATGAGATGATAATGTCAGACTCTTAACTACTGTGCTTCAAATCCTCTTAGGACACAGCCGAGCTGTTTTTCGAAGATGTGCGATTGCCAGCCAGTGCCTTGCTTGGAAAAGAGAACAAAGGCTTCTACTATCTGATGGCAGAGCTCCCTCAGGTAAAAGGAGTGTGAGTGTTTGCTGTCTGTAGGAAGAATACAGAGACAGTTTGTGTCTCGTTTAATCTTGGAGTTTGTGTATTGTGCTGAGCCACTGTGGATGCCAGAGCGGGATGTGTTGTGTGCAATCTTCTGCTGATGCTGCTGATTTTTAACTGGCAGAGTTGGATGTGTCGTTCTTTGGGCATTGCTAAAAATGTTGATATCCCACCAGCTCAAAGCCAAGATCTCTTAATCAGCAACCCAGCTATTGAAGAACCTGAGGGTAGTGTATTGAAAAGAGCATACCACAGATTGCTTGTGTACTTGTAGCATGGAAACACTTTGCTTAGTAAATTAAATGTAGCTGGGAGTTCTCTGATGCATTTGGAATTCTCTTTAAAGAAACAAGCACTGCTGTTCTAGCTCTTCTGCAAGTAGAAGCATATTAAAGTTACATGGAACTCTGTTCATATCACAAAATAAAGAAGTTGTTTAGCTGCCAAAATACCTTGCTAGTTTACAGCTTAGTTTATGAAGTTTTGGAATTACTTGGGAGGACAAAGAGGCAGTGTGGTTTTTCAAGATGTGACTGTGCTTTGTCAAAACCATGACACTGTATTTGCCTCATTTGGTAGGGATTGTGTTGTTTAATTTTATACTGTAAGTAAATACAAAACCTGATTGAAGGAAATTTGTCCTGCTTTAAAGAAATAGATAGAGGTTCAATGTAATGCATCAGACTTGTTTTCAGTGTTGCCAGAAACAATTGTTCTGCACTTAGTTTTTGTTTTTCACTGTGCTAAAGGAAGGGAAAGCCAGACATTTTTTGTAGGCTTTTTTTTTTTCCTGGAGTTGTCCTATTGAAATTGTTAAATGCAGTTGTTTTCTAAATTGAGCAGTGAAAGCCAGTAATTGAAACAGAACTTGATTTGAATTTTCCAGTTGGTAAGATTCCTGTGGTCAATTTGGAGCTATTCTTTGAGACATTGTGATAGAGCATTACCTTGCTAAAGACTTAAAAGTGAGCTTTGGGCAGCAAGGCATTTGTCCCACTCATTAATTTCAGTAATGCAGTGTGTGTGGTTTGATATTTTGTGTGAATTCTGCTCCCACTCCATCAATGAACAACACTGAACATCTGTGTCCTGATTGAGCATCTGATGCAGAGAAATGTAGGACTAACTCCACTGGATTCTGTAATTTGTGTTTCAAAAGGAAAGACTGCTAATTGCTGATATGGCTCTTGCTGGCTGTGAATTCATGTTTGAAGAAACCAGGAATTATGTGAAGCAGAGAAAAGCTTTTGGGAAGACAATTGCACACTTGCAGGTGAGTTAGAACTGTGTACAGATTGAACTGTGTACAGTTAGAACTTGTGTACAGATTCTGGTGTGTGCTGTGCATCTGTCTATGTGGAATAATGACCAAAGAAAGTCACTGGGCTGTTTTAGGCTGTGTTAGGCTGAAGCAGGCCAAGCTCCTGCAAATTTGGTTTATAGGATAGAAATGACTCCTATGGGCTAAGGATATTGGCTGCCTCTTTTTTTGTTATATTTTGAAATTATTAACAAAAAATCCATTTCTACATCATGAGGCTTCATTTGTCAGACTCAAATCTTTAGTTGTGAAGGGCACCAGAGGAGGAACTTCTAGAGGCTGGAATGCTAGGTATGCTTCAGAGGATCATGATCTTCATCTGTTTTCAAAGTTAACCTTCGGGAATCCATAATTCCAGATGGAATTTATTATGCACACGGTGTGACTTTGACACAAAAGAACTATATTTTACCTTTTTTTAATGTAGGTAAGGGATGCTTCCTGTTTTTAGGGGTTCACTGTTCAGACATCTCCAAAATCTCCTTTTTTTTTAGGCTAGGCCACTGCCAACCAGCAGGTGTACAATAAACTTCATAAAGTATATTGTTTTTGCCAACTAATTAATTTCTGCATGTCTCTTCAGTTTCCTTTGTTGCTGATGGCTTGAGTGTGCATATTATAAATAATCCTTTCTAATTAGAGCTCTGCCTTTGGGCTAATTCATTTAGTCATGCCACATTACAGCATTTGAAATGAATTCTTTCCTTGTAGTAGTACACTGGTCCAGTATGTTTATTGTTAAGGGAAGCAAGATTTTTTTTTTTTCTTACTTTTCTAGAACTGAAATAAGAAAGAACTTTTGTTACTGGATGATGTTTTTATCCTCTCCCTACCAGAATTACAAGAAGGTGGTCGAATGCCTGCCTGGTGTGGTTTTACATAGCCTTGTGATGGATTTTACCCCTTTTATCTAGACCTCCTTTCCAATGTGGCAGAACTCAGTGCTGAAAAACTTTCTGATAAACTAAAATTTCTTTTATTTTTGCTTATGCATCTTTGAATGTAGCTTGAACTCTGAAGAATGCATAGAAAAAACATTCAATAGATGGTGAAATCTTAATTGGGAAAATGTGTGGCTCTCCAGAGTGAAAGGAAGTTCCCTCACAAGAGGGAGCCGAGAGTGACAGAGCACTCTGGGCCTCCTGCCATGCACTCTCTAGGAATTTGTTTTCTCTTTCTCTTGAGCTTTTTCTCTTAAATTCATGTTTTGAGTTGACCTGGAGGAGTAAAGAGTAGTCATTTTGTCTAATAAGAGTGGTGAAGATGTAATAGTATGGAAAGTAAGGTGTCTTCTGATGTACAGAGCCAGTGTTGTTTGAAATAGTGATTTCTAACAGCAATCCTTTGGGAAAATGTTGTGTTTTCTACCTGAAGTATTAAACTGCACTATACTCTCTTTCCTCTCCCCTCTCTCTCCACTTCCAAAACAAGACAGTACAGCACAAGCTGGCAGAAATAAAAACACAGATTTGTGTGGCCCGAGCTTTTATGGACAACTGTTTGCAGCTCCACGCAGAGAAGCGCCTGGACTCCGCCACAGCTTCCATGGCCAAGTACTGGTACGTCTGACAGTCACACAGGTGCCACTTGCCTGCTCTTAACTCCAGCCATGTGCTCAGCAAAAATGGCACTTCCATTGCAAACTGCTGTTGGTAACCAGGTCAGTTTCAGCATAAAGGCCTGCTTTTAAAATAGGCTTCCATTAGCAACAAGATCACCACTCAGCATTAGCTTCAAGTAAAAGCAAGTGCTCCATTGGTATTGAGAGAAAAATTTACATTTTACTGGGGCAGTTTGTTGGTGAGTGGTTTTTTGGTTTTCTTTGTTGTATTTTGTGATGGGGTACGTGGCTTGTTTTGGCTTTTCTTAAAGCAGAATTTGAATATTTGAAGCAAAATTGAAGGCATTTGAAGCTATGCTACTGTTTAGTTAATGTTACTCAGCAATAGCTCTTTGGTCCAGCCAGTTTTCAAAGCTGTGTGGTTTTGGGAAGAAATAGTTGGCTTCAACTGTTGCTGTAACTGAGACTAAACAGTGCTTTCCTTTATTGTCCAGAACTTCTCCTCCCTCACCCCATACGTGTTGGTGTTATCTATTAACTTGGTTTTACCAGAGAAAAACAACTGGACAACATCTAAGATAGTAGCACATGAATTTGTGTAGTTTTTGCTTGTTGCAACAGTGGGAGAAATAAAGCACATCAGACATGAACAAAAAAATGTATGGAAGATACACTGATTTACAGCTTTTAGGCTTTTCAAAATGCATACAGGAAATAAGCAGAGAATATTTACAATGGAAGGAAGGGTTTTGAGTGCTTGAGTGCTGTTCCTGGCACTGATTACCTAGAAGTACCAGGTACAGAAGCAGAGGCATTCAGTGTTGAGGAGGAGGAAACAACCAGTGCCAGCTCAGAAATGCAGACTCACTTCCTCAACAAATTTCTCAAAGCAAGACTCTTGAAACTCCCTCACTTTCCCAACTGTTTACCATCATGATTTGTTGAGGATTTCATCTTTCCCTAGTGGAGTCCCTGTGACTGCCTTCCATTAAACTCTCTTAAATGGTCTAGAAAATACTTGACTGTAGAATGGCTTTATTCCCTAATGTGTCAGGAGATTCTCTCTAGTCTCTAATTTTCTTTCAAATCTTTTGTATAGTCAGTGATTTGAGTTAGAGCTTTGAAGGATTTTATAACCTGGTTTGTGCATTTCTTTTCTGATACCTGGAGAAAGGGCTGTGGAGTTGTTTTGGTTTGGTTTTTCATGTGGTGACAGCTTGTGTTACATACCTAAAAGAATTTGAGAATATATTTAGGAAAGACAGTTGCAGTAACTCACTGCTGCAGACTTATAAGTTGGTACAATAAATTTTAAGGATTTAACTGAATAAGGGGGTGGTCTGGGGGAAAGGCCATAATTCCAGGAGAAGCAATTGACTTGACTTGGCCTTTTCTTTTCTTTTCTTGCCGCTCTGAAAGCTGCATGCTTAGAAAGTGGTTTTTTTCATGACTTCTAGCTTTGGCTTGAGCTTCCAGTGCAGTTAAATTTTTTTTTTTACTATTGAATCCATATTTTGCAGTAAACAAATGCTGTTGAAGAACTACATTATGTTTTAGAATTGAAGGCTCTAAAGTTTATTGAATAAAATAAATTATGCCCAGGTGATGGTTATGCTCAAAGAGCATCCTGGTGGGAATGGTGGGGGGGAAGCCTGGTTTACTGTTTATTTCTGACAAAGCTGAGGGGTTTGGTAAGAAAAGAGACTGTAACAATTTGCTTCACAAAAGGAATCTCTTGGCCTGTGAGAAAGGTAAACAAGCCTGTCTGTTTTGAAACCTTTTCTTCTCTGAAAGCTGTTCCATAAAGGGAAGAAATCTTTAATGCATTACATTGCTCAGTATTTATTTCTTACTAATCATGTTATGTTTTTGTGTTGTTAATATATCTTTATCTCTTGTAATGTTTGGCAACATAACATCCTTCTAAAGCAAATTTCCTTTTGTCCATTGAAGGTGTTCTGATCTCCAGAACAGCATAGCTACTCAGTGTGTACAAATGCACGGAGGATGGGGCTACATGTGGGAGTATCCAATTGCAAAGTAAGTGTAACATTTCAGATTGCATGAGGAAAGATTTCCAGCAAAGTCGAAGGAGGCACTTCTTTACGTCCATGTCAGTTGTTTAGTGTTAGTAGTGATTTACTGTTCCTTTTCTCATCGTGTTTAATTGAAAGGGACTCTGCAGATGTCTACAGGAAGGCTTTGTTTTGATTCTCCAAATAACCCATAAGCTGTTCAGCAGTTGTCTGTTTTGTTTTGTTTTGTTCTGTTTTGTTTTTTCACAAAATGGAAGTTGGTTTTTTAGAAGAAAATGTTAATTGAAAAAACTGAAGCAAAACTGTAAAAATAGAAATGAGGGGAGCTAGTTTGTTTTATCTGAAATTAAATGCATATATATGAAGAAAATATGTTGATCAGATACCACTGAATATCAAACTGTCAAATCAGGAGCATAACTGGCTACATTCTGCTTTTTTACACATTTTAAAAAGAAAAAGTTAGGAGATTTATGTGTAGAAAAAGGAATTTGCCATTCCCAGTTTTTTCCTTCCCAATTTATGAATTTCGAGACATTTATGGAGCTCTTGTATATTTCCTTGTGTATTTTCTGTGATACTTGTGGACAGGCCACGTGCCACACTAAGTAGAGGTTTTGGTGCTGTTTTTATTAAAAAAAGACAAAGAGGAAATAGCAAAAACAGGACTGCTGTGCAGTTGTCATAAATAAGTAAGCTAATTTTTTTAACTGAGTAGGTTTAGATTTTTTTTAATTTTAAATACATTAAGAGTATGATATGTTGCTTTAAAATAACTTGTTCCTCCATGTTTGCAGTGAGTGTAATTTGTGAGTGTTCTCCACTCTGTCTCATTAAAGGAAGGGCAGCAAGCCCTGTTCAGGGTGTCCTCGAACCCCTGCTTGTCTGTGTGTGCAGTAGTTGCCCACACAGGGTTTTATTATCCTCTGGTCCAGCAATATGTGGATTTCCAGAGAATGCCACGTTGCTCCTGGGCTGCACTCTGTAGGATGAACCAGAATTAAGATGGAAAAGCTCTCTGTCATTATCCTCTGTGCTGTCACCAGGAACAAGATTTGGGAGTGGAGAAGTAGCAGGAGTCTGGGTTTATAGAGCTTTATGTTTTTGTTTCATTAGAGGTGATAGTGGAGACTTTACAATGTAAACAAAAAACCAGGAAGAGATACTGCCCCGGTTCCTGGTTTGGCACACTGAACCCTGGAAAGTTGTAATATTCTAGGTACTCGAAGCCTCTTAGTAAATAAGAATTTCTTTATTAATGGGAATAATATACATTGAAAAGAGGGATCTCTAAAGATAAAACACTCTTTTTCTTTTGATTGTATGACCATTCCTCGGAGTTGGTTTTAATGTTTCCTTGTTTTGTTTTGTTTTTCTCTCCCCTCAGAGCTTTTGTGGATGCCCGTGTCCAGCCAATCTATGGTGGTACCAATGAAATAATGAAAGAACTTATTGCTAGAAACATTGTCAGTGACAAGTAGGCCAGATGCTTACTACTTTGCAGAGTCTTGCAGAATCCTTTTATATATTAATATATGGCATTAAATCAGACATCAGAATGTAAGTAAAATAAATGTGCTGTATCATATTCTTTAAAGGAAGTGACACTTAAAAAAAAGCTAGTAACATCGGTGTGCTTATATGCAGGATATCTAATATTTAATGAACTTAAAATTTAAATGTCTTTGGACAACACAGAGTAGTTCTCTAGGTGCTGAGAGTTCCTGTAGTAAAAGGTAATTTTAATGTGGAGTGTTGGGTAGCTTGGTCTTTCAGACTTGAATGCATTGTGTTGAATCCAACCCTCACTTTTCAGAATCAAATCTCCTGAGGAGTCATATTCTTAACGAATAAACAAAATGAAATGTTAATGTAGCTCTGAATTTGTATTTCCCCTTGGCAAATAGGACTTGACAGTGTTGCTGGTGTAGCCCTACACCTGTTCACTGTGCAGCCACCTGCTGTGCAGCTGACCTCTCTGTTTACATCTAAGACCCAGAATGCCTTATTTTAATTACTTTGGTCAAATAAACATAATAAAGCATTTCTATGCAATCCCATGCTTGTCTGCGTTACTTCAAAGCCCGCGGGGGAACCGGGCTTCTTCCTCCGTGCCTCTGCTCACCTCAGGGCGCTGAGGGGGAGTTCGGAGGGAGGGAATGTGATGCTGGTGAACGTGAGGGCTTTTTATTGGCGGTACTTGGAAGTGCTTGGAACGCTGTGTGTGTTTATGGCTTTTTCAGCCCTTTATCCGGGCTGGGCGCTCAGAGCGGCACTGCCTGCGGCGGGAGCGCCGGGGCCCCTCAGCCCTCGCACGGCCCCGAGGCGCGCGGGGCGGGGCCTCCCCCT
>VZRZ01000598.1:22399-40608 GCA_013398175.1 Climacteris rufus
AAGGGGCTCAGCCTGGAGCAAAGGAGGCTCAGGGGGCCCTGCTGGCTCTGCACAGCTCCTGCCAGGAGGGGCAGCCAGGGGGGATTTGGGATTTTCTCCCAGGGAACAGGGACAGGAGCAGAGGGAACGGCCTCAGGCTGGGCCAGGGGAGGCTCAGCTTGGACAGCAGTAGGAATTTGCCCATGGAAAGGGTTGTTAAACATTGGAACTGCACTGGAAGGTGGAGTTCCCATCCCTGGAGGTGCCCAAGGAATCCCTGGATGCGGCACTGAGAGCTCAGGGTGGGGATGGGCACAGCTTGGGTTTGGTGATCCCAGAGGGATTTTCTTCCATGACCACTGAGTTAAAAAAACTCCTGCAGTGAGGGATGGAACAGCAGAATTCCTGAGGGGGAAAAGCTCCTGGCCAGGCCCCTTTAATCCCAATTAAAGCATCCATTCAGGTAAGGATTTCATGTCCTTTTTGCAGAGCTGGACGAGGCCTCCCCTGACAAAGCAGCAGTGCCAGAGGACACGGGGCAGTACCAGCGCTGAGCAGGGGCCGAGCTCTGGACAAGCAATAAACACTCCCAATTAAACATTACTCCTAAGGATGATTTCACTTTCAATGACTGAATCATGCCAGTTCTCTGCAATGAAAAGCACAGCAGCTGGGCTGTCAGAAGGAAGGGAGCAGCCCCGAGAGGCCGAGCGGAGCAGGAGGTGCCACGGGGACTGGAGGTGCCAGGGCTGAGCAGGGACTTTGCACAGCAGCTCCTCCTGCCAAGGAACTTCCACCTCTTCAGGACACAGGGTGGGAAGGAAAAGCTCCTCCCTGCTCCTCACTCCTCACCCGAATCTCCTGGCTTAGTCCCTGCCTTCAGCAGAGGCTCTTTTGGGCCCGTGGTGCACAGAACCCCTTGGATTGACAGCACAATGCTGGATTTTAATTCATTTTTGTGCAGTAGGGCCTCGAGTCGGTGTCACCTCCCTCCATCCTTCCCAAGGGGGGAGTTCCAGGCTGGCAGAGCCCCCAGGTGCCCGGTGGTAGCAGGGCCTGTCTCTCTTTGCACACTTGGTTCCTGTATTTCCCCCACTACAGCCATGGACAGTGTCTTACTCAGCATGCTCCGGCCTCTTGATCACTAAAATAATTTGCTTTCTTTTTCCTTTTCTTTTTTTTTGGTTTTTTTTTTGGTTGGTTTTTTTTTTAAGTCAAGAATGAGTTGTGCTGGTTTGTTTTGCTTTCAGCCACTCCTCCAGCTGCTCCAGCTGCAGTGGGGTTGTTTTTTTTTTTTTAGGGTGGTTTTATTTCCTCCAAGAGAAGGGGTTTGGGAGCCAGGCTCCAGCTGCTTCACCTGTGCAATATCCTCCTCCAGGTGCCTTGTGTAAGGTACTGCCACAGCCCCAGCATGCCCTGGCCCAGCCACCAGCAAAGGAGAGGGATTTTTGAGGAATGTAAAGCTCCTCCTTCCATGAGTGGCTGGAGCTGTGACTCCCTGCTTTAACTGCTGTATGTGATGTACATATGTACGTGTGTATATAAAGCAGTGTTTAATTAAAGGTGATTGATTGCTAAATTCTCACTGCCTCCAGCTGCTTCTGGCCAAGACACCTCCAGTGCCCAGATTTGAAACTCAGGGCTGAATGGAAAAGATTTTTTTAATTAAATTGGTTTTGGCAGTTGTAGAATCCTGAAATGGGTTGGGTTGGAAGGGAGTTTAAAGCTCACCCAGCCCCCCCGCTCTTGCCTGAGGTTGAGTTTCATTAGAGAAACACAGAATAAATTCCAACTGGGGGAGGTGAGGCAGGAGGGGGTCCCTGAAGTCCAGGGATGAGCTAAACCCAGAATTCAGCTGCATTTACCTGTGTTAGGACTGACAAGAACTCACCTGGAGGGATGCAAAGGTGATACAGCAACTCCAGGCTCTCTTCCATGGGAGCTTGGGGAGACACTTCATGGCAGGTAAGAGCTGCTGCTTGGAAAAAGAGAAATTGGCCCAAAAAATTGTGGCTGTGCCATTCCTGGAAGTGCCCAAGGCCAGGCTGGGCAGGGTTTGGACACCCTGGTCCTGTGGGAGCTGTCCCTGCCCCTGGAATGAGCAGGATTTTAAATTCCTTCCACCCCAAACCACTCTGGGGTTGCACTCCCACCCCAGCAGAGATTCCAGGTCCCATTTCTTGCACTTGACAATTCAGATTTCCACTTTGCCACCAGCACTGGCTGCTAGGATGGTTTTTTCTCTATTTGAAGGAAATTTCCCCCATCCCAGCTCCCAGCCTGGGCTGTGGTTGTGCTCCAGCTCCTCAGGATGCCACTGCTGCTCTCCTGGAGCTGCCCACACTCAACACCACCACAAAAACAAAAACCCAACCCTGGCAGCAAAAAAACCCAACCCAAAAAAACCCCCTGAGAGCAGCTCTGGGCCCTGCTCAGGGGGAAGGAGCACAACCCAAAGCAGCAGGGAGCAGATTTGGGGGCACATTTGTGTCCCTGGCAGCTGTGAAATCCTCCCTCCTCCTCCTCCTCTCCTGGTTTGCTCAGACAGAGCTCAGTCTCTTCTGCCACAATCACATTTCTTGCACTTGATAATTCAAATTGCCACATTGGCACCAGCACTGGCTACTTAGGGTTTTTTTTCTCTCTATTTTAAGGAATTTTTGCCCAGAACAGCAGCTGATTTAGCAAAAAACCTGCACCTCTAAAGGACAATTCACCTCAAGGGCTGCTGAATCCCCTCCTTAGCACAGCCCAAGCTCCCCTGCAGCTGTAACTTTCTATTTCCTCTGCTGAAAAAAAAACCAGAAAAAAAAACAGTCAAAAGAGCAGAAACTTTGTTAAAAATATTTATTTAAAAAAATACAATTGTTTTGCATGTCTGGTTGCACATAACTATTAACATATGATTGACTTGAATAATTTGCTACAATGCTTTTTTAAAGCCAGCTTGCATTATACAAAGCAAATCCCTCTGTCAGTTCTTACATAAAATAGTTTTCTTTAACTATTCCCACCCCATTTTTTAAAAAAGATTGCAATACATTGATTTTTTATTTCTTTTTTTTCTTTTTTTTTGCACAAAAATCGAAGCAATAGAAAAGTCACCTGATTTCTCAGGAAAGACCTTCATGATGTTTGAATAACAATTCCCAAGGAGCCACTGTCAAAGCAGCATTTGTCACTTTGAAGTGTCAGGACAGTGCAAAGGAAGTTTTGCATCTTAAAAACTTTGCCTCCAAATTGTATTCAAACCTGAAATGTGTTCAAATAACTCCAGCTCTGCTCTACCCAAGCTGATCACACTGAATTTTCAGGATGATAACACGCTGAAGGTCTTCCTAAATGTTATCTTGGAAGGTTAAATAAAAGCAAAATTTAGTAACACTGAACAATTACTGAAAACTTTGGCTATTTATGTACTTGCATTACATACCAGCATTTTTTTTTTTTTAACACAATGGCATTAAGATACTCTGAAGTAGAAGGTAATTAAAAAGAAAAGACTGAGAAGCAATTCTGTCCCAGGCAGGGCCACCCAGCTGGAACAAGGGGTGACTTTCAGTTGTCTCTGAAAGATTCTTGTCCAGAAAAGTCTCCAGTGTAGGAAGTTTAAGACACTCACTACAACATAACTTTGCCTCTTCAATTTGTACTATACATATATATATCTATAGAGAAAAATCAAATGCAACTCTGTTCTGGAAAGAGCCACTGGAAATGTTCTCTCTGCTGCTTTCAGTGGAGATTTCAGCACTGATTGCTCCAAAAATCCCTTTCAGTGGAGATTTCAGCACTGATTGCTCCAAAAATCCCAGGAAAAGACAAAGTGGCTCCCAAAAAAGCTGCCAGGAGCCCAGCTCAGCCTGAGAATTCCAGCAGGGAATTTCCTTCCACAACAGAAGTGCACTCAGGAGCAGACAGGACAAGGACTGGCACACATCACCACAGCTATGGGGCTGCTGGAGTTGCTAAAAATGGATTTAAACCTCCCTGCCCTGATCCCCCAGACACAAAGTGCCCAGCCCAGGGGATGCTGCTGGAGCTGGGCTCATTCCCAGGATCCCTGGGGAAGGGCTCCCTCCCACATCCAGCCCTGATCTCCACGAGGGGACACCAGCAGTGTCCTCACCTCGACTTCTCCTGGGTTTTTTCTCAGCTCTGTTACTGCAAATCCACTTCTCAGCTCTAAAAACAGAGGGGAATAAGCATTAAATGTGCTACTGTACTCATCACAAAGCACTGTGACGTACATAAGGCCATCTGGTAACACTGCAACAGGCTACAAAACAGGATTTGAGAAAGGGAATTTCAGAATACGACTTTTGTCTTTTGCAAACGACAAGGAAGAAATCCCAACCCTGCTCACAGAGAGTGAAACGTTTCCAAAGCCACGTCATCTACAGAAAACCTCTGTGCAACTGAACAACAGCAGAACAACAACAACAATAAAAAAAAAAAAAGTCAACACAGTTCTAGAAAGCAGTTTCAAAGCTTGGAGGGTTAAGACATGCTAGGCAAAAAAAAAAAACAAAGCCAAACCCCAGAACACATCCCAAGGAGCTCAGAGCAAACACAGGTATTGGAAACCCCACCCCAGCACACAGCACACAGCAGGAACCATGCACAGGCCACCCTCAGAGCCTTCCTGTGCTCAATAAAACATGGGAAAACAACCCCAAAGGAAAATAAAAATAGAAATAAACAACAACAGCTTCCAGTTATGGGCACAGCACTGCTGCAGGTACTGCTCAAGGGCTCTGAAATCACCTCCAGCCTCTCCTCAGTGTCTCCAGATCCCTGCTTTCCAAAGCTTCAGGATTATCCTGTTCCAGCCCTGCTTTGAGATGAAACCCTCCTGCAACTCAACAGAGGAGTCTTTTCAATCCAAACTTCTGTTCCATGCACACAAAACTACTCAAAGACACATTTAAGACACTTTTTTTTCCCAGCAGATGTGGCATCCAACAATGTCAAAGCTGCATTTAAAAAGAACCTTTGGCAACTCACGAGTGCACCCCGGGGCAGGATTGATTTGAGTGCTAAAAGAGAAGAAAAATCCCCCCCCTCAAATAAAAAACCTCACCAGGGTGTGCAAAGCATTTCACAGCAGTGACTGCCCAGGCAGTGTCTGCTCTGGGGGAGATTGGGGGGATTTATGGAGAATTTGGGAAGCCAGGCTGCAGCAGGAGCACAGGCAGGGCACGTGTGCTCCATGCAGAGCTGTTCCACTCACACTGAGCCCTGAGCAATCTCAAAAAAACACAACTTTTCATCTCTCAGAGTGTGCTTCTCATCAGGGGCTGGAACAGCTCCACAGCAAACCCTCCTGCATTCTTTGGGGGTAAAAAAGATTCAATCCCAGGCAGTTTTAGGGTGTTTTTCTGTTCCAGAATGATGGATATAAAGCAGATATCCTGTTCCAGCAGGGAAATATTGGGACATCCAAGCAGGAACAGGGGCCCTGCCCACCTTTCCCCCCTGTGCTCCTGGGTGCCCCCTCCAAACACAACCTGCAGGGAACATATTCTCCTTATTCCTGCTTGTTCTTGGCACAAAGGCAGGCCCCAAATCCCTCAGCTCAAGATCCACCAGAACCAAATCCAAATTTCACCTTTCTGCTCGAGATGGCTCCCAGTCCAGCAGGGAATTCCAACAGGAATGGGCAGCACTGCCCTCACTGCAGCTTTGTGGCTCCTCTCTTGTACCTTCCTGACTAAAATGAGGCTGTGCAGGAATTTTTGGTTCCATTTCCATGAATTTTTCCCTGTCCAGAGGCAGCTCTCACCTCCACAGCCAGCACCACTCGGCCCAGGTGGAATTCCACATCCAAGGATGCTGAGCCAAGGCAAAACCTGCAGGGACACCCTGGAGGGCTGCACAAAACTCTCATTTAAAAACTGCATTTTCTCCTTAAAGCTCCATGTTCCAGCTCTGATTCCAGCCCATCCAGCCTGTCCCAGCACAGCAGCACTCCCTGCATGGCCAGAGGCTGCCCCTTTCAGATCTGCCAGTGCCAATTACTGCTTAATTAATTCATATCCAACCATAAAAAGCTCTGCCTAGGCAGGACACACCTCAGCAAACACCCTGGACAGCCCCTGAGTGAATCCCAATGGATGCTGGGCTCCTCTGCCAAGTGGGAGAGCCTGAGGGGCTCTCTGCAACACCACACTCTGATTTTTAAGACAAAACAACCCCATCCCCACAACCTCAGAGGCCAAAAGGTCTCTTCCTTTTCTCCTCCTGCTCTTCCAGATCCAAATTCTACCTCCTCACACAGGAGGGAGAAAACAGAACCAAACTGCTGTGGACACCCAGCACCAGGTGTGGAACACCTGCAGACCTTGACCACGTTCCTGAACCACTGCTGAAGTTGATTTTCAGAGCTGACAACACCCAGAGAGCCTCTTGATACAACACTGAGATGTACTGTAAACAAATCTGCTTTAAAAATGGAAGAGGTTAAATCCCAGGGTACAACAGGAGCACATCACAAATGCTATAAAACAGGAGCAAAAGGGAACTAAAGAGAAATGAATAAACCATGGGAGGGTCAGAGCTGCAGGTGAAGCCTGCAGAGAAGCTCAGGAGGGGATCAGGACCCTGTGCTCACCTGAGAGAGCCAACCCTGCCCTCCCTGCAGGGATGATCCCAGCTGGAATCCCTGGGAATCTGCCAGGGGAATCTGGGAATCCCTGGGAATCTGCTCCTGGGCTGGCAGGAGGGAGAGCTGCCCCAGGGTGAGCAGCACAAACCCAAAAAGGGTCTGTTGGTGAGACAGCTGAGGCCTGAACTGTGGCAGGGGGAGAAATGAGCCCAGCCAAGGCCTTTCTGCTCTCACACACTCCAGGATCCCCAAAACTGCATGGATGCTGAAGCCTTGGGATGCTCCAGGTAAAAACAGGGAATTCTCCACCTCCAGAGACTGCATCACTTCCTGACCTGCTGGAAAACACAGCTGGGATGTGCCAGTGCACAGGAATTGCATCCACTGCTGAGCACAGGTCTGAAACAAGGCTCTGAACTTAAAGCTGCTGCTAAAAACCCCAAATTTCCTCCATCACCCTCTCTCTCCCAGGATCACCTCCCCAGGCAGACAGAACATCAATAAGTGCAGGCCATGAACAGCTTTCTGCTTCCTGGAAATGCAGGAGCCCAAACAGAGCCAGCCAGGGCACAGGGCAGCAGCAGCTCCCCAGCTCTGCAGCAGGGACGTGCAAAAGGAGATTCCCAGCAGCAGGACACAAGTTCAGCTTCCCTGCTCACCCAGCCCAGCCCCAAAACCAGCCAGGAGTGATGCAAATACTGCCAAGCATTCCACAAAACCATGGCTACTCCAGCAACAGGAATCGAAGAAAAAAGTTTCTGTAATGCTGCATTATTTAATTTTTGTTTTTTAAACCACCACAGTACAGAATTAAAACAGAATCTATTCTAAGCCCACCTGCCCTACACTAAATTAAAAACAAGTTGCAAGGAGCTGCAAAAAACCACTCCTGAAGTGACCTAAAGAACCAGCAGTTCACACAAGTGAGCCCCCAGGAGGCTCTGTCAGGAATGTGAGCCAAGAAAAGCTGGCATTTACCTGTCAGTGAGTGTGTCTGATGAGGCAGCATATCTACAAGATCATATTCCCTTAAGTGACCTGAAAGTTGCAATGGAGAAAAGGCTCCTCTCCCACCTCCTCTCCCTTTTCCATGAGCTTTGCCAGAGCCTCCTGAGGGGATGCTCCTCTGGGGACTCTGCTTTTCTCTCCAGGAGCCAAAAAAATCCCATCCCAGGGCTGCCTGTGGATGTTCCAGATGGGAACCATCCCATCCAGGCTGCTTTTCCACAGGAATTCCCTCTGCAGGAGGGAAATGTGGAGCTCAGGCACATCCCAGGAGGGTTCTTGGAGAGGAGCAGGAACCCAGGTTTGGGTCTGATAAAAGTGATAAAATTCACCAAGAAGGAAGTGCACGTGTGCACACACACGATTTTTAAACAGCTAAACTTGGCTTTTCTCCACAAGGGGGACAAGGGACAGGAAGCAATTAAATTGCAAGTTTTTTAGTGCTCGTTAATGAATTTTAAATTCTAATCCTAAGTCTGCAAATGTGGCTCCCAAAGTCCACACATTTGGTGGGCATCAAATTGGCCAACCTCAAAGAACCATTCCAAAGTGCTGCTATTTATACATAGCTATATATAATTCCTAGAGCAGACTCCAAAGCCATCATGCAAACCAGAAAATTCCAGATGCCTGCTCTTAATTATCATCTGCAGCTTTGCTTCTGCATTCAAAAATACAAATAAAATTTTTTAAAAAAGAAACAAAAAAAAAGGTCAATATTGCACATTTTAAGAGCTGCTGGCACAGGAGCTTCCTCCTGCATCTGCTGATGTCTAAATGTGAAGCATTTATGCCTCTGACAGGATCCAACAGGAAGACAGGTCACTCCATGAGCTCACTCCCTGCTTCTCCACCTGAAAAAGGAATATTTTTCTCCCATTTTCCCCCCCCAGGCAGGTGTTTGGGACCAACAATGCCCCAAAAAAGCAACTCTGTTCCACCCACCTGTGCCAGGTGTCAGGTCAGGAACACACCAAGTGGTTTCTGTAGCTCAGTGTCAGGTACAGAAAGGTAACATCACTGCAGGAAAAGAAAGTCTTGGGTGTTGTGGCTTTAAAGTGAATTCCAAGCCTGCAAAAAGTGGCAAAAGGAAAGCTCTGGAAAGCTTGAGTTCACCACTTCTCCATGAAATAGGTGCAATATTTACAGCAAACACTGTCAGCTCCTCTTGCTGGAGAGGGAAAATCTTCCTCTGCTGATGGGAACTCTGAGGATGCTGAAGGAAAGAGAAGTCTCCAGCTGTTTTCTAGGGAATATCTGATGGAGAAGATCCTCTCACACCCCCAACCCAAACCCAGGAGCAAACAGAAGTTGCTGCCTGACATCAGATGCCCAAATCAGCACAAAACCCAACACCCCCAGACTGAGGGGCTGAGAGAGGAGAATCCTCACTCCTTTCACCCCTCAGTTCTCCTCAAAGGCCTCCTGAGGTGTAAAAATCCACCTACAAATGTCACCTGCTCTCCCATGGCTCTGGAAAGCAATCCTGCAGCGTGAACCCAGCACACCAGCAAGGGCAGAGCAGATTTTCCATGAGGATCCACCCTGTGGAACCCCCCAGCCTGATCTGGGGTCAGTGCTCCCCTCGAAAAATGCAACAGCTCTAATGCAAAACTCAGCACCAGAGCTGGGAAAAGAGGAGCTTCTCCACTTGAGGAAAAGCAGGAAGCTTCTCCCAAACTGTGGGGAAAGAGCAGAACATTAATGCTGGGATGTTGCTGCTCTCACCCTGGGTGTGGAATTCCAGCGTCAGGCAGCAACCTCCCCCCAAAAGTGCAGGGAAAATCCCCCTCCTGCTCAGCCAGCAGGGAGCCTCTGGAACAGGTCTCTGGCACAAGAAATGTTTGGACTCCAGCATTGAAACTCTGGGAGAATTGTCAGGAGCTCATCCCACCGTTCATTCCTCCTCCTGGGAAGCAGCCCCACCTCTGTGCGAGGGGCTGGGGGGGGCTCCACAATTCTCCTGAACACAAACACTGAGGAAATCCTGGCCAAAACTGCTCCCTGCAAAAAGACAACGACGGCAGAAAAGAAGTCCTGGTGGCCCCAGGGCAGAGCTGGGAGCACACACCCCTTTCCCAAGCATTTCCTGGAATGCCAGCTTCCATCGGGATTCAGGGCTCTCCTTGCCAAGCACAGGAAGCAGAAGAACAGAGGGGTTGGTTGGTTTGTTTTTTTCCAAAAGTCACAGAGAAAAGCTTCCTCTGGTGCTGTTTGCTGCAATCAGGGCAGACTCAGTTGCTGCAACACCACCCAAAATTCCTTGTGGATGTGGGGGGAATCTTCCAAACCAAGGAGGGAAGGGAAGAAACTGGAGCTGCAGCTCCTATTAAGGCGTTTGCATATACATTCCCAACCTGGGTTCTTTGAAAAAAGAGGGAATTGTTGCAAAAAACAAAGGCATTTGATTCGGGAATGGCAACAACTACGATTGTTGAGAATCTCTGCGGAATTAGAAATTGCTCCTTTTAAAAAAAGGTGGTTCAAGAGAAGTGTCCCAGCTTTGCCTTGCTTGCCAGTGTGTCCTTTTCCAGGAATTCCTTGTGCTATGTCTTCTGGAGATCCGGGGAAAAAGGGCCGGGGGTGGAGGGTCCATCCAGTCCAGAGAGAGTAAATGGGCCGTGACTGTTCAGCACTGATGGGAACTAAGAGACAAAACAAGGACCATTAAGCAAAAATCCACTTTAATTCCATAGCTGTTCCTCCCATAGCTGTGCACAAAAAGGGAAAAACAAACCAAGCACAGCACAACCAAGAAAAACCATCCCAGATTTCAAAGAATCCCACTTTTAATTGACTTTTTAATGGCACTGTAGCAACCCAGGCAGTGTCACAGTGACACCCTCATTAAGATTCCATGTAATCCCAATTGTTGGGAAATCAGGCTCTAAATTGCCCCTTATTAATTATGAGCTCTTTCCAGAGCAAAATATCCAGGGTATTTTCATTGTACTTGTTTATTCCCCATCCCCATGGCACACATGAGC
This sequence comes from Climacteris rufus, assembly GCA_013398175.1. Lineage (NCBI taxonomy): Eukaryota > Metazoa > Chordata > Aves > Passeriformes > Climacteridae > Climacteris > Climacteris rufus. The sequence goes on from VZRZ01000598.1 coordinate 32,978, forward strand.
CACTTCCTTCGTTTCCATGGAGATGGGAGATGCCAACCCAAGGGACAACTGGTTAAACTGGGCCCTGGCCTCAGCAAACCCAGCAGATGTGGCGATTCCAGGGCCAGATGTGGCGATTTCGGGGCCAGATGTGGCAATTTCGGGGCCAGATATGGCAATTCCAGTGCCACAGTGGCAATTCCAGTGCCAGATGTGGCCATTCCAGGGCCAGATGTGGCAATTCCAGGGCCAGATGTGGCAATTCCAGGGCCACATGTGGCAATTCCAGGGCCAGATGTGGCAATTCCAGGGCCAGATGTGGCAATTCCAGTGCCACAGTGGTGATTTCAGTGCCACATGTGGCGATTCCAGTGCCAGATGTGGCAATTCCAGTGCCAGATGTGGCAATTCCAGTGCCACAGTTGGCAATTCCAGTGCCAGATGTGGCAATTCCAGTGCCACATGTGGTGATTTCAGTGCCACAGTGGCAATTCCAGTGCCACAGTGGTGATTCCAGTGCCACAGTGGTGATTTCAGTGCCACAGTGGCAATTCCAGTGCCAGATGTGGCAATTCCAGTGCCACATGTGGCAATTCCAGTGCCACAGTGGTGATTTCAGTGCCACAGTGGCGATTCCAGTGCCAGATGTGGCAATTCCAGTGCCACATGTGGCAATTCCAGTGCCACAGTGGTGATTTCAGTGCCACAGTGGCGATTCCAGTGCCAGATGTGGCAATTCCAGTGCCACATGTGGCAATTCCAGTGCCAGATGTGGCAATTCCAGTGCCACATGTGGTGATTTCAGTGCCACAGTGGCAATTCCAGTGCCACAGTGGTGATTCCAGTGCCACAGTGGTGATTTCAGTGCCACAGTGGCAATTCCAGTGCCAGATGTGGCAATTCCAGTGCCACATGTGGCAATTCCAGTGCCACAGTGGTGATTTCAGTGCCACAGTGGCGATTCCAGTGCCAGATGTGGCAATTCCAGTGCCACATGTGGCAATTCCAGTGCCACAGTGGTGATTTCAGTGCCACAGTGGCGATTCCAGTGCCAGATGTGGCAATTCCAGTGCCACATGTGGCAATTCCAGTGCCAGATGTGGCAATTCCAGTGCCACATGTGGTGATTTCAGTGCCACAGTGGTGATTTCAGTGCCAGATGTGGCAATTCCAGTGCCAGATGTGGCAATTCCAGTGCCACATGTGGTGATTTCAGTGCCAGATGTGGCAATTCCAGTGCCAGATGTGGCAATTCCAGTGCCACAGTGGTGATTTCAGTGCCAGATGTGGCAATTCCAGGGTCAATGTGGCCATTCCAGTGCCACAGTGGAAGGGGAGGGAAGGGCATGACAATTACAATTAAAACAGGGTTTGTTTTTTGAAATATATGGATTTTTTTTGCTATATAACAAAAAAAACCCTGGCCTTGGACACTCCCAGGCTCCCAGGGAAGGATTTCTTCCCAAAAAATCAGAAGGAAGTGTGCCACACTCTGCCACAGAGATCACACACCCGCTCTTCCTCCTCACTAATTGTGAGATTAATTAACGGCTTTCAACAGGAACAATCAGAGCGATCAACACAGTGGCAAAATTCAATTTGCAGGGAAATCTCAACCAAGCAAGTCAGAGGGAGGAAATTTTGACAGGAAGAACGGAGCTATAAAAGAGAAATAATCCATCTTAAAGCAGTCTGTGCTGTGCTTAATTCAAAACAGTCCTGAAACACCAACAGGCACAATAAATAAATAAAAATGAAATAATAATGAAATTAAATGAAATAAAAGAAAATAAACAAAATAAAACAAAATAAAAATGAAACTAAATATGAAATAAAGTGAAAAGAAATGAAATGAAATGAAATAAAATATGAAATGAAATTAAATTAAAAAAAAACAAAATAAACCAAACCAAAATAAAATAAAAATGAAATTAAGTATGACATAAAATGAAATGGAATGAAATGAAATAAAAAATGAAATGAAATGCAATGAAATAAAAAAAAATAAACCAAAACAAAATAAGATAAAAATGAAATTAAATATGACATAAAATGAAATGGAATGAAATGAAATAAAATATGAAATAAAATATGGAATGCAATGCAATGAAATTAAATAAAAAAAACCAAAATAAACCAAACCAAAATATAATAAAAATGAAATTAAATATGAAATAAAATGAAATTGAATGAAATGAAATAAAATATGAAATAAAATATGGAATGCAATGCAATGAAATGAAATAAAAGAAAATAAATAAAATAAAAAAACAAAACAAAATAAAAATGAAATGAAATATGACATAAAATGAAATGAAATGCAATGAAATATGAAATGAAATGCAATGAAATGAAATTTAAAAAAACAAAATAAACCAAACCAAAATACAATAAAAATGAAATTAAATATGAAATAAAATGAAATTGAATGAAATGAAATAAAATATGAAATAAAATATGGAATGCAATGCAATGAAATGAAATAAAAGAAAATAAATAAAAATAAATAAAATAAAATAAACTGGGTAAACACAAAAATTAACACTCTCAAAACCACAGAGTCTGATTTCATTCCAGGCCCGGGGGAGGCTGCAGGAAGGAGCTGCCACTCACCTGGAACAGGGTGTTGGCTCCTTGCAACCTGGCAGGGCTGAGCGGGGCCACCGGGCTCAGGGTGCTCCAGAAGTGGATGCTGGAGAGCAGAGGGCTGGGAGTCAGCAGGATGGGAGTCTGGGGGCAGAGAAACCGTCAGAGCCTTTCCCTGGCAGCAGCAGAACGTGGAATTGCAGCCCCAAGAGGAATTGCTGCCTCCTGGGCTCAGAATTGCCGTCCCCTCCCTCCTCCCTGCCCTGCCTGAGCAATCCCAGCCTCCCTTCCCAAGAATTCCTGCTGGAAGGCACAGCACAGCAGCTCCTCCTGCAATGCTCTTGGGAAAAGCGGGATTCTGCATGGAAAAGGAGCAGTGGGCAGCTCCTGCAGCCACTGACAATGAAAGCGACAAAAGGAATTTCCACCCAGCTCCTGAATGTTCTGCATGTTCCAGGTTCGCCAGCCAAGGCTTCCCAGGGTGCCAAAAGAACAACTCCACTTGGATTTATTTTTTTTTTTTCCCTGTCTTCAGCCATTTCAGTTTTCACCCAGCAGCTTCCCCACAGTTTCACTCTAATTCCAGTTTATTGCAGGGAAGAGATTACATAGATACAGAATGATTTAACAGCCTGCCTGGATTCAGTTCTCTTCCAAGTTTTCCATGAGCCAGGAAAGCTTTCCTTCCCCACACAAAGATAACAACCAAATGAAGCAGCTGCTCTTATTGCTGCTCACTCTCAACACTTTGCCTTGAACTAAATGCTACTTATGGAGTAAAGAAACCCTGCAGAACACAACCTCTGTGCTTCTCTATTTCTGGAGCATTTTCAGGCCCAGCAGGAGGAGGAGGGCAGGGTTTGGGGTTGCTGGAATAGCTCAGTACCCCCTGGCAAGGTTCACAGAGGATCCTGCTGGGGCTGGTTTGGGTTTTGCCTCCACATGTGCAGATGTGCACGGCAGAAACACCACCTGGGCTGAAGTGAACACCAATTGTGCATAAAATGTCTGTTTTATTTCAAAAACCAAACAGGGAGTGACATCCTGAGCTTCCAATCTCCACATACAACCAACCATTCACTCCCCACTCACTATTTGAAAGCGTAACATCACCACTATTGTTCCTTTAAATTAAAAAAAAGGAGAAACCAGGAAGGGAATTGAGTTACCTGAGAGAAAAGTGCTGGAGTAAGAGAAGCAGTTGGGAGAGAAGGACTCAGGATGCCCAGGGGACTGGGATCACTGCCTGTGATGACCAGAGTGGGAGCCAACTCCAGCCCTTTGGGTTTTTTCGCTCTGGAGAGGTGATTGGCAAATTCCTTCTCCAGCACGGCCGAATCCTGCTCCTTGGGCTCTGGGGATTGGTGCTGCAGGCCCTGGGCCTGCTCCAGCTGCTGGGAAGCCACGGATTCAATGTCTGTGTCAATGTCCAGGTCGGGGTTGGAGCTCAGGGGCGGCGAGGGCGGCGTGGAGGGCACCTGCAGCCCGGGGGACACGGAGGAGATGGGGGGAGTCGGGGTGAAGCTGGTGCTTAAATTGGGCAGAGGGGCTGGAGGAGCTTCAGGGACGGTTAACTTGGGCAGGACAAGAGTCTCCAGGCTCTGCAGAGTCTCCTCTGAGCCCAGGGGAAGGGAGGAGGACGGGGTGGGAGCGGCAGAAACGGCGGGAGCGGCGGCCACCGAGGTGGTGGAGAGCAGGGGGGCCGAGGGCGGCTTCTTGGAGGGCACGGTGACAAACTTGATGACGGAGGGGGTGGCGTCCTGAGCTTTCTTCTCTGTCAGCTTCTCAGCCGGGTTCTCAATCTTGATGGACCTGAAGAGCTTCACGCTGGAGGAGTTGAGGGAGTTGAGGGTGAAGGAGGAGTACAGGCCTGAGTGGATGTAGTCGTTGCGGCTGGAGGACTTGGCACACGACTGGGACTTCTCCTTCCCGCAGTTTTCCACGTCTTTGGGAGCAGAGGGAGCTTCCCCAAATCCAGGGATGTCAGGGTCGCCCTCCAGGCGCCCCACGACCAGTGGGTCCATGTTGAGGATCTCCGGGTACGACACAAACTTGTACACAAACTTCTTCCCATTCACTTTCTTAATGATATTCTGTGGGCAAGGAGACAAGTATATTTAGACCTTCTTCGGATTAATTTGCTTCCTACAAACACTGCCTAAAATAGGCAGGGGAATTAAAGTCTGTAATCTTTTCAGCCAAAAAAAAAAAAAAAAAAGGTTTTTTTCTTTGGTGTGTTTTAAAGACGCCCTGCGCTCCAGTTCTGCTCCCAAAGTGGCAGACACAACACTGGAAGAGGTGAGCTTAACCTGACATTAAACACACCAAAACCAGCCTAAAAACTGCCAAGTAACTCTGTTCAACATTTTAAATTAAATAAAAAATACCCATGACCCCCATCAAGCTGGGTACACCAATCTAACAGAACCTGCAGGGTTAAAGTGTTTTTACAGGTTTGCAGAATGGAGAGCTCGTACTTCAAATCAAACCACCTTTATTCTTAATAAGATGATAATAAAGGAAAAGAAGCAGCTGAACTAGTCAGCAGAATGCAGGCTAATCAGCTATTTCAATACCACAAAACAGCATCTGTCAAACTTGTTTTGCTCCTAAGTGAAATGCCACACACACTTTGGACTTGAGATTATCCTTATTTATCATAGCGTGATTCTCGCTGAGATCTCTCAGTACCAAGCCAGATTTGTGCCACCCAGCAATAAACACCAGAACTTCCCACCTGCTCCAAGCTGTGGCTCCTCAGAAACCGGGGTTTATTTTCATCTCCAACACTCACACAAGAACAGTCGTGGGATAAAGTGAAACAAAGGGAGGACTCAGAGATATTGGATAAACAAGAGGAGCTGCTTACTCTGCTGGACTGCAAGCACTGGCCACAGAGGTGAAATTCTGAGCACACAGAGAAAATAAAAATATTTTGGGCTGCTTCGTTGAAAATGCTTATTTTGAAGCCCCTTCATAGCTGTAGGAAAGATCTCAAAGCGGTGCAATATTCACCACCATCCTCCTCTCCCAGTGTTGTCTAACTGCAGTGCTGAGGATTTTAACCCTTGCAAGGCTGTGTATTTTGTATTTTTGGACAGAGGATTAAGATGCAGAGACAGATTTGTGCTAGGACACCAAGCCAACACTCTGCACAAAAACAACCCGCGAGGAGGAAACGCGGCAGAGCCGCCAACAAAATTAAAAATAAAAACAACACCTTTAACCAAAGCAGCACAACTTCCTGAAACCTGGGGGAGAGACAGCAGGGACAGCCCTCCCCTGGAGAAGGGAATGCAAGAGGAAGCAGAGCTCATTAGGCTGGGAGCTAATTTACACACTACCTTCACGTAGTAGTAGCGCAGCGCCCGGCTGAGTTTATCATAATTCATGCTGGGCTTGTTCTTGCGGATCCCCCAGAGCCTGGCCACCTCCTCTGCCTGCAGCAGCTTGAACTCGCCGTCGCTGGAGGTCCAGCAGATGATGTTCTTGTTCTGGGGCTCTTGGAGCAGCTGGAGGAGGAACTGCCACAGGGTGATAGCACTGTCCATAGCAGTGAGCTGCAAGGCAGAAAGGCGGGTTAAGCACGGCACATCGCCCTCCTCTCCCTACAAGGGGGTAAGGAACAGAGATGTTCTTTCCAAAGGCAGCAAGAGTAAAAAATTCTTAGTCACCAGTCGTGAAAGATGTTCCCTGCAGAACGGAGAGGCTGAGCGCCAACTCCGGCGTCTCCTCCCACATGTCAGTACTTTTCACATGGGTTATATTTAGCCTCATTTAACTAAATCAGGTCACTTTGGGTAAGTTGCAGTGAGTCACTACCCCCAAAAAAATGTTTCTGAGTTGTTCCATGTTCACCCACTCTGGCTTGTGCTGCTTTGTGAGAAGCAGCTCAGGTACACCCAGGTAAAAATCAAACCACCCCCTCACCACCTCCTTTCCGTAGCTGCTCCCACCTCCCAGCTCGGAACCTCTGGGAAAACACAGCAGAAGGAGGAACTGCAAAGCTACAGGAAGATGTCAGAGCAAAAACAACTCAATTTTCCTCCAGTTCCCACTTCTGCCTCTTTGCCAGCAGCCCTCTCAATCAACCCTCATCTCCACTCCTCCAAATCTTTCTTTTCCAGGTATCACCCCTGTTTTTGCTAAGAGAGTACACATGAAACTAAATTAAAATTATTTCAAGTGCTGCCTTTGCTTGGTTCTTAATTCCTGCCCTGTCTTACCCACGTCAATGATTTAGGCTGGGACTTTCTAGGACTGGTATCTGCCAGTTGATTCCTGCGCTCCCAGCGTGGTTTTCCTGCCCCAAAGCTGTTGATGTACAAATTCACCAAGGACAGAAAAGGCACAGAGAGATGATGGGTTTTTCCTTGACCATATCTGGCTACACAAAATAGTATTTCCACAAACATTTTTAAGCAGAACACTCATAATTCCGTATAAGATACGACGGGAATTAAACCAGACAAAATATTAATTCGGTATCTCCTATATTGAACTGTGGCTGTAACGCAGCTTCTTCCTATGAAATAAAAACACAGGAAACACAGAGAAAATGCTCTGGAATAGTAAATTACATTAAAAATATTTATATATGCATAAAGCCTGTATTTTTCCCGCTAAGTAAAGGCCAACCTAAGAGTCCAGAGGGGAATGCTGAGGGACCAAATTGTGTCCACAAGGCCCAGAGCAGAGGCAGCAGGAGCCCTGCTCGTGCTGGGCGCAGTCCATGTGTGCACAGGGCTCCGTTTCAGAGGCAGCCAGGCCTGCCAGCTCCTCTTTGCTCCCAAAGCCTTTTATTCCAATCTCATTAGTGCCCAGCACTTATCCAGCCCTATATAAGGAAGGGAAGCGTGTCCGTGGGAGAGGCTGAGCCCGGGGACAGGATTGCTGCTGACAGCTTGGCCAGGGCTCGGAGCAGCGAGGTGCCCCAGGTGCCTCTGTGGCAGCCCTGGCACTGCAGCCCCCCTGCAGACCCCCTGCCAGTGCCACACCTGCCAGTGCAGAGCCAGTGTCACATCTGCCAGTGCCACATCTGCCAGTGCCACATCTGCCAGTGCCAC
>VZRZ01000600.1:5970-58349 GCA_013398175.1 Climacteris rufus
TGGCCTCTGTGTTGTGAGGGGGACGCACGCCAAATCAAGCAACTGTGCAGCAGGGCTATAACCTAATCCAAAGGATCCCGGGCAGGTGCCGCTTGTTCCGACTGTATGGGGCAAGCCTGGCTTAGAGCTGCGTACCGGCGCCAGAACGCTCCGCGCTGGCCGCAACCCAGCGGCGTCGAGGGGCGGAGACGCAGAGGATACCAGACCCCATCCCTGCACGGCTGTACCCCAGACCGACAGAAAGCGCATACGCACTCATGCTGTACAGGGCCACGTCACTGATAAGAGCATGGTGATACCCTAATCCTTAACCCATTGTGACTCCAGTTTTTCCTTGGTGGGAATCTCAATCTGACTCACAGCAGCATCGAGTCATTTGAATTGTGTCCAGAATTTAAGCGATTTTGACCTGAACAGGTGGACGAGCCACCTTTACTTAACCCAGAAAAGGTACGTGTACCTCCGGGTCACGTTCCAAAAGTAGCCACGTTCTCTGTGCATAGAGTTTTGGGGAGGTGGTGCCTTCTGCATCAAAAGCATCTCTCCAGATCTGGTGTGTTTTCACAACACATAACAATAGCATCAAACTAGTGTATCTGCAAACCTGCAGTGTTAGGGGATACAATTTGCATGTATTATCCTGCTCTCTCTTGTGAGAGTATCCCTGATGCTTTCAGGATATCTTCAACATCATTTTAGCACTGCAAAAGCTTTTATGAAGCTACACACCAGTGTCTGCACTGAGAAAAAACATAATGTTTTGTCGTTCAGCCATAGCAGTGTCCTTGCCGTGTTCATGTGAACTTAAATTAAAAAAACTAACAAAAATCACTTACTGCTTCTAAACAGCTTTTGTCAAAATAGCTGGTTTGTAAAGCAACTGGAATTCTAGGTTACCTGGAGAGGGCACCTCCAGGGAGACAGTAAGCATTGGGAACTACTTCAAGCAGATGCAAACAGGGAGGGCTGTGGGCTGCCATTTCCAAATAGGGCTGTAGTCATCTTGGTCTTGTTGTGAACTTAGTGACAGGGAAGCATCTTTCAAAGTGTCAAGTTATGTTAAGCATATGTGTCAGAAAATGGTGCTGCTTTTGTAATTACCTGAATGGGTTTAGCATGTTTGTTAAATAATCTCCTGTCAGTTTACTAATATATATTAGTAGATTAAAGATTGCTCAACTATTTGCCAGCTACAACAGCAGAGGATCAAACATTGAATCTCAGTGGTGAGGCTTAGCCCTAAATTTAAGTAGGCATTCATAATAATTTGTTTGTTTTTTGTAGTTTAGTTCATTCACCATGAAAGACCAGCTGGTTTTAGCACTAAAGTCAGTCTCTCACAACATCAACCTTTCTGGCTTGTGTTAAGGATGTTTCCAAAATAATCCTGTTTTTCCTTCTATTTCCTTGTTTTCCTTTAAAATAGCTGTGATTCAGTGTTTGGGTTTTTTTGTTTACTTACCAGGGAAGCACTGATTTGTCCAGCTGGGAGGCACTGGATGATCATACAGCTGAAGTAAGTGTGAAAGAATGAACCTTTGGTAAAAGATGCTGTATAGAACTGAAAGAAGAGTATGATGATTGGTTGCTAAAATGATTATTTGAACATTGTTATCAAATATGGTAAAACTGATGTGATTTCACTATTCTACAGTCTAAAACAGGCACTTATCTGTATGTACATGGGCTGGCTGTGAAATTGGTTGCTAAGAAAATTTGTTTTAGTGAAATCTTAGACTGTGTCCAGAGAAATTTCACTTATGTTTCTAATTGATAAGAAGGTTCATTCTTAAATGTTTCATATCATACAACCAGAAAGTATTTTAAATAAAATACGAGATATTGTATCCTCTGTGAGAATTGTAACAAAATTGCTCCTTAGAAACCACAGCAATTTGGTTTTAAGTCAAGAACTTTACCTTGTTGTTTTTCCTGTGGGTGGACTGTTCTCCAGTCAGCACAGATGGGTGTAAAAGTTTTGTTTAAATTTGGTAGTATTCTGCCTCCTCCTCTCCCAGCTGAAGCTATTTAAATCCCAATACATGCCAAAATGGCCTGTTGCCACCCTTTGGTGCTATAGAATCACAACACTCTGATTTACTTTTGTGCCCTAAAATATCATATGGAAATATACTATCTATGAACGCTTTTTATTTGAAATTTTTAAGAATTAAGGACTTTACATATATAATATTTCTACTAAATGCAAAATCCAAATGTTGAATTACTTTTAAAGTGGAATTTGCCCAGGAGTTAACCTTGAAGCTGAATTTGTTTTTAGACTAATTGCAAACCAGAAATGGTATATTATTTTAGTGAATAAACACATTTTTGTTTCTTTTATGAAGAAAGATAGGATAAATTCTGCTGCAGAATACAGTGAGGACTATGCCAAGATGTGTCAGGCAAGGATAGCTGAGCTGGAGAACACAGTTCTGGAGAAGCAGCAAACAGTGGAAAGACTTACTGTGCAGATGGATGAGCTGCAGGACCAGCTCGCCCAGCACAATGATTCTATGCAGCTCCAGGTATGTTTCATAGAATTGGATAATGGGATAATATTACTTTATTTTAATCCTAAAAATATTTAGGCATCAAAATTCAAAAAAAGAATTGTTTTCTAGCAATAAATACTTCACCTTGCTAAAATGTACTGCAAAACACAGCATTCTTTTCCAAAATATTAAAAAACAATATTTTGACTTCCCTTTCTCTAGCAATTCTATGTAAAGGTAAATTACTACCAGGTGCTTCTTAAGAATAGTTGCTTTCTCCATTATATGTTGTTTCTCTCCTTCTAGGATTGGGAAAACAAAGACATTTCCTGTTGGTGAGAAATAAATGGAAAATATAAATGTGATTAGTATAAAATAGGATTCATGTGTCCCATTTCATTAGCGTCCTCTCACCTGACTGAGGCAAAGTGCTGGCAGATAGCAAACAATTTAGGGGTACTAAATATTCATTATATCCTTTTTGTAAACTTGATTGCTTTTCTTCCATCATTCCTGCCATCATCTTTAAACACAAAGATTTCTGGTCCTTTGGTGTAACTTTGTTAAAACTGAAGTGTAACTACAGGTTCTGTGACAGCTTTGCTTCAAGGCTACTAATTTGTTTCCAAATATGTTAAGAATATCTTAATGTTACAAGTGCACTTCTTGTGATCCCTGTAGGAAACTACGGTTCAAGAGCAGAATGAAATCATCAGGAAGTTGACAAGTTGCCTTCAACAGGCAAAGAAGGACCGGGATGAGCTACAGGAAGAGGCTTCGTGTGTGGCTGCGCAGAGCCGTGAGTTACAGCTCCAGTTACAGCAGGTGTGCCTCTCCTCCAATTTGTGTGTCCTTACAAAGACAGTAAGAACAAGTTTGGACTATGTAAAAAGCATGGAGCTGATGATGTAGGTCTTCATAGTTCAGTTTGTACCACAGCAGTGAAAATGACTTCAGGGTGAGGCAGAGTTTTTTTTTCCCCAGTTGCTACGGAGAAGTTCTGGAAACATCCTCATATTTTCCACTTGCTTGCGTAATGTTTTGGGAGGTCATTGCACTTCTTTGTTCATCAGCTAAGACCTTGTTAGGGAATTTTACACAATGTTGTTAGTGGTTTGTGGTCTGTACACAACCATTGCTGTAATAATTTGCGTTTGCACGTGATCATTTATCCTTTGGCAGAGAAGTCTCTGAGTTTCTGCTTGGGCAACTGCAACTTTTCAGCTGTTAGACAGAAACTTGCTGTGCTGAGGTAATGTGACTTGGCTCAAAGAAAGAGACTTGAAATACTGTGAATATGGTTGAAGCAGCCCCTATGACACACCTGCTTCAGTGCAACAGGTTGATCATGGTTTAATCCCTGGATAATGATATACTGCAGCCTTTCTCTACTTTAAAATGTATTTTAAAGAGTGCTTTATTCTTTTCTTGGCTTTGCTCAGTGTTCTAGTGGCTGTCTACCTGAACCTATGTATTTGTTGTCTTTGGAGCCTTGTAGTATATGCCAAAGAGAAATACTTCTATATGCTTACCATTTCAGGTTTGCAGGATAAGAATTGCCCTAGGTGGAAATACACATCTCAAATTTCTGGCTAGGAAGGGACTTTAAAAAAATTAAAAATAAAAACTGGATCTTTTTAGCCCAGGGATTATCTTACAGGAGTTGCTTATGCCCTGGAAAATAAATTGTCTGCTAAATGAAATTTTGTAAAATAACAAAAATACTCTTGCTATCTACAGTTCTGGTTGCTGTGGGCAAAATAAGTGGTGATAGTGAAAATTGCTGTACACATGTTTGGGATTTGCACCATAAGCCATTGAAAGATAAGGATCAAGCCTCTAAATGGCATTTTGGGCATAGTCTAAATAAATGTAGTGATAGACTGCATGTTGTGGAAGCGTGTCAACTTCAATAACAGATGAAAGCACTAGTACAGTCTAAATATTATCTCTTGGTTTTAGCAGCATCTTTAGAAAAATATGTTAAAAATGAATAAAGTATATTTTATGTTACCCCTGTGGGGGAAATGTTTTCCTTTCATTTGAAAAGACATGGAGAGGAAAAAAAAAAACAACCTTTAGTAATGAGCTGTAAATCCTTTGCAGAGAAGACTGGGTTTATTCATTGTCCTCTTACTGGTCTGTCCAGTCCTTTGAAAGTTCTACTTCATATTGGAGGAATTCAATATGATTCATTATGTTAGATTTATAGGTTCATGACATTAGATAATTGACCATAGAGATGAATTATCTAACATTTGCATTTTTACTATAAGTAATAGCATCAAAAACATAACAAGCTTCATCTGCCTTTTTAGGACGATTTTTATTCATTGGGAATGAAAGACATAGGGTAAATTTGTAGTAAATACAGTGTATTTTATGCATACAGTGAGTCCTGTGTAGGAGTTATTTGGATATAAGCTTTCTTGTGACCATTAGTACCTCTGTGTTCAGGTTACTGAGATGCTGAGGAGTAAAAGCCTCAGGAAAAATGAAGGTTTAGAAGCCCAACAGCAAATGTCTTTGCTTCAGGATCATCTCAGAGAGCAAAATGCACACTTGGAGATGCTGCGGGAGAGAGCACATGACCTGGAAGTACAGCTGGAGTCTTCTCAAAAGGTAACAACTTTTTTTTAATAATATGTATTTCAAATTTGGTGATAACTCAGATCTGCTGTAGAGACATAATAATGAAAAAAGTATTTTTATTTAGAAATAAATTTATATGGATTGTGATTACTAGCATACATTAAAGAAACAAATTAGAAGGTCTGGTTTCCTTGAAGAATGTAAGCAGCAGTGCCATAGATAGAAGCCTTAAACTTAAATATTATTTGTGAATGTGAATTAAAAGCCATGAGGCTTAAGGAAATTAAATCATGGCGTATTTCATATGTGATGTTTTATTTTTAAGAGTACCAAAGATAAAGAAAATCTACTTGCCCAAATGGAAGAGGATACGAAAGACAGAATGCAAGAGCTCTACAAAAGCATAGATGAAAAAGAACAACATATTAAAAGTCTTCAAGATCTACTGACATCAGAAAGATCTGGTTTGTCTGTACTTCAGCACACACTTTCTCTCCGGGACGCAGAAATAACAGAATTAAAAAATGAAATAGCTTTGTCCAAAGTGAAAGAACAGCAACGTATTGAAGGACTGAAAATCAGTCATGAGCAGGATATTTACAGACATTTGGATAACTTGAGGAAGGAGCTGGAGAAATGCCACAGAAGAGAGATTGCAGAAGCCAAGCAAGTCTATGAAAAAGAAATTGTTTTAAAATATAAAAGCGAACTTGAACAGTTAAAAAAAGAACTCTGTGCTTTGAATTCTGAAGAACACATTCAGAATTTGAATGGCATGATAATTGACTTAAATATTAGTCTTCAAGAATCTGAAATTAGTAAAGAAAACTTGAGGAAGAAACTGGAAAACCAACGGGAAGACTTTCAGAGAGAAAAATCTGAAATGGAGACTAAATACAAGGATTTAATTGATGGCCTTAAGTGTCAACTTTCTGATGCAGAAGAGCAGGTTAAGGAAGCCCAGCAATACAAACAAGAAAAACAGTCTTTGAATAAAGAGATTCAGAAACTGAATTCCTACATCCAGGAATTAAATGAAAAACGACTTTGTGAAGCAGAAAAAAGTACGAATGTAAGGCAAAAGCATGATGGAGAGATGGTCTCCAATAAAGAGCTGTTGAAATTGAGGGAAAAACAGATTTTATCAGGGGTGCCACAGTTGCAGGGAGCAGGGTTTGAGGAGATGTGGGATAAACCACACCAGTTGGAAGGTAGAGATGATTCAGTGCACAAAGAACCAGAGTTCCAGCATGAGTCCTCAAGGGATCAGTTAGAAGAAATTAAGAATTCGGAGATCATGGAGAATAATGAAAGTAGTGAAGGGGACAATCTGACTGAAGAACCTTTGTCAGAACTGGGGCTTTTCAGTGGTGATGAAGGCATATTGGCTAAATACCTCACTTCCACAGAAACTCCAGAAGAGTCCTACGTGTCCAGCTCTTCAGAAGGCCGTGCCATTGAAGAGGGCAGATGCAGTGTGTACAGCTTAGACAATAATGTGCTCTTAGAACCCAGCAGAGGTTTTGTATCTCCTCCATTAAACTCCAGCCTTGATGAGGGGATGTGTCCTAGTGTTTTGGCTCAAGAGGCTTTTGAGGAGGTAGAGGGGAGAGCAGAGGCCTTTGTTTCATTTGTGTCAGATGGTTCCCTGCAGCAAAATAGAATTGGAGACCAGAGTGACATAAAGGATGGTGAGATGATGTGTTTAGCAGAGGGACATCTGAAGCCAACTGAGCAGCTCCATGAGGAGTCAGCCTTGGAGATGCCTTACTGGGACATCCAAGAAGCTGTTCGAAAATGGCAAGAAGCCATGTCGGAGCTCTCTCATATGCGTGTGAAACTGGAGGAAGAACGTGAAGCACGGATCTGTTGTGAAAAAGAACTTCTTCAAAAAATGCAGAAGGAAAAAGAACTTGAAAATCAGCTCATGCTTCTAGTAAAGCAGCAGGGTGAGAATGGATGCCAGCTCTCTCTAACACAAGTGTCAGACCCTTCTACCTGGCAAGAAATGGTGAAAGACCTCCAAGAGGAAAGAGACATGTTGATGGTCCAGCTACGGACTCAGGAGCAGCTGGTGAGAGACGTTCAGGAGCAGAAAACAGCTTCTGATTCCGTGACAAGCGAAGTGCAGTCTCTCTTTGGCCGTCAGCTGGCTGCTTTACAAAGTCAAAGGGATCAGATGCAAAGCCAGCTTGATGCTCAGAAGGCTAAAAACCAGAGAATAGCAGAGCTGCTTGGTCAGAAAACCGTATCTGAAGAGACATTGCTAAAAGAAAAGGAGTTGCTCAAAGCTGAAATCAATAATATAGAACAAAATTTAGCACTTTTGTTGAAGGAAAAGACAGCCTTAAGAGAGAGATTATCCAGCATGGAGGAGGATTTAGTGAAAGCAGAAAAAGCACTAGCAGAAAATGCTAGCATCATTGAGGACCTTGAGAAGAACATACATGAGCTTAATGTTGAAATGAAAAACCTCAAAGAAATACAGGAGTGTGAAAGACTGAACTATGAGGACAGGTTAAGCCTCAGCAACCAAGAAATCCATAAACTTACTGCTGAAATAAAGGAAAAAAGTACTGAATACAGTGAGGAAAAAAGCCAGTTGACTGAAGAAATCACCCAGTTGAAAAAGGCTCGTTTGGATCTTGAGGCTCGCTTGCAGGAGTCCTTTCTGGCTGCCCAGGAGACTCAATCCAAGATGGAGAAGCATTACAAAGAGGAAATGGATAAGATGGAGACTCAGCACCTTGCTGAATTAACTGAAGTGGGTTTGACACACAAGAGAGAGGTAGGAAACCCTGATAACTGCAGGAGTCATGGGATTTCAGAATGCGTAAGGTAGCAATTGCAAGTGTTTGTTTGCCTGTTTTCAGATAGAAGAGTTAAATGCTGAAATAAAAGATAAAGTGGAAGAACAACAAAAGTTGGAAGAGAAAAGAAAGGAAGAGATTGCTGTAATAAAAAAGGTACATGTTGCAGTTGGGTTTACTTGGGAGAAATAAAGTAGTTTTGCATTGTCATTTAAGCGGTGTAAACATTTTAGAGACACAAATTTCTATTCATTGTTTTCTTCCAGTGTTTTTGATTTGGGGTCAGGAGGAGGGTGGAATTCTGGTTCAATATATAGGGCTAAACAACCATATTCTGAAGAAAGCTTTTCACTGAGTGTTCTTTGCAGGTTCATGAACGAGAGCACGAGCGTGAAATCTCCGAGCTGGCTGCCAAACACGCAGAGGAGATGGAGAAGCTCCGTGCTGAGCTCAAGGAAGAACAGAGGCACCAGCTGGATGAACTCCGGCAGCAAATGGCAGCCACACACAGAGCAGAGCATGAGCAAGCTCAGCTCCAGTCCCAGGTACAAGAAGGAAACACTGTGATCAATGTAGTTCTTAGCTGAGTCCTGATGTCCAGCATGCACAGCAATCAAGGAGCCTTCTCCTTAAGTTTTGTGAATATTGTATGTGCTCTTTCATGCAGTGCTACAACTGAAGTAGGAGTGCTCTCTTGCTGGGTGGCAGTAGAGGTTTTCTAGACAAGTTCTCCAGAATCCTCCCTGCAATTTTTATATTCTAACATTAATTCTGAAGAAAACTGGATGCTTAAATTATTCGGTTTCAGAAAGAAAAAGAAGGAACATTGTAATTTATCATGTCTTGGCAAGTTTAATAAGTAAATTTATGAGATACTAAACCCCCCCCATTTTTAAAATATTCCACTAGTACTGGAGTGTGAAAATCTGACCTATCTCTAAATATTTCCTGGGTTTTTGAACGCTTCCACTAAATGCAAAGTGGAAATGGAAAGAATATGTCTAGTGTTAGGTGTAATTACAAGCTTTTGGTACACTGTTCAGTTTATTTAAGAACAGAGAAGTTTTGTTGATCTGTTTTAGCTGCCATTCCTACCTGTGGGCTATTCCTCACTTTATTTTTTTAACGAAGCATGTTGAGTTTTATTTCTACTTTTCCAATACCACTTGAGAATGTTACTTTTTTTTAACAAATTATAACCAATAGCAAACCTAAGGAATTCTTTTAACAGACAGTGAAGGGCTGGGGTGAATTGTGTTCTGCTTTGAAGTGAGGAAGTGGACAGATACAGGGTGTTTTGTAGGAGATGAAGAGGCAGGTAAGAAAAGCCTTTTACGTTGCACTGAAAACATGCAAATCTCATTATAACAAAATCCAGCTTATTTTTAGGGTTCCTTTAAAGGTCTCTGACACAAAGAAATGTGCTCTAAGTACAGAAAGGCAAAACTTAGATGTGTTTAGCAGTCAAAACTGAAACTGGTCGTGAAAAAAGCAAGCACATTTCATTAGAGGGGAGGGAGAAACCCTTCTTTTTCTCAACTGCAGACACTGCACAGCCTTGAACTGGAAGCTTTACGCCTGACCTTAAACAATATGCACACCTCTCAGCTGGAGCTTACACAGTCCAACTTGAGGAAAGAGAAGGAGACTGCCCTGGTGGAGCTGCGGGAGATGCTCAATGACAAACGCGCTCAGGAGGTAGCGATTCTGCAAAGCCGCCACCAGCTGGAGTGGGAGAAGATCAAAGAACAGTGTCTGAAGGAAAAAGAAGACCTCAAGTCCAAGTATCAGCAAGAACTAGGTATTAAAATTGGGGAATGATGGACCAGTATTTCCTTCCTGCACAGATTCCTGTCTTGGTGTAAAGCTGGCCATTGAGTGACAGCTGGTCTTCCCTTGAATAGGACTGGGGTGAGACTGCCATATGTAAGGGTGCATGTTTTATATATGATAAATGAAATTCAGTTTTTCTTCATCTTTAAATTAGTGCTAAACTGAACTACTTTCTTACAGGAGGCATTAGACCAAGCTCCCACAAAGAACTAAATCAATGCAAAGAGTAGAGCTCTTACCCCTTATGTTTTGTCAGGGTTTTTCTTGCCGTAAGTCAGCACTACTGTTCTTTCCAGAAGATATGTTAATGCTACCTGGTTTGCCCCCTCAGTGTTGGAAGGAGGTGGAAAAGAACTGAAAGGCTCATCTTATAGTACTGAAGGGCTGCTGGTGGTGCTCTTAGCATTGTTTGGGAAATTTCCTTCTTTCCAGGAGAGGGAGACCATTTCTGACCCATATGGCGGAGGCTGAGTAATTTGTGGAGAAAGATAAATCTTGCAGCACTTCGCTGAAGAAGTTTACAGAATCACAGGCTGGTTGGGTTTGGAAGGGCTCTCTGGAGAACATAAAGTCCAAATCCCTGCTAGAGCACGTTCATCCAGGGCAGTTTGCACAGGATTATGTCCAGACATGTTTTGAATATCTCCAGAGAAAAACCTCACAACCTTCACAACCTTTATGGGCAGCCTGTTCCAGGACTCTGTCACCCTCACAGCAAAATAGTTTTTCCTTATATTCAGATGGATCCTTAGGGAGCTGTGCAGCTGATCACACCCCTCTGAGCTCTGAATTAAGGTTTAGAAATCATTCCTGTAGTTGTCCTTTCCCAAAAGAAAGAGAACATATATTTAGGGCTGTTTCTTTTTCACTTACAAGTAGGAGACCCTTTGTTACCACCAGTTATGCAGTGAACTGATGGCACTATGGGATTTGGGAGTTGGAGGAGCTCTAGATACAGTTCTTAATATCAGTGTTGTTAAGGTGCATTTTGGCTATATAACTTAAGACCAGCTTAGTCTTGTAAGTTTTCATTTCCCATGGAAAGACTTGAAATGATAGTTGCATATTATAAATTATCAAGTATTGTAAATAAGGAAGGGGAGCAGTGCTTTGGTGCTGTGGGAAGGTGTCTGATAGGCCTTTACAAGGTTGCTGCAAACCAAAAAAAGAAGCTGGAATGAATCTGGGGAGGAGCTGGGAAGGAAGAAGCCATTGGTGTCAGGGATAACTGAGCAGATGAAGTCTTTCAGTCTTGTTTCCTAAGCATTTGTAGAAGAAATTTGAAGTTTCCTACCTGTTACTGTTGCCTGCTACTCCTACTGTGTCTCTGGAGGTGATTCTGTCATAGTGATGTGCAGTGAAATGCTAAAATGGCATCAATATTAATTTGAATTTATATCTTTAGAATGTTTTCTTTAACATCATGTTCTCTGTAGACTTAAGCAGGCTTTGTAAATTAAACTGAACTGGACTTTATCTTCTGCAGCTGTAATTTCTAGATGCTTGTTTTCTAATATGTAAGTGATTTAGTGGGTTATAACATAACAGCACGTTTGGATAGAACCCAGCACCTTATCCTGCTCTATGCCTACCTGTACAAGTCCTGACTTTGATGTTGAAAATGGTAATCTTGCCCATATTTCTGCTTCCATTTAATCATAATGTTTTATGGAAATTTATTAATAAGTATTTTGTTTCACAGTTGACCAGAGAAAGAAAATAGAATTGGAAATGGAAGAGGCACATATCCAGGCACTAGAGGTACAAATTCTGTTCTTCATACAAGAAAAATTAAAGCTCCTTTCAGAAAACAAGAGCTGGTTCAAGTGTTATATCTGCTACACTTTTATTGTAAAGGACAAATAAATGGAGAAAAAGAAGTATGAATTTACTAAACATGTGTGCTTTAATAATGCATGTCTTACTCTCTTAGGCCCTCAAAAGAGACTGGGAATTAGAGTCTGATACACGTTTAAAAAATATGTGTGAAGAGCTGTCTGAAAAACATCACATTGAGATGATGGAACTACAGAAATCTCTGGAAATGGACTTGGAAAAAGTCAAAGCAGAGCTGGGGCTTCTTTCTGTTGAGAATGCACAATTTAAAAGTAGGTACCATGTTCCGGGGAGGCAGTTGTTTTATTGAACAGTGACCTAACGAAGTAATTTTGCAAGATGTATGAAAGCAAATACAAGATATATTAAGGTACTCATAAAAACTGAGGTGAAGCGTGAGACTGTCTAGAAAATAGGGTGTAAATGAAAAGTTGTTTTCAACCTGGATAGCATTGTTGCCTTTTGACTTCCACAGAATATGAGATGGGAGGTGAATATTAAGGAGAGGTGGTGTTTTACTTCCAGCTGAAAACCAGGTTTGACAGTTGCTGAGTTAATCAAAATTCTGCTTAATATTAAAATAAGCTTTTTCTAACAAGAAATTGTCTTTAGATTGTGAATAGTTATAGCTTAATGGAACAGAAATTCCAAAAGCTGGTTCTCTCTTGGCTAACTAACAGTGTGGGTTGCAGAGAACTAGAAAGCACTGCATGGAAATGTTTGACTTTCAAATATTTTACTATTCAAGTATTTCTGTAATTCCCTGCAAGCTAGTGTTCAAGTTAGAGACATGAATTTCTATTTTTGTTGCACAGAAGTTGTACAGGTCATGCATTAACCAGGATGATGGAGTAACAGCACTAATTTTTAATTTTAGTGGAATGTATTGAACTGGAGAGGCAACACCAGTTAGCCATTACAAAATTAGAAGAACAGCTGCAGACTGAACATAACCAACTCCTAGAAGAGACAAAGATGAAAAGCCAAGAAAGAGAGCAGAATCTTCAGAAGGAGGTAAATTTCATTTCTTTAGTTTTTTAGAATAGTTGATTACCCTTTATATACCAAAACTAGACCATGTACACATCACTTGGGTGACCTGTTTGTATTTAGGGATGTTATTGAAAAAGCAAAATGCATCTCTTGAAGCAGGTAAATACTCTGGGAGTTTCCAAAGGAGTTGCCTTTGTGCCATTTGGTGCCATCTCTTCCTCTGTATTTATAGTCTTAATTTTCTGGTTCTCCCATTATGTTTTTATCTGGCTAATGCTTTATTTTTTGCCAGTGAAGATAAATATGGCATCAGGAACAAATTCTTCCCTTTCAGTGGAGTGGGTGTAATAGTTAAGTGTTACTCAGTATCTGATACTGTCAGGAGCTGGTGGTGGTGTTGTCACTAAGTGTTCCCACCTATTTCTGACAGAAGTGTCTGTTGCATGTAAAATAAGCAGTTAGAACAAAATTGTTTAAAAAGTTATGGGGTGTTTTTCTCTGATTTTAACGTGTTTTCTCTAGCTGGACCAGCTTCAGGTCAAGCATGAAGAACTCAAGGCTCAGTCACAAGAAGAAATCAGGCAGCTTTGGTCTCAGCTTGACAGTACCCGAGCGAATCGACAAGAGCTAAGTGGTATGTTCAAAAGTGACACATTTTATTTTTGCCTCTTCTTTGTACAGAAGGACACAATATTGACACAAAATATGTTTTAATGTGTACCAGAAACACACAGGAAGGCCACAGTGTCAGTGGGTTGTACCCAATGATCTGTTTCTAGGGTGAGAATGCATCAGTATCAGATGATGAGTTCTACAGTGTCAGAAAGCATGGTGTGACTGTGGGGAAAAGCTTACCCCTGTGGTTTTTCTTTCCCTTTCTACTCCCTTCCTGCATGCCATGAAAATCTTTAGTGACAACCAAACGTTTTTCATTGCAATTAACATTAAGTATAATGTATTAAAAACTGGAGAAAATGCTGGTCAGTGCAATAACACGCTCCTATTTGTATTTTTGTTTCAAGACCAAGGTGTATTAAATAAAACAGTTTTGCAGTCAATAAAGCAGTCAGTTTTGCAGTATAGTGGTTGGAGAGAACATACTTTTGATTGAAATGAAGTAGAATGTGTCCTAGATGTGTGTACACAAGCAGATGTAATACTGGAAAAATAGACTTCTGGAAAAATAGAGACCATGACTGTGCCTGTGTTTACCTTGTGTTGAGGCTGTAACTTGAGGATCTTGACTTCTGCTGGAGTAGTTAAAACAGAAGGCACATGTAACCTGCTTCAAATACAATTTCAGATTTTCTGAATAATATAGCTGTAAATAGCTTTTGAAGTATATTGGGGTTTTGTGAGGATATTTTTTGTTTGCTTTTGTCAGAAAAATTATTTATTTAATGTATATCTAGCCAGATATTTCATATCTTTGTTTTGATATTACAGAATTATAGCACGTAGCACTTTATAGTGTTTGCTGGGATTCTTCTCTGTATCCCTAATCTTAACTTTCATGTGTCTTTTCATGTTTCTAATCACTCACATTCCCATTCTTTGGACCTTTTCTCTTTCTTCATCTTACTTCAAGATGGTGAGACCAGAATGCAGGCCTGTGATCCAGGTGAGGATCTCGTTTGGTGTGTGAGATCTTGAAAGTGTTTTGCTTTACTCTGCTGTTCTTCATTTGAGGGATCATTAGACCATGCATTTGGATTGATGGAAGGATTCAAATCATAGCAGCTGGATGATGGGATTGGTGCTCTGGTGTTAGAATGACATGCCACTTCAAAACTGTTAAACACTTTTTTGAGTTAGTTTTGTGCCAGTAGACTTTGCTGTTTAGGCAAAACCTAACTGTGTCAGATTGGACTTCCCATGCCTATCCTATTGATGGTCTTAATAATCCCTTCTTGTCACTTGATTCCTCTTGTCCCTGTGCCTTGCAACTGCTCCCTTTGGAAGCAGGCTTGAGCCATGGACTTACTTCACAGAATCATGGAATCATTGAGTGGTTTGGGTTGGAAAGGACCTTAAAAACCCTCTTGTTCCCCTGCCATGGGCAGGGACACCTCCCACTAGTCTGGTTGCTCAGGCCCAACCTGGCCTTGAACATGTAGTTCTTCTCTTATTCTTTCTATTTGCATGTTTGTTGTGAGAATTTTTTCATGCCAAGAGTGCATTTTCTGTTTTGCTACACAAAACCACACTGTGACAATCAGCTGTGATGCTCCTGAATGGAATCCTCTGTTTCAGTCGGTGTTTCTGAAGTTTCTCTTCTCGTATAACACAAGCAGCTGCTCTTCTCCAAGCAAATTCTTTCTTTTCAAGGAACTTCCCCAGAAGTTCTTTCTTCTTGAAATGCAGTCCCATCTTCAGTTGATTCTGTGGGATTCAGCTAAGTTGAGTTATTTGAAAAGTTGAGCTATCTGGAAAACTTCTCTCTCGAGATCTGTCCTTTTTTCTACCTTTCAACTTCCTGAAATGTTACTGCTGCTTTAGTACAGAAGGTGGGAAAGAAAGCTCTCAGAGGGCTAATGAAGAGGCTGCAATGCTGGCCATTGTTCTCACTGCCTGGAAGGAGAGCAGCTTGCTGAAGCAGCCTTGGGAGCTGATTTCTCCTGCCCTCCTGTTTTGTTGGATGGTTCTTTTTAATTCCATGAGTTCAGCCTCTGTTTGAGCACACAATGGGTAGCCAAACGATTACTAAAGTAATCTGGAATTGATTTCATTTTTTCTTCCTTGTGATTTTTGGTTTTTTGCATAGTTTGTGCTCAAGTTGGTTTTGTTTGGGTAGTTTTGCCTGGAGAAAATTAAATGTTCTTGAATAATTTATTGCTTTTGGGTGCTACAACAACAAGCAGGTGTGAAGATTAAGCAATAGTGCAGGACTCTACATGTTACTAAACTAGACCTGGAGTGCAAGGCAATGAGGAGGGCTAACATTATGCTGGTAACTTTGGTTTCCAGCATAAGGATGGTTTCTTTGAATGCGGTGTAAATGAGAGTGTGTCTTCACAGGAAGGAATGTTTTGTCTTTCAGAAGTTCATTTTTCTTATCTCATTGCTATTTCCAGTCAATTGTTCTTATCTCAACCTGTGTGATCTCTGCCTCTTGTGTGTCCAAACGAGAAGGGAGTGGCTCGTGGTGTTTTTAGTGAGAATACTAAATTGAGGAATGGCATTCCTAAACCATGACACTCAACAACTCAAGCAGACCTTAGCCCAAAGATATGCATTCTTAGTGCTTGTGTTGGTTTTGCTTTCGTTCCAGAGCTAAAAGAGCAGCTCCTGGCTCGAGCATCACAGGTAAAGGAAATAGAGTGTTTAAAACAAGAGTTTGAACAGCAGCGTCAGCAAAGGAACAGGGAGCATGAAGCTGAATTGGAACAACTGAGACTGTATTTTGAGAAGAAGTTAATAGTTGCTGAAGAAAACTACAAAGAAGAATTGACTTTGTTGCATCAGAGACTGCAAGAACTAAAGGACTATTCACTGACAGAGTTGGAAACAAGTCAAGATCAAGCAGGGGATATCAGGTGACCTGTCTTTTCCCTTTCATCTTGACAGCATGCTTCCATTTGATTTTTCTTTAATGCGAAAGATGATGTTGGCATCTTAACATACTGGGATTGAGCATTAGGTGATCTGTAGTTAGAAGCTAGTGATGGACATCATGAGGGCCCAGTCCTAAGCAGTTGTTATAGCTGCTCTTTGCATGCTTTCGGTACTACAATATAAGTCATCAAGTTCATTTAACTTAATTCATAACCTGTCACAGTCTGAAACTTTAAAATCCTTTTCCCAGTTCTTCTGTCACAGTTTTTGAAGAGGCTGCTGAGAAAGAAAGAGGTGTTGCACTTGGTCAGCTAAATCAACAGTTGGAACAACATCAGGTGGGATTTTTGATATATTAGAAGTTCTACTGTTCATTACATGACCTGTATGAAAACTGGTGTCTGATTTCTAGGTCTTGCAGGGAGTAAATGAATTTCAGATGTTTAGTAGGGCTTAATTATTTTTGACAAGTATGTTGTAAATTATCAACGTCAAATACTTTGCATCTTTAAAGAGGCTGTTCAGCAGAACAGCTGAAACAGTGGTCTGTAATTTTATGTGCTGTTTGGGTTATCCCATGCTGAGTACGGAACTTGTGGAAGTTCTTCTACACAGGTGCAGAATTCATGGTATTTCTCTTCTCTGTAGTTCCAGCAGTAACTGTGACTTTCCTTGCTGTCTGTTCTCTTTAGGATGAGATGCTAATTTGGTCCCTTGTTCATTTATGCCCGTTTTCCTGCACCTTGTTATAATTTAAGATCTTGACATCTTTTCTCAACTTGTTTCAAGTTGACTAGGAGTTGGAAAGAGGAGTTTTCCTTTCTCTCATTGAATGATTCTTATTCTAATTTCTTAAAAGCTAAAGACCTCTTCCTAATCTTTTACTTATATAGGAAGAATTTGCATGTTTGCAGCTACAACTTAAAGAACAACACAGGCATGAATTAGACTCCTTAAGATCGTCCCTTGCACTTCAGTATAAAGAGGACCTGATGAAAATGAAGATGGATCTGTCAGACAAATATGTAACAGAAATTGAGGCCATGAAAAGAAAGCATTGTTTAGAACTTGAGCAGCTCCGTGCCCGACTTTCAGAAGAACATTGTAAAGGTAGGATGGTCTGACAGACTGGGAAGAAAAACAGTAAGCTGGTGTGGCTTTTATTTTTCTTTAAACAGGCTTGTCTGAAGACGTTTGCAACTTGTTATTAGTTTACCCTAAACTATAGGGAACATTTAACAGATGTTAATCCCTTTCATCGAGCACTTATGGGTGTGTTGAGTTGCACTTCCAAAGATGTGACCTGAAGTTATTTATTCTGTAGTAAAAACTAACACAACTATGGAACAATTGCTAAAAGGAGTTGATCAGGTTTCCAGTTTTGATGCCTAGAAGGGCATTGTCACACAAACATTTGGACTACATAACTACATTTGGATACATAACTTATTTAGCTAATAAAGAAACGTCATAATTATATTCCACTGCATTGTGGTTAAAAGGATTAGTAGAGATCTTTAAATTTGCAGTTACATTTCTTACCTTCAATTATTTAGTTCTAGTCCTAGACAGTATATCAAAACTGCTTAAATTAGAGTGTTTAGAGATTTGTCTCATCTGGTTCTTGAGGAAATGCGTTATGTATATAGTAAGTGCATAAAAAGAGATGAAACTTTCATAAATCTGCCATTACATTGCCCAAAAAGAAAGTCAGCTCCTCTGGCTGTTTCAGATAAGGAGGGAGGCCCTGCCACAGCTTTTATGATTGTTCTCTTTGTATTGATACTGATAAATTCCTAAGGTGGTGATAAAATGGAACAGACTAAAAAAATCATCCTGCTAAGGGATTCTTCTTGTCCTGTAGTTAGCATGGCTGCTGATAAATTGCATAGCTGCCAACATTCTGCTTTATTTCTGTGCATTAATAGGAGCTGGCAAAATAAAATAAATTGCAGAGTGTCATTTTTTTTTGTGAGTTTGAGTGTTTCTTTTTTTTTTCTTTGCAGAAATCACCAAACTGCGTCTCCAGAGTGCTCAAGATGCGGCACGTCAGGTTGAGATGGAGGTGGCTGAGCGAGTGTCTGTGCTGGAGGCAGAGCACAAAGCCAAGCTCTCTCTCTTCAACTCTGAGAAACAGCATATTGCAGAGCTTTCAGAGGAAATAAAGCACTTAAAGGAAGAGATTATAAGACAAAAAGATTTTTCTGAGCAGAATGAAAAGCACCTGAAAGAAGAAATGGAAAAGGTAATTTGTACTGCAGAACTGTTTTGCGTAGAGTTGGGCAAGCTCAGACCTGTTGGGAAGGCCAAGGGAAGGAGAGGCAGCACTTGCCTTTAAAAGTTCCTGGTTTAGGGATGGTAGCTTCAGTTTTAAACGGCTTGTATGGATACACACAAATGTTGGAATACATTTCTGTTTCAGTGTAAGTCTCGTACCTCAAACTCTTAGAGTTGAGAGAATCATACTTGGTACTGTCACTCTTAGTTTAAATCAGCTGTCCCATCTGAGGGTAAAGTTAGATTGGATGTTAGTTCATTGGTTAACTTATTGCAATATTTGAATGCTTATGAGAATTGGATGAAACTCTTGTTTTTCAAGTCCTTCTTTCCTCCGTCTTTGAAAGAGAATTTTGCCTTAATTTTTTTCATCTTCCTAATGCAAATTAATTCTTAATGCATTGAATTTAATGTCTGTCAATTTATAAATTTTCATTTCAGCCTTACTTGTATTAGGAGAGGATTACTTCACTGCAAGAATTGAATCTCTCCAAGACCTTAAATGCCTGAGACTGTTCACTTCATACACTTCAGTTTGGTTTTGGTGGTTTATTCTTTTTTTCTTTTAAATAATTGTGTTCACAGGAAAAACATAAAATTGCTGAGGATCACAAGAATGAATTGAGAGAAGCCAGAGAAGAAATCCAGAAAATAGAGACTATGTACAAAGAAAAAGAGAAGAGATGGCAATGTGAAAGTGAGGCCCAGAGAATCCAAGCAGAGGAGAAGTTATCACTGTTGCACATAGAACTGCAAACCAAAGCAGAATCTGAGAAGCAGAACTTACAAAAAGAGTTTGAACTTCGTGAAGCTGAAATGATTCAACTTCAAGAACACCAAGCTGCCAAAATTCTAGAACTGGAGAAGCTGGTGAAGGAGCAGCAAAACAACTTGCAGCAGCTGGAGGACAGCCTTGCAGGTGCCCAGGCTGTGCAGAAAGCTCAGCAGCAATATGACACTGACCTGCAGGCAGCCAAAGCCCTCATGGCAAAAGAAATGGAAAAGGCCACGCTCTGTCTGCAGGAGGAATGTGCACTGAAACTCTTGGAAGCACAAAACAAGTAAGTTTGCCTTAGGAGCTCTCTCATTGTTACAGTTGCTTTTTCTTACTTTTAACTTAGTGAGTAATAGTGCAGGGTAGTCACTTGATGGCACTATCTAACTTATATATGTAAAGCTTGCTGCCCCAAGGAACAGTAATGCTGTTTATTATGTTTGCTGTAGAATTTTGCATGTAAATGTATTTCATCTAGTCTAGCAAATAAAATGAGGTGTAGTCAAGTTCTGCCTGTTAAGAATACAACACACAACTCAAAATTGTATACCAGTATACAGAGAAGTGTGACAGGAAATAGAAGTGGAAAAATTCTCTAAATATTTTCAAACAACTCGAATGTAAACAAGCTTTCATGGTGAATGAAGCTTGTTCTCACCGCTGAATGCTGAGGTTGATGGGGGGCCCCCTTTGGTATTCTTCAGTTCTGGTTACATGCCTGGAATTGCTGTTTTTCTTCTCCTTCCTCTACACCTGTTGTTTCAAGTGTGTTAAGGGAAATAAACAACCACATGTTGGTATTTGCATGCATTGTTTCAAATTTATCCCTTCTTCCCTTCCCAAACATGCTCAGAACAAGACTGGAGAAATAATGACAGTAAGAAAACACTGAAAGCAGCAACTTAACTTTTAGATAACTGTTTTAGCTATTGGTGTCTACACCCAAAAATACTGTAGTTACTGATTGCAGTAAATGGAAGGACTTGAGATGCTACATTTTCTGCAACAAGCTTTAAGCAGAACTCAGAGCTGAGTTTGGAGGAGCCCCCTATTATCCCACATACACTTCCACAGAGGTTTAATGTCTGACTTTAACAGATGTTTATAGAGGTGTTTGTGAGTGTTCATTTATCTGCACACAACACATGACATGTAGCAATGTATGTACCATGTCCTAGATGTTCTCATATGGCAGTAGTTTCTCAAATACATTGCTCTGTATTTGTATGTTAATAGGGATGCCAGTCTCTCTAGTAATAACCAGATACTACCAAGTGACATTGCAGAAACCTTTAATTATGTGGCTCTGAAATCGTTGTGGCTTGTTTTGAGTTAAGTTCTGTATTTGAAACATCAGGTAAAACTTGTGGAGGCTACCTAAGGTCTATTTATTTTCCTTTGCATTTTATTTATTCAGTTATTAAAAAAACAAACAGTCCCTTTTTTTACAATAGTCTCTTAATTTTCTTGGAAATCATACAGGTTTATGGAGGAACACAAAGCTATGACTCAGAAATTCACAACTGAGCAAGAGGTTCTTCTCCAAGAGCTGAAAAAGAAACATGTTGATGAGCTGGAACTCCAAAGTCAGCAGTTACAGGAGAAGCATAAGCAGCAAATTTTGTCTCTGACAGCTGATTTTCAGGCAAAACATCAAGCTGAAATTGAGACACTTAAATCTACGCTGGAAAGTAAACAGCAGATTCAGCTTGAAAGTTGTGTGTCTGAACTACAGACAAAGCATCAGGCTCAAATTGATGATTTGGAGGCTAAACATTTATCAAATCTGGATTCCTTGGAGTCATCCTACTTATCTGAAATTCAGAATATAAGAGATGAACACAGTCAGGCACTGGAGAAATTACAGCTGCAGCACAGGGAGCAGCTCCAAGAGCAGGATAAAATGCATCAGGCACGCCTGGTTCAGGAGATTGAGATGCTGAAATTAAAGCATGCTGAAGAACTTCAGCTTTCCCAAAATAATTTAAAAATTGAGCTGGCTACTGTTCATATGGAAAAGCTTAAAACCATGGCTGTTGAAGCAGAAGAAGCTCATAAGGTGAGTCAGACAACCTAGCATAGAAGGTGAAACTTCATGGTACCTTGTGTGGGATCACCTTTTACCCTTGTTCTCAGGGGATATTTCCACAACCTCTTTGTGCAGTACTGACATGTGTGTGTGGCCATATTGTGGGCTGAAATAGGAAACTCCAACTGAAAATTAAATGTGTCTGTTGCTTCGTGCCCCAAGTGTTCAATCTAATGAGTTTTCCATCTCAGTGTGTGGAAAAGGTACAAATGAGGTAAATCCTTTTTTAATGTAATTCACATTGGAGGGTCTCCTTGTTGTGTCTCGGAGCTTCTCTCCCTGATAGGGTTATTGTGTAATTCTTTCAGAAAGTGATTAGAACAAAGTCATTGCAATTCTGGAGGTTAAGCCACTTCTCTAGCAACCTGAAGATCCTCCCTAAGAAGTAGGGATTTACAAAACTTTTACTAAATAAGAAAAATAAACCCATTTAAATGCTATAGAAAGTATGTATATATATGTGTGCTCATCATTCATGAGGCAATATTGTTAAAAAGCTTTGATATCCAGCAGGACGTGCTTTACAAATGGACTGCAAAGATATTTGTACTTACTTTTTTCCTCTCTCCTTTTTTTTAATTAATGCTTACACAGGATGATCTGAACACAGCTCTACAAAATCAAAGGCAGCTGCTGGAAGAAGAAAAACGTCTGGCTCTGGATCTGTTGCGTGAGGAAGTGTTACAGATGGAGGAAAAGCACAGGAAAGCACTCCAAGAGCTTCAGGATCTTCATGAGGCAGAAATTAGAAAACACAAGGAAGAGTACTCCAGGGAGCTGGAAGAAGAGTTGGGGAAACTAAAAGCACAGCATGAACGTGAACAAGAGGTCAGAATGCTGCTAATACCTAATCCCAAAATAATCCAAGTTTTATCATAAAGTAAACTGAATTTTATTAACCTTATAAGTAAGGCTGTATCTCTAGATGCTTTTTGGGTTTTTTTTTAATAGTGCCAGTAGATAAGAAGGTACAATCTGACTGCTGTGGATGCAAGCAGCCACGAGCCAGCCATGTGTTATATGTTACATTCATATAGTAGGAAAGGTCACAAACAGAATGAATTTTATCCAGCTATAACCACACAACCTGTGTTAAAATACAGCTAACTTTTGCTTTTCCACTTACTAATTTGAAAATTGGGTAGTTTACCAAATACCTCTCAAATCACTTTTGGAAGAATAGATTGCCTGGGAAGGAAGTTTCATTAGTTTTTTGAGAGGTTCTAGTGGTTATTCAGTCTTCAAGCCCTTCATCCTAGAAACAGAATTTATGTCTATTCTGATGATTATGGTAACCCTTCTCAGAGAGAATAATGGGCAAAAAAAACCCAAATGAACAAAAACCCTTCAAACCTTTCTCTGTTCTGTCTCAGGATAGTTGCATTAAATAGATCTGTGTAATGTTTGCTCCCATTTGAACAAAAGAAATCACATCTTAAAATATGCTCTCCCTGTCTTTCTCTCCCCCTCTTTCTCCCTTATTTCTTTGAATTTCCCTTGGGGAAATGTCTGTTGGAAAGAATAAGTCAGGAATACTTTGTTAGTCTGACCTGATGGTCTCATGAATACAGGAGATACTTGATACCTAATGCTGGTTGCTTCTTATCTATTTTTATCATCTTGCTTTTTTCTATACTCAGCATGATGATTGAAAGCAGCCCTCTATGACCTTGAGGATTGTGAACGCACTTGTAAGAATTTGGTTGAGCTTGATGGGTTTGGTTTTATTTTTCCCTCAAATCTAACACTATGGCTAAAATATTTTATATTCCTTCCTTGTCTACAGCTGTATGCTTCTGCATCAGCCTCTGAAGTAGAATCTGTGAGAACAGCTCTTCTGGCTCAATTTGAGGAGGTAAAATTGAAGCAGCAGCTTCAGTTTCAGGAGGAGATTGAGCTGTTGAAGTGTCAGTCAGAGGTGCTGCTGGAACAGCAAATTGCACAGCTGAAGGTAGGCTCTGGTTAAAATGCACTTCTGAGTATGCAGTAGGAGCCTGTTCTGCTGAAAAAGAGCAGTTGGTATAGATTTTTGTTCTTCAGCCTCTAAAATAACAGTATGAGTTACATCTCTCCCATGCTTCATAATATTAGAACTAGAAAAGCACCACTGGAGATAAAGCAGTGTTCTGTCAGCAGTTGTATTTACCACAGGGTTCTCTTAAAATCCTGAACTGGATACGAAGTGGTGTCCTTTAACCACAACAAAAAAAAAGAAACAGTGGAAAATATTTGCTTTAAACAACATTCCTTGTGTACATGTTCAGTTTGTCATTTGAGACTTTCTTGCTGTCTGCAGAGACTGCACACTTGGCCTGTCATCCTTTGTCTACTGCACTGTTGTGTGTGGCACAAAGGTGTTCAGTGTTATCTAAGCTTTTACCAAGTGTGTGATGACAGTGAACTCTCTGTTTATGAGATAGTTTGTTGTTGTTGTTGTTAATCTCTGCTTTCATTGATTGATCATTTGAGTTCCAAAGTCTCACCATGATAAGCATTTTCAAGATGTTTCCTGCCTCTGGCCCTGTGTGTAGTCTTGTTCACCCTTTGACCTCTGTCTGGTGCAGCTGTCTTTTGAAACAAAGGGCACAAGCATATCCTGAAAAGTTGCTGCAGGTATATTTGGCACTGCTGTCCTTAGCTGTCCTTAGCCCACAGAAAGGACTGGACTGAGAGCTTTGCAGATACTCCAGGAGTCATCCCTGCTTTTCTCTCTTATGCTGCCTTAATTAGCATTTAGGAGACCAGAAACCTCACTTTTTGTTGAAATTTTGCCAGGC
The DNA here is from genome assembly GCA_013398175.1 of Climacteris rufus. Lineage (NCBI taxonomy): Eukaryota > Metazoa > Chordata > Aves > Passeriformes > Climacteridae > Climacteris > Climacteris rufus. The sequence goes on from VZRZ01000600.1 coordinate 30,003, forward strand.
CTAATTCTCCTGCTGGCACAGCTGTATGGATTTATATTTTTTTTCCCCATGAACTTGATGACTGGTGTTTTATCCTAGAAGAGACTGGCTGGATCTCTTTGCAATGTCACACTGAGCTGTAGTGTGGGCTGATACACGATTTATAACAAGCCTTTCCCTTCCCACTCCCCCATGCTCATTTATACAGTTGTCTTCATGCCAGCCTGTTCCCTTGCTTTCTTCCCTCTGCCTCCCCTAGCAGTCTTGAGGTACTCAATGTTACTCTCTGTGGTCTGACACACTCTCTAAGTGCTTCTGAGAAGAACAAGCAGGCTGCTTCAGAGATTTTGTCCACAAATTCAGTGTTCCAGGTCAAGGAAAGTCCTACTACTTTGCAAAGGATCCAGGTCAGCTCAGGTGACTGCAGATGTTCTCTTCTGAAGTCTTATTTCTTGTCCTGGGGAAAAACTGTTTTCTTGACTTGCCCATGTAGAAAATAGGTGTCTGTCACCTTGGAGTGCTTTGGTATTCATAGATGAAATTGTGCCTTACCAGTGCCAAGTTCAGAGGGACAATCACTGCCCTGGTTCTGCTGCCCACAATAATTTTGATTTTGATTATAGTTTCACCATAGTTTTGTTGATTTGGGCTATCGACTGTGTAAGTTGCTGCTGGTTAATCTGAGAGGCAAAATATGTACTTCTAAAGAATACAAAAAAAAGTAAGGGGGTGTTTGGTTGAGGGTTTTTGGGAGGATGGTGGTGGTATTTGGGCTTTTTCTCCCTCTCTCTGTAAATCCAATTATATGTGGTTTATGCAGGATGAATTTGAAGCTGAAAAAAAGGCATCACTACATGACAAGGAGCAGATGTTGATTCTGGAGAGGGAGAAGGCGCAGGCTGCTCACCAAAAGGAGCAAGAAATGTTATCAGCCCAGCTGCAGGAAAGGGCAGCAATAATTATCCAGGTGTGCAGAAAATACTTTAAGCCTGGTTTTTAAATGCACGTTGGGAGTTGTATTTTAGCACAGTGCTCTCTTCTATCTCAATGTGGGACTGCAGGAATAATTCTTGTGGTATATTAGACTGTTCTGTTAGGCCTTTCTGTTCATGGGGAAGACAGAGTAACACTAAGAATATTCTGACTGACAATGCATTACTGTTTCCAGCTCTTCTCACAGGACTTGATGAGGCATGAGAAGGTTGTCACTGGATCCAAAATACTTTCCTTCCCTTGCAGTTTTCTCCCAAATAGATATTTTTACTTATTTGGCTTACTTATGAGACAAAGTTTGTAACAAAATGGCATGAATTTGTTTGGCAGCAAAAGCTGGTGATGAGGGTGGGTATATACATACATATATGTATTTTTATTTAGATATACACATATATTTTAATCAGATAGAGGTATCATCTGAACATATAAATACAAGGAGATAAGTAATCTTCCCAGAAACTTGTTTTCAGATGGAGTTTATAAAGCAAAGTTTAGACAAAATTATTAACTTTGTTGCATTGTCACTGTGTTTCCACAGCTGGAAAAGAAAGTGGAGTGTTTAAAAGGTGAAATAGAGGAGACCAACTCTGAGCTGGAGATGCTCCTTCAGCGGCGGGACAGGGAAAACCAAGAAGAAGGGAATTTGGTAGCCTTGCTGAGGTCTGATATTGAGCAGTCCAAGGAGGACAGGTTTGTTCATCTCGGCTTGCACAATGCTTAGTGCTTGGGGTCTTTTTGTTTGCTTATCTTCTCACTTCTCATAAAGAAATTGATAGCTAGGCAAAATTGAGCCAGCTCAAAATAGTAGTGTAGGATGATGATCTATTGTTTTTATTTGCAGATTATTTTGAGGTTTTCTTTAATTACCAACCTATCCTGACATAGAGAGCAAGTTGGAGTCCTTCTTGCTCTTTTTTCTTGCCGTCTGATGAAGACTTTAGTGTTTTGGGGTTTCCACTGTCTCTAATCGTGCAAAAATCTAAGAAATGGAGAAAGGTTCTGTGACCAGGAGCCTTTCAGTGCCACTGGATTGGTTTGACATGTCATGGGAATACATGGGTTAGAGAGGCTGTCAGGCTGAATAAGCTTCTAGAATTCCCTCTCTCATCTTAAAGAAACTTGCTTATTTTTTCTTAAAACTCAAATATATTCATAAATAGAAAGAGCTTTTGTTGTCAGCTCTGCCAGAACACCCCTAGTTATTCTGATGTCACTGATACTACAGTAGTAGATGTATCCTCCTTGCTGGTGCTTCCATGGGTGTGGAAGGCTGAGATGCTTGTGACTACAGTGTGGTCTGCCTGTGGAGAGGACAAAGGTGTTTTGTTGAGCCAGCTCTTTGAAAAGGACCTGTTTCTTGTGAGTCATCTGAATCGTCTTCACTGGTAACAGTCAAGCCATGGCAGATAACCCATTTTAGACTGTCAGGTTTTCAGTAGGTTCAAAGTGTCTTTCGAATCAAGAGCATGGAGTTTTTGAAGAGTTTGTTATGCTTTTGTTTTAGGGAAAAACTGCAGGAATCTTATCAGCACGTTTTGAAATTGCTTATGGAAGTTGTGAAGGCCACAATAGCTATTGAGGACCTTATCTGTAGCAAGATTGGTCTTTGCCTTGACGACAGTCTAGCTTCTGGAGATTCTAAAGAAACTCAAAGTATTATGGAAGAAATGGGATTCTTGCAGTATTTTAAAGCCAAAGAAAACAATCACCTAGAAAAAGGTGAGTCCAAATCAGCAAACCTGGAAGTAGTCAATTCATGTTCTTGAAAAGTGCCTTTTTGTTTCCTTTTTTATGGACAAAGATCAGAAAGAACTGATATCTCTTGTTGCAATGTTTGTGTCTTTCAAAGTTGGTCCACAGTTATGACAGTGTTTATCCGTGTTCTGTCAGTTTAATTCTTTTAATGGTTCAACTATAATAAAACATTGTTGGAAAAGCCTGAATGAATTACAGAGCAGGAAAGGTGGACTTGGTGAATCCAGAGGTTCAGGTCCTGATGTATAGGACAATATTCCCAAACATTGTGAAAAACCCTTGTGGTTTTTCAACAGTGAGTTGATATATGCAAGTTTTCAGCTTGTAGTTACATAACCAGGACCAACCAATGTCAGTGTCTAATGTCACGTGTTAGCTGAGTGACCAGTTTTGTGGCTAGCTGTCATTTCTCTGTGTTTTTCAATAGCTTCCTTGTTTTCAGAGGAGCTGCTGGATGAAACTCTCACAGAACACAACCAGCTGTCTCCAGGAGCTGACGAGGTGTCTGAGTTGAGCCAATACTTATGTGAAAGTGTTTTTACAAAGCCAGAACTGGCATGCGAAAATGAAGAAACGATACTGAAAATCTGTCACCGTTTGCGCACTGCAGTGGAGAGACTTCTGGAACTGGTTACAGAGTCAACTAAACAAGTAAAGCTTTTTAATCTGTGCAGAGCAACTTGGTGGAAAGGTGTCCCCTACTCATGGCAGGGGTTTGGAACTAGCTGGCCTTTAAATGTCCCTTTCAATCCAAACCATTCCATGATTGTGTGTGTAACACCGAAAACGTGAAATCAGTTTTAAGGGTGTGTATTTAATTAATATGGAAAGGCAATAAGTTGGTTGCCTTAAGTAGATTTAAACTAGGATTTTTAATTCATCTGGTAAATTTAGACCAGTGTCTTGAGGGGGTTTTATCATACTTCACATCAATGCTTCTTAAACATTGATGAGAAGATCAGGAAAACTCAGTCCAATGTTAAAATGTTTTGGGAATATGTAGATAGTGACAAACAAATATCCTGGTATTTATACGCTGGTTAATTGTGATAAAAGGAGATGCACTCAGTATCATAAAAGAACTTGAGAAATTAAGTGAAAGGATGCTTTGAATTTCAAATGATTCAGGAAGCGTGAAGCTGAGCAGTTCAGTCAACAGGGAGGTATTTCTTTTTATGCACAGTGAAGAAACCTATGTTCCTAAGGAAGACTTGTGGCAACAATACTGGTACGCAAGTACAGGGATTGACCAAAGTGTCCAGAGGTTTTGGGCAAAGTCAGCTTAGTTGCTAAAACGAAACTTCAAAATTTGGACCTTGATGCATAAATCTTATTTAAAAACTAAGAAGGCCTTTATTTAAATGTCTGCAGTATTATTGTATTGCATGTGCATCTGGGGAAATTGTTCACTTGCAGCTAGAGAAGATGCATGAAAACCACGCGCAGTTTGAGGAAGAATTCAGCCGCTGCAATCGGGAGACGGCCCAGGTGGTGAGCCAGCACCAGGAGCTGATGGAGTGCCTCAGCGAGGAGAGCGAGGCCAAGAACCAGCTGGCACTGGAGCTGCATAAAGCAGAGGGTGAGAAAAGGAAATTAATAGAGTGAGATTTCAGTGTTATGTACTTACAGCTCATTCCTCCCAATATGTGTGCTGTGCTTTCTGTGTCCTGGATTTCTTGGGCTCTGAATCTGACGTTTGATCTTTCTGGGGATTCTGCTTCTTCAAACTCCGCCTCCAGCAGAGGATGTCAGGCCATCCTATGTTGTAAGCTCATCCCAGGCCATCAAAGCTTCATGATTCCCATTTAAATTCTACAGATTTGGAGATATTTTGTGATGTGTCAGCCTTATAAAATCTGTTAGGATACATTAACTGATACATTTTATTCCTTAAGATACTTCAAAAGCCTAGCTACAGTGTAAACTTAAATTATCTTGGACTTCTTCCTTTCTATGCCACCTTCCATTGTTTGCCAAAAATTGTTTACTCGTGTTTTCAAGCTGCTCCTTCCCAACAGCTGAGTTTTCTATGGCTTTATTTGCATTCTGATTTGGGCTTCTAGGCATTATTGAGGGCTACGTTGCAGAAAAAGCTGCATTAGAAGAGGCCTTGAACCTGAAAGAGGAATCTGAGCGTCGCCTGGTTGTGGAGCTGGAGAGCATGAGGGAACGCTTCCAGGAGCTAACCCAGGAGCAAGCAATTCTTGGTGAGGAGTGTGTAGCACTGTTAGTGAAAAACAAAGTTACCTCTAGTCAGGGCACACTGCAGTGTCCTTCTGTCATGGATCAGAGTTTGGCTTGATGACCTAATGAGCAGCTCAGACTGGTAAACAGGTGAGAGGGTCTTCCTGTAAAAGTAGAAAGCAAAATAAAGCAGGTGGTTCTTTCCCTGTAAGATGATAGTACTGTTAGTGAAGAGTACTGCTGTAGTCCTATGCTTACTTAGAAAGGGAAAGTGTCTGAGAAAATCAGAGGCATTTGTTAACTCCAGGTAGTTATTTGCAACAGGTAACTGGCATCCAGTTGCTGGCTGTTTGACACTGCAGTCAGAGAGAAGAGTTAGATCTCCAACGCTTTTGACTGCTTCCAGGACGAAGGAGATAGCTTAATCGTGGAAAAACTAACTTTTCCTGGAAGATTATTTGAATTAATGAAGAAATTGTGGTGGTGATGTGTGTTAAGTTTTAGACGTAAGCTCTTCCCTTGCTCCTCAGCCTTGTCCTGTCAAAAACATATACACAATCAGTAAGGGTGATGGGAAAAATTTTTAGGATCAAGGTTGAAGTCTATTTAGGTTTTTAAAGGAAAGTATATGGGTTGAAAAAGCTGAATGAGCTAGTGCTGTTGGAGAGGATAAGGTGAGGCAAGAATCCACCTTTTAGGTGACTGACTGCAGGCCAGAGAGAGACACTGAAATACCAATACCAAACCCAGTGTGATTCACAGAAAATTCAGAATTCTTATGTGTCTGTGCAGCAGCTATGCTAGACTAGATTGTGCTGGTTCTTAATGATGACTGTGAATTATTATATCATTATATAGTTTTGACTTCTTGAATTTGCAGTCTTAATGCCATTCTAGCACTTCCGTAAGTGCATTTCTCTGTATCATCTTCCAGTAGAAATTTTACTGTTTGTGATCACTGCTTTTGCATTTCTGCTAATGCCAACAGTACTCTCAGCTATGTCACCACAATGCCACACTCAGCCATGTTGCACAGATCCTTTCTGATTGAGCAGACCATGTACCAGGTAGTGGTGCATAGTGCATGCTTAGGTCAGAAATAAAGACAGCAAGAAACAGTTTTCTAGTGAAAAACTGTTGTCTCCCTCTTCTCATTTTCTCTTCATCAGTCTTCTGAGTCTTGACTCTGCCACTGTTCTGCTCTTGTGGCCACTGTCCTTTGTGTTCTTCCTTTTGGCTCTGCATTTGATCTTTCAGGTACAGTGCAATCATAATATGTTGTAGTTAGAATCATAGAATTATTTGGGTTGGAAAGATGCTTCAGAGGTCATCTGGTTCAATACTTCTGTAATAACAGTGACATCTTTGACTAGACTAGACCAGACCAGACTAGAATCTTTTCATTTGGAACTGACCCAAAACAATCTATCTGCCTGACAACTTTTGGTCAGCCCAAAGTTGAAGTATGTTATTAAGGGCATTGAACAAAAGCCTCTTGAACACTGACAGGCTTGGGGCATCCTTGACCTCTCTAGAAAACCTGTTCCAAGGTTTGACCACCCTCTTGGTAAAGCACTGCTTGCTCATGTCCAGTGTGAACCTTTTCTGGAGTAGCTTTGAACCATTCCCACACTCCTTTCACTGGATACCAGGGAGGGAAGACCACCACCTCCCTCTCTGTTTTCTCCTCAGGAAGCTTTAGAGCACAGTGAGGTCATCCCTCAATCTCCCTTTCTCCAAACTAGACAAAGTCAGAGCCCTCAGCCACTCCTCACAGGATGTGCCTTCCAGCCCAGTCACCTGCCACCAGACCAGGCTGCTCAGAGCACTGTCCAACTTGACTTTGAATGTTTCCAAGAATGGAGCATCCACCACCTCTTTGGGCAACCTGCCAGTGTTTCAGCACCCTCATCGTAAAAAATTTCTTCCTTATATGTAGTCTGAATCTCCCCTCTTTAGTGTAAAACAGTTACCTTGTGGTATTGCTGCAAACCCTACTGGATGCATAATACATAAGTTAGTATTAATAGATGTGTCTCTCTCTGCCCTCTCAAATAGCATCTTAATAATATTTTACCTTAAGAGAAAATTGAATAGTAGTCTCACACAGATTGTCCTGGCCTACAGAGCCTGCACTGGTTTGCTGCAGTGAGCAGAGGAAGAAGTGGGGGAGGACTTCTCTTCCTCAGGGGAAAGACAGCAGAACATAAACCAGCTCAGGGGTTGTGCTTGCTTTATAGCAGTGATTATGGCACTGAGTGATATGTCCCACAGGAAATGCAAAATCACTCCATGATATTGTTGAACACAAGTGCAACTCTGTGTCAAGGAAATGTATGACAGATTGCAGGGCCTGTGCCAGGGAGTTGTGCAAGGCTGAATCCTGCCTTGGATGCCCTGACAGGAGCTAAAAGGGGCATTTGAGACACTAATTATTCAATTTCTATATAGAGAAAATGGCAAAAAGTTAATATTGATTGTCTTAAAATGCAGAAGTGGTTGGCCAAGGATGTTGTAACAAGCTTCCATGGTTAAAATGTCAAAACATTTTTGTAGCAGCTCTAGTTCTGCTTCAGATGTGGGTCAAGGTCATCAGGAGCTGTGTCACAATAAAGGTGAAATGCATTATACCTGAAAGTAGGCACTATCTGCATTCCATATGAATTTTAGAAGATGGAATGGATCACAATGTCTGATTCATGTCTTGTACATATCTGTGTGTTTTGATTTCTAGGAACACCTGTTGCTAATGTAGCACAAAAAGAAGGTTCAGGTTTGTAATGACAAGTGTGGATTTTTTTCTTGCTGTGTTGCTGTAACATGGATTGAATGAATAATTTTTATTTTATTTTAACAATGAGGAATAGTACTTCATAATTAGGCCCAACAGGTTACTGGGATTATAAGTATCTTGACCAAAAAAAAGTTATGGCTGCTGTGATGCGAAATTAGGAATATTCAATTCAATAATGAATATTTGAAGGGAAGATGATGGTTTGCTGCCATCAGGCTTAAAGTGCCTTGTGCCATTGTTTGTGTGTTTGCCAGCTTCTTTTTTTTTTGAGAGGATGGAGTGGGTTGCAAGCTGGCTGTGAGCTTCTAGTGATACACAGTGAGCTGTCAAAGTGAGTAAATTAAGGTAAAGGAGGGGAAAATAGAAAAGTGTTTGAGGTGACATAAAGCAGTGAGCACAGCAAGAACTGAAAGAAGTCTAAGGGAGACTAGAGAAATGTAACTGAAAAAAGAAGTAGAGAGCAGAATGGTAGGGAAGACTGGTTATGGAATGAAAGAGGAAACTGAAAATAAGCAAGAAGGATCTGTAGAGTTGTACACTGACTTTGGAAGTCTAGTGCTGAAGTCAAGTTTGTAGATGCCAAATTGAAAGTGGAATTTTTTTTTCCCCCTAAACCAGTCTGCATACTTAACTCCTGAGTGGCTGACATTTAGATCTGATAAATTCATAATTGCCATGATTGTTTTGTGGCCTAGTCAAAATATAATTGTCCTATTTTTTTTTAGATTAATTTTAATTTTACACACATATATATTCATAGATTCTTGCATATTCATTCTCTCTTGTTTCTAGACTTTCTTTTCCCCCAAAGAGTGTGAGCTGGGTAAACCAAATCCCTCAGGTGAATGAGAAGTTATGTAGGTAAATTCCTGTTAGAGTTAAAAAGCTTCACTATCTTGCCCATTACTGTATCTTTATTCCTTCTGTCCGTTCAGATCTCCCTCAAATACTATTTTTAATTTAACCTATTTTTGGTAGCCACCTCACTGTCCTGAAATTTGCTGCTGCCCTCTGAATGAGAGGGAATGTGTAACCGAGTTGGTTACAGTGTATTTTGGGATTGACATTCTCCCGGGAGCTGCAGCCCAGCTCTTGCCAGCAGCTCCTTAGAACTTCAACAGTTACTTCTGCTGCAAGGGTTGAGTCCTGAAATCCATCCCCTTTCCCCACCCCAGCCATCTGTAGTACTCTTCCTTAGGTTTGGAATTGTTTGTAGTATGTGGAAAACGTGATAAATCTAAGTCATATTGTTTGGAGTTGATTGACGAGGCTTATTCCTTGAAAAGCTGCCGCCTCCTCCCGTTTTTCACGTGGAGTACTAATGTGAGTAGAATGGCCTCACTAATTACAACGCCTTTGGAATGGAGCTTGGCATTTGCTAATGATCTTGGGAGTGGGGACGAGTGTGCTTGGGCATTTCCAAGGGAGAATTGCATGATTTGAAGCAGCATTAATAAAATAGCAGGTTTGTCTCTACATAGAAACAAATCTGTGAGCTGGTGATCTATTGGTGTTGCTTGAAATTCTTTTTATCCACTAGAGGAACAAGTGCTTAAAAGATAGTTTTAAAAATTGGTCAAACAGATTGCACTTAGAGGTCGCCAAAAGTTGATACCTGCTTTCTATGAAATAATGCTGATTCCAGGTAAAATCTGTTTGTCTAACTATTTTTTTTCATTAAGTTGCATTTCTGTCTGAGGAGGTGACCGTGACTCTGTAGGTCAGTGTTACCTAATCAGTATTTTGTTCCTCACAAAGCACTAATGTTCCTTTGGAAGCTAAAAAGAAGCCATCAACCATATTTTTTAGGATATAGGAGGAAAAATTCCTGTGCTTTTTTTCCCAAATGTAATTTCTTTTCTGTCGGGGTGAGTCTACATCCATGACCTTCCCATGGGTGCACAAATATCTACACACCAGACCTTGCCCTCCTCCCTGCACCATGTGTAAGCAAATGTACTAGAGTGCTATTTTATTCCCATTATTCCCATCTCCTGCCTGGCAAAATGCACCTCTGGGAAAAAGATGTTCTCTGTCATGCAGCTGTGGCTGGGATTGAGTCTCCTAATGGAATTCAGGTTGTTGTTGGCTTTTTTTTGTGTTTTTTTATCTGTTGAATCTCATGATACGTATGATACATGATACAATACAGCTCCAAGGAGGTTGAGAGAGAAATTGTGCTTCACTTCATGCATTCTGACAGAGCCTGAGTTACATCCACAACCCAATCAACTTGTGATTAATTATTGTGATTATTTAAAAATAAAAGAAAAAGTAGGGAGTGTGGCATAGCAATTGCACTGTTGCTGTTACATAGGCTATAATTAGTGCTTGGAGTGAAATGTAGCTGGAATGTAGCTGTGATCCAGAACAGGGTTACTGTGGATGTTGAGAGCTCATGCAGGCTGTATTTTTGTCCCAAGCTTTTTGTTTCTCTTTGTTCAGCTTTTTTGATTTACAGAGCCAGAGACTTCACACACCCTTCACATTGTGTTCCATTATCAGTGGTGACATTTTTCCCTAGTGTTTAGTTTAAATGTTGTTGCATCATTCCAGCACTGTGACACTTACACTTTTAAGGATGAATGTGAAGATATAATGCTTTTTGCTTTTTTTAATGGTCTAGAAATGCCATTAAATACCTGTGGAAAATGAAACCCTAGAAAAATGTTGTAGGTACGCTGTGGTATCACTTTTGTTTCCCAAGTTTTATAAGGGCAGCTTGCAGTGATGTTAGGTCAGAAATCATTGAGTTGGTCATACTTGGAAAAGGGAGTTGTCCATTCCGGAAACTGGATGATCACTTAAGGTCCTTGTTGGATCACAGACTTACCTTTGACCTATGACTGAAGACGTTTAAGATGAACAAGGGAATATTTGAAAAGTAAAATAATGAGTTCTTGCAGGACCTCACCTTGATACAAAATAGCCTTCTTTTCATACTCAGGTTACTTACTTGTATTCACATCACAAGTATACATAAATATTCATATATATATATGTATATATATATATATAAAGTAGCTTTGCTCTCAGTGTTCACAGTAGAGTCTCAGTTTTGGTCTCTTAAATGGTGTATTCAGTGCATCCAGCTGATTGAAAATGCAGTTTGTAGCTATAAATTAATTCGCGATTACTTAAATAATTTGAGCTATGTACACTTGCCTATTTTTGGTATTTCTTTTGCAGTCTGCTTAGGGGAAATGTGTGCCATCTTTTTTTTCTCAGGTGTTTCTTCCCTTTGTAATCTCAGAACTGGACTGATTTCCCGTAGTGTGCTTTTTTTCCTGGGTTTTAATCTCCACTCAGGTTCAGAGAAATACAGTAACTGTGCTTTCTCATGGCAGCTGCCTTCAGAGTCGGGCTGGGCACCAGTGGCCACTGGAAAGATGGACTGGATGCTAACTCACCAGTATAGTAAAGATGGCAGCAGCAGTATCCAGCACGGCACAAGGCAGGAGTATTGGAGAAACTGGACTAAGACTGGATATTGAATGTCTAAGGAGGATCTTGGCATCAGAGTTTACAGGAGTTGAGAATTCTGTATTGGACAGCTTGATTAAGAAGAGATGTAGGACAGAAGGGTGGCAAGGATTTAGGACAGAGCAGTGAGGGATGTTTCTTACAGCCCATCTCAGGAATATTTTTCTTTCTTTTGATGCTGTTCAAAATACCCGAATTTAATCTCATCTGAAGCATTTGACTTTTGTGCCCTGCTCTGACAACTTTTGTCATTTTTGTGTTCTTATTCAGGTCTACTCAAGGAAGTAGAATTTTTGTCAAAGGAGAAACTTGAGCTTCAGTGTCAGGCAGAAAAGGACCATTCCAACTTACGCTCTCAAATGAAGGTTTTGGAGGTGGAACTGGAAGAGCAGCTGCACAGTAACCAAGACCTGGCCACACAGTTACTGGAGGTTGCTGAATTAAAACAGCAAATTGAAGTTCTTGAGAAACAGCTTAAAAACCAGAGGCAGTTCATGGATGTAAGTAAGGGACCACATTCCCATGGGTTTGGGGGTGAAAAATTCTCCTCCTGGTTTGTGACTGCTTCCTACCATAGGATATTTTCAGTTTTGTTTGAAATTAAGACTTTGGTATTCTAGTCTCGTAAAGGAAAAAAAAAGTTAAATTTTCAATTCACTTTCTGTAGTACTGCAATTTAATTTTTCCTTTTTATTGATTGATAATTGTAGTTAGTATGTACGTTGCAGTCAAAAAGGCCTGGTTTTTTTTCTTTCCCTGTAAGTGTAAGTATGCTTTTAGGACTACTAGAAGGTAGTCCTGATTAATTATTAATGATTAGTTAATTATTTTTTAAATTAACAGTTTCTTCAGTGTATAAACAAACCAACCCCAAATGATTCTTGTACTCAAAATGGTAATGAAATACAACATTTCTTCAAAAACATTTTCATTCTCTCTGGCTGGGCTTACAGGAACAAGCCATCGAAAGGGAACATGAACGTGATGATTTTCAGCAGGAAATTCAGAAACTGGAAGAACAGTTAAAACTGTCAGCAAAATCACAGACATCAGGACAGTCCAGAGAGCATAGAGTGAGTAAAATCATACTTGGTGGCCAAAGGGGCTTGGTAACTACAATTAAATACCAAAACCTATATGTTCTTGGGGGTCTGGCTCTTGGGAGACTTTTTTGTAATCTGTTGTCACCCAGAGAGCAGATTTTTCCCCAGCTGATTGAACTACATTTGGGCAGTGAAAGTGCCCTTATTCTATTTGTTTTGGAGATGAACAGAACTGTTGTATGTACTTTGCAGTAAAGGTTCACAGGCTCTGAGTCTGGTTTAAATGAACCAAGGAGGACAACACTACAGACAGACTGCTCTAAAGAGCACATCTGAGGGATGACTTTTAGGTTCTAAATGAGTTTATTTTTTCCAGCTATAGCAACTGTAATAGAGATGTTCTTTGTCTGCATGCCTTATCCTATTTAAGTTCATAAATGAGTCCTTGTTTACACCTGTTCATTTGTTTGATGCTTGGTTTCAAAGATTAACTTCTGCTTTTTGTTGGTTGTTTTTTTTTCACATAAATGAACGTTTTACAGAACTATGAATTGATTCTGCAGGTATGGAAAACAGCATGAACATCTCTAACTTTTCTTTCCTTTTCCTTTCAATCCCTTCTAGATCTACTTTAGCTTTTTTTTTCCTCTTCTTGATATATCCAGGCATGATTCAGTGTGACTTGGAGTTACACATACAGGTTTTAGGGTGGCAGAATTCTTTCAGAGAGTAAGGAACTGCTTTCAATTTAATTTCCCGTACATAAGTACTTTGTTCTCCTGGCTTATTGCTCAGAGGTGTTACAGGCAGTTACTCACTGAAACAGAGCTTTTTGTCATGAAAGGAGAAGTTGAGGTTTGGAGTATGAAACAAAGGTAGTTGAATGCTGGTGATACTCTGTGCCTTAGCATTCAGCTTTTGTTTGTGGCCTGGCTCTTAGCAAAACTTCGATGTGTAAACTGCTTAATTACATTTCCATCTGTTTATTTATGTATATTTTGTGGAATTCTGCACCTCAGTGTTAGAGGTACACATGTGTATCTATCATAAGAGTAAATTTTCCATGCTGGAGAGCATAGCTGATAAATTAATGCTGTAGCTTTGCCTCTCTCAGAAAGGATGAAAACTTAGTTGGAGAAAGGTACACAAGGATGGGAACTAAGCAAGTGACATTTGTGGGTAGGGTGAGGTGTATACAGCCATTCCATGCCAAAATGACATGCCAGGACTGGTTCAGTTGTTTAATGCAGCTGTAACACCAGTAAGTGCTGAACTCGCTCCAAACCGAATCAGTTCAAGTGAACTCCTGATTTCTCCGTGTCTAAGTTGCAAAAAGTTGCCCTCTGATGTTCACGAGGTTCAAGGTATGTGTGAGTGGAATTATTTTGGGAAAAGAGTGCTGACTGCTTCTTGGTAGCTGCAGTGTGCACTGTGAGGGTGAAGGTTATGGAAGTGTTTCCTTAGCTACAGGATTGCAACACCAGCTTGCTAGCAATGTGGTGTTAAAAACACACTTGTTATGTCTGAAGTTGTAGTTTTGGGATTCTGATGCCAAAAATTTATAGCTTTAGGAAGACTTCTAGGAGGTTTTTCTGTACCCCCAAGCTTTACTGTAAGGGCTATGTTATGTTTAGCAATTGGTTAGTTGCTGAGATGAGATGAGAAGAGAGTAAGATACATATCACAGTCAAGGAAATGTTGGTGCCTGTAAGCAGTTGAAAATGTAAAGTTTATCACTTGTGGTTTTCTTAACCAGTCTCTGACACTCTCCATACTTATTAATTTGGCTCTTCTCTATTTTGCTCGAGTGTGTTTTTCTGCTTTAGTAATATCTGTACAATACTTTGAAAATGTAAACTTCTATATTAATGCAAAGAAATTTTATAATGTTGAAGTTGGATTTACATCAATTCAGACATTTTTTGATGAACAAAGCATTTATTTTTTAAAATCCCGTCTTCCTTGCTTATTGGTATTGACCAGATTATTTCTCCTTTCCCACTGCTTTCCTGCTTGAGCTTGCTCTCACTGTGCTTAATGACTTTATCACAGCCTGAGGTAGTCTGTCTGTCACACCAAAGCTCCTACCCTCACCTTCACTTTGATTACTGGGGTAAATGAATGACTGTTTTCCTGCAGCTCAGACTCAAAATTGGTATTCTCTTCATATTTAAATGACTTTTGGTAAAAGAACTACCTGTCCTATGTTGACTCCTAGGAATCTCTCTGATTTGCAGGCATTGGATATGTTACATTGCATATTTATCCTTCAGTTCTTGGTATCTTCCTTTAAACTGGAATTCCTTAGAGTATTGGGAAAGGTTTCTGAGGTTATAGAAATAAATCTAATGATATTAGTAATAACTCACATAATCTTGAGGGGTTTTTCATATTAAATCAAACAAACCCCCCACACCCCAAGGCTCCTTTGAGAGTATGCCTTCATCTAGTACTTTCAGAGTTCTGCAAATACTGAGGGAGCAAGCAAATGTGTATCTAAGAGCTGCTGCATTTGGAAAACAAGATTTCAGAAAGCTAACTTTCTCATCCTTTCTATGCATATTTAGTTTTAGTTTCTTGTAGGATTTTAGCACTACTTTAATCTGTAGTAAAACCTGCTTTGGCATTAAATTAGTCTTGCTTCCAACTGGAAGCAAGTTTTGTCTGTATTGTGTGAATATCTGTATACTGTCATTTCTGTGTAGGTAGAATCTTTGCAAGCAGAAATAAAAGAGAAGATGGATGATTACAATAAATTGTTACTAGAAAAGGAGCGAAAACACCAAGAAATTGCAGCTCGTGATAAAGAGATAGAGAAATTGGTGGCCCAAATCCAAGAGCTGAAGCTCAGCGGTGCTGAGGTCTCAAAGACTGTACACAGCTTGGAACAACAGCTACAGAAAATGAAGAAAGTGGAAACTGAACTGAAACAGGTAATTCCAAATCCTTATTTACATGGGGCTGGCATTACATGGCAGTGGCCTTATGGGTGTTTGCAACTCTCCCTGGCACCCAGTGGTGAATTAAACTGGTGTATTAATGGCAGATATCACAGCCACAGTTTTAAATAATCTCTGGTTCTACAAATCTAAGTCCTTTATAAAGACCTATCTACCACTTGTAAGTAGTATGTACTTATATACTACTTATAAGACTGAAGTGCTTGTCTAGAAGTTTCTGGGAAGACAATGTTACTGAATATTCAACACTGAGGATTTTCGGTAAGTACCCATGTTTAAAATCATTTTATCTTTATCCATAGCCCTTCTTGCACTGTCTTTGAAGCCAGATCTGTTTGCTGTACTCCAAAACTTTTAGTGCTTTGTTACTACTGCAGATTTAATCAGAGCCTAGAGTTAAGAATTCCAGTCCATTTAGCAAAAGTTACCAAATGTTTTGAGTAACTACTTCTAGCATCTGAAACGAAATGTTCAGTTTCCTCCCAACAATTTTCCTTGGTTGAGTATTGTTAGAAGCTTTGTGGAGATCTTGTTGCCTACAGTGATATAATATGAGGTTATAGGCAAGGTGGAGTCAGGGTTGGAAGTGAAAGTGAAAGAATTAGAAGATACGAGTATAAACAAGGGGAAATCCAATTAAATGGAAAGGGGAAGCAGTCACACTGGGGAAGCCAGATATTGAAAAATAGGCTCAGAGTGGCAGTGATGTCTCTGACTGGGACATGTCAGAATTCCCTGAACAGAGCCAAGTTCTGCTTTGAGCCAGGCGCTGGACCAGAGAGCCCTAAAGACCTTTCCCAGCTTAAGCTTTTCCAAACATACAAAAGCAAGGCCCATTCACTTTCTCTTAGCTGTCTCAAAGTCCCAGTAAACTAGTGGTTTGTAAAAATCTTAAGCCAAATTCAGGCACTCTTGGGTTTGGTTTTGTTGTTTTTTCTTTCCGAGAAACTAATTCATCAAATCTAAACAAGATTGTACTATTCAATTTGCCAACTGTAAGCATTCTAATAGCTTGTCTTGAACCAATTTGGTGTAGTAGGTAAGTTCCAGTGGACCTCTAAGAAAAATTGCATGCCCCGACATTTTTCTGTAAAAATACACTTCATGTGAGTGACAATGGCAGAGTTGTATTGTCCCCCAAATGCCAGCATAAGAAAAATGCATGTATTGTAGGGGAGGGAGAAATAAAAAATAGGTCTGGAAATAGAATGCCTTGAACATAGAACAGTGGATTTTTTGTAAGAAATACTGAGTAAAGTCACAGCTAACATCCATCTGTCCTGCTGTGATGTGCATGGAGCAGGTCTTTTGTTGTATCCTGCTCCAACTCCTTTCAGTGGTTCAGATTGTTGATAATGTAACATGGAAGCTCCTGGATAGGGTTGTCTTGGGAGGATTGCTCATCCCTTCACTTGAGGTCTAGAAAGTGGGGCTTGTTTAGAGAGTCTGCTCTCCTGTGGGTTTTGGTATTTGTGGAAGGAGACAGCACATTAGACTACGTGTGAATGAGCACCCAGAAAGTCTTACAGTGAAGGTGCATTACATAAAGCTCTGAGTTTTGCCTGGTTTGCCGCTTGGTTTTGCTGGGTCACTGTAGCAACCTCAGGACATGGCAACTGGAGAATGCCAGGAGGAACTGAACTCTTGTGTGCACAGCTGTATTAACACTGCACACTTGCAGCTTTGCTGTCCAGCAAAGGCAGGAGCAATGGAGCTAAGGCAGCCCACTTCTGCAGGATTCTGGATTGCACATGGTCGCTGAAGGGTTTTGGTCAGTGGTCAGGGTGGTAACTTCTCATGTTTAGTTGATAAAAAACAAAAAAAAGGCTTGCTGTTGCTTGGGGCTTGGTTTTGGATATGTCTTTTCCTGTATAGAGTTAGAGAGGCTGGTTGATATCACAGGTTTCAAGTGAGGGCAAGAAAAGTTTCCATTTTCCCCTTCCCTTCTGATACTGTGATACAGCATTAACTTTGCAATTTATTTTTATTTTTTAATTTCTGCTACTTTCCATTTATAATCAGAAAATGTTAGCCATATACTCTGGGTCTTAGATCTCTTGAACTAGAAAAAATATGGTCAAATTTATGTATTTTTTTGGCAAATCACACAGTAAGTCTAAAATAACCCATTCAAGATTAAAGAATTAATTTATGGGCAGATTAAGTGTTGAATAGCTCAGGCAATTACTGCCTTAGGTTTCTTGTCCAGCTTTACTGTATTAAGTAAAGATATGTATGCTTGTTGTTTGGACAATTCCCAAGTGAACCTTTCCTCCTTGGAATGACCCAGCTCCTGAGAAGGACTGTGAGAGAAAGAGGACCAAAAAAAGAATTTCTTAAATAAAAAAAGCCTTGGTAGCTTGTCAGATCACAGGTTGGACAAACTTAGTGCCTTCTCACATTCTGACTGAACTTGATGTATTTGTGAGTAGATTTTGATCTACCAGAACTCTCAATTTCTTAAATTGTGTCCATCTATCCAATTTAGTTTGGCACATACATGGTATCATAATAAATTTGGAAATGACTTCAAGAACAAGATGTTATGTTCTCAAACATAAAATGCTGTGTAGCTGAGAAAGTATAATTTATCACTGAATGCTAAATTTTCAGAAGTTGTTAAACTTGGGTTAGAAAAATTCCAGGGGTAAAAACTTAAGTGAGCTAAAAACGTTTTGAATTCCTGATTCTTTATAGGCCATTGAGATTATGTACCTTTCTTCTTGTACTGGGTGTGTCAGGGTCAATGAAGTGTTCTGGCAGGATTGTTGTGGTTAGGTGGGTTTGTATATCAACAGCAATATAACATAAACCCCCCACATTTTTCAGGATAAGGAGGCATTGCAACAGCAGCAGTACAATAACCTGATCCAGATCTCTGCCCTGCAGTCTAAGCTGGATGAAGCGAGGCACCGAGTGCCTGTGGATGGCACTTCTGCCCCAGTGCTGAAGGAGCAGCTACAGGCAGAGCAGGAAGCACTTCAGGCCAAGGAGAGAGAGGTGAGAGCTTTCGGAGAGCCTTGCAGATTTTTGAGTTGCTTTGGCCTCAATTAACTTTCCTTTTTCTTGCTTTGTTCTGTGTCCATCTCCCTTCCTGCTGGAAACTGTCTTGTGATGATTTACATCAGCTTTGAGACTGATCAGTATGAATTGTAAATTGATTTTCCTTTCCTTCCAAAGTTGAAGTGAAGCAGAAGGTAGATAATGTTTTGTTTGACTTTGAGAGTGAGGGATAATTCTTTTGAGACCAGAAAGGACAATTACCCATAATAGTGCCATGTAGTCTCTGTTGTGTGAACCAGAGAATATTAATGATGAGTTTTTGTGTCAAGCTAAGAAGAAACACGCAGTAATTGGTCACAATATTTGGAACTTTTACTGGATTTACATGTACAGATGCATACACAACGCTGCTGTATGTTTATGTTGTTATTACATAATTATAGTATCTGTGATACAGAAACATATTGTCCAGCTAACAATGTGCAAAGGAGAAAAACAGGGGTGATCCTCCAGTCAATTGTACACCATTCTTTCAAGAGGAGTCAGATAATAAAATTTGATTTCTTACAGATTGAATTTCCATGTATCTTATCAAGTCTGATTTCAAGAGTCTCACTCCCAAAGCCACTATACCTCGCTACCCCTTAAGGCAAGAGATGATAAAACCTCTGGATGGCAACATCACACTGCTTCCACTGCTCTTTCCAACAGCTACAAGCTGAAAAGTGTGTGGTTATTGACTCGTGTTTGATGTCTGTGTCCCTGGGATTGTCACTGCAATGCTCATTTCTGTCTTCTGGGAGGAGAAGGATGATGTTTATATTAAGTGCTTGTGATTGTTGCACATCAGCTGCTAATATTCCTCCTATTGTTACGTCAAATTACATCAGTCAAGCCTTGATTGTTCACAATACTGATTAACGTATCTTTTGTGAGCAGTTAGATTTTTTTAAAAGAAAAACAGAAACCCACCTTTGTAGTACTTTAGTTTTGCAAAGCTAGAACACAAGCTTCCCACTTTCTTTTTGTCTCAGGTATTTTATTAATGCAGGTTGATTAGAGTTTAAATCATAGAATTTGCTGAGGTTACATCTTGTCATTAAATAATGTAATGAATGAAGTTTTATCTTCTACTTAGAGGACTTAATTGAAACAACTGCGCTTTTTTTTTCAGATTTCAAGCTTGCTAGACCAACTAGAACAGTATAAAGATAACTTGAGCAAGAAAAATGAGGAGATACTGCAGCTAAACTTGCAGTTAGAGATCCAAAAAAACCTTAGCACTTCCAGCATCAGCCAGCTTCAGACAGAGAATGCACACTTGAAGGTAGGTTTCCTTAACTTTAATATGCACTGGCTATAATGTCAAACTTCCTTTCTTGAGTGTTGAAGTCTTCATCTTGTAAGTTGTAAACAGATATTTGGTTTGTTTCTCTTTCCAAGGGAATGTTGCATTACCTTTACTAGACTAATGCTGGGTGTTGTAGAACCAAAGCCTGCCAGCATTCTGAATTCATGCTTGTAGCATTATCTTCTACAGTCATTTGGTTTAAATCAGGTTATTTGGTTATTTTCAGGGTTGTGGCAGTCTAATCCAATGGTACGAACCCAAAGTAGCTGTAGTTGTGTTCCTGAGTTCTTCATTATAGCAAAGAGGAGAATGTTTAAATAAAGCCCCTAGTTCTGTTCTGCTGTTAGGTTGAGAAAGTTGGTCCTTTCTAATGAGATAATTGTTTTTTCTGATCAGGAGGATCTAACAAAACTCCATGTGAAACAAACTCAGGACCTGGGTATTAGTGATTCCTCAGCTTTGTCATTCCCACAAGCATTACTTGAAGAAAAGAATCAAGAAATTGATCACTTGAATGAGCAAATGAAGAGACTGCAGCTTGAGCTGCAGGATGCTTTGGAGAATAAAGTAAGTTCTTACTATCTGTTTATTGCTTGATTTTTGGGGAAGCAAAGTGTGCAGATTCCCATTGTAAATTAAATCGGTTTGATAATTCTGTTAGGAAGGCAGAGATTATTTTGAGTAGTTACCAGCTGAAGTGCGTGGTTCTTCCTGCTGTTAAATGTATAATGTAATGCCTGTGCAATTCAGAAGAGAATGCATAAATTCCCTGTGCAATAGTAATTGTGCCTACATTCAGTAATAGCCAGTCCTTATCCTTTTGCTTAGGTTGCAGAAGACCAAAAATCTGAAATTGAAGAACTCAGATCAGTGGTCAAGCACCTTCGTGTTGACCAGGAGAGGCTGCGTAAGGACAAGGATGAAGAGGTGGAGCAACTCCATGAAGTAATTGAGAAGCTTCAAAAAGAGCTGGCACAATTTGGACCAGTATGTCATGAAGATAGTGACAATCAAGATGATTTTTATCAAGTTGCATTGGGAAAACCAGTGGAAAACCTTCAGACTGAGTTGAAGAAGGGACTGGTAGATTGTCAAGGTGATCCTGATCCAGAGAGAAGAAATGCATCGCTGCTCTCCAAAGTGAGAGAACTTCAGGAGGAACTGGAGCTTGTCTCAGCTTCTAGAGAAGCTCTGCAGCAGCAACTGGAAAAAAAGGAACTGCAGTTCAAAATGGAAGTGGAAATTTTGGAGAAAAAATGCCAACACTTGCGAGAGTCATCAGAGGAGTCTGTTGCAGAGCTCGCCTCCCTGAGAATCCAGCACAAGGCACTTCAGGAAGCATACAGCCTTTCCCAGTCTCAGAGAGAGGCTGAAACAAAGATGACTACATCTCGAGTTCAAGAACTCGAAGATAAGGTGAGAGAAAGGGAAGCAAATATTCTAGAGAAAGAGATGCAAATTAAGACGATGGCAGATCAAAGAGAAGCTGACACGACGGAGCTGCAGTACTTAACAGAAAAGGCAGCAGAGCTCCAAACCGAGCTCGAAAAGAGAGATGCAAGTCAGGCACAAGATGTTTATAGTCTACAGTTAGAAGTTTCTAGACTTGATTTCCAGGTGCAAGCACTGAATCAGAAAGAAGTAGCTCATCTGAGAGAAATCACGGAACTGCAAGGGAGCACTGCAAAACTCAAAGGTGAAATCAAGGCCCATATGAAAGAGCTTGAGGCCTTACGATTGGAAAGAGCTGAACTTCTTTCACAGCTGGAGTCCTGCAAGCTGAAGGAGCAAGTAGGTCATGAAGAGACTAACTTTCTCAAGCCATTCTGCCAGAGAGAAATAAAAGGTGTAGCCCTTAAAAAGAGAATGGAGGAATTAGAAGCAAATATTGATCAGTCATTTGGAGTATTGGCTTCCCCTACTGCTAAACTGGTACATGATTTGTTTTTTAGTAGTATTATTTGTTTGAGGTTTTTTTTTTAGAATAACCTATTTCTAGATTAATAGATTAAATACAACTTCCCTAGTTTACTCTATTTTTCCTGTGAGAGTAGTTAGTAGATGATATCCCTTTCTTTCTCTCCACCCATGAACTCTTTCCATTTTATTTTTTTCCTCCTGATCTGTTGAGAAGGGACAGTGAGATGGTGGGGATCTGCAAACCAAGCCAAATCAGCCCACCATGAGCTACCAAGGCAATGTTTGCCATCTTTTATGGCTGTATTGGAGAACTACTTGAAAACACTTCATCATGTCTCTTCTTTTTCCTCCAGAACTCTTTCTCTACTGTGGCTCTTTCTTGTAATTATTCTAAATCTTTCCTAGAACCATTTGCTCCAAATAACCTAATCTTATTAAACTACTATTAAATCACTCAATTTTAGAAAGCAGCAGGACCCAGGTGACCCTTTTTTTCAGATAGCTGTAGAAGTCTGTCATACATCAACTTACTGGCTTTTAAGGCTAGCTTATGGAGGTGATAAGTGCTAGTTAAGAGGACTTATATGAAGAGTTTCTGGGTACACAGGAAAGGAAGAAGGTCATGTGTCAGGCTTATGCAGATTTTCATGGCTCTGCTTGGCAGTATGATATAATAATCATCCAAGGTAGTTGGCTTATTTAAGGAAATGATAGGATAATTACTATGTAAAATGACACGTTTATTTTTAAAGCAGGAATGAAGAGTGTAGCTGTGCAAAACATGATCATTCCTAGTGCTTATATTTTTATTTGCCTGGAAGTTTGAGTCTGGAACAGTGCCATCAGGGCCTGGGTGACACTGTACATTCAGGGTCTGTCCCAGAAATCTCTCAGGAAAAGGAAACAGGTGGGAAAAGTGTTAAATGGCCTATGCAGACTGATGTACTTCAGACCATCGAATGTGTCTGTACAAGGCAGCAGATTCCAGCCCAGTGGCTACTGGACCATGTTCCTTGTACAGGTAGGGATTGAACAGATCCCTTGAACAGATCCGTGTTTAAAGGACACAAGTAATTCAGGAGTCAGTGAAGAGAGAACTGGTAACATTTTGAAGGACATAAATGTATGCTGGAATTCTGGGGGCAGTTAAAGGATTTAAAAATCACTTTTCAAGTGGGAATTCGGGTTCTGAAACATTTAAGTTGTCATCTATGTGTCAGTATATGTGTTTCCATGTTTAGGTGCTACAAGTTTTTAAGCAGGCTGAGGGGGGATGATCATCAAAGTTGGAGAATATGCTGAGTCAAAGTAATAAACTACCATGTCTTCAAACATTGATTACAATAGACTTTTTCCTATGGATCTAGCTCATCCCAGTATTAGAAAAAGTGTAACATTTGCAGCATTCTTAGAAGAGCAAAGATCTCCCTACAGTTATCCTTGGGTTCAAAAGTGGAAACCATGTGAAAATTAGGAAATGTATTAAATGAAACCTGGAGGAGCAGTGAAAAGAATGAAGTCCTAGCAGCTGAAACAGGCTAAGAGGGTTGAATAACACAAAAGGATTGGGGTGATGGTCTAAAATGAGAGAGAAAACAATTACTCACTGTATCTGACGAAGTAAGCAGTGCAGAGAATGAAATGAAATTTCCATGTTGACAGGTTTAAAATAAAATATCTATCTTCTGAAATACTGCATCATTTAGACTTAGTCACAGAATCAAAGAGGTCAAAAGAGTAATTTTATCTATTACTTAGATGAAGCAATTGAAGGAAAAATCAACCAATTTTAAAAGATTTTTATAAGTGCATGTTTCTCAGTTTGTAAAATCGTATTCAAATTCCATTACACTATTTATATGTGTTATTTCATTGCAGGAAAAAGATGAAGGTGGGTTTGACTTGACAATTCACAATACAAATCCAAAAACTCAGATTAAGCAATCACAAGAAAACATCTTACATCAGGAGTTGGATGTGATCCACAGCTCCAAAGGGGATCAAGATTTGAAAAAACATTGCCAGCAAATGTTGGAAATTCATCAAACTCCTGATTCACCAAAACACAATTTGAACATAGACAAAGAAACTCCAAAAGACTTCCAGAATCTAATTGCGAGTATGTCTTCATGGGGCTCACCTGAGATCACGAGAAAGCAAGATGTAAGTGTGGAACTTCAACCAGTGCTTCACCTGACGCCCTTCTCGGAAGCTGAAAACACAGATTTTGAAATGGTGCACACAAGGTCATCCCTGCAAGGAGATAATTCCATATCACTGGGATATTCTAACCTGGATGAAAATGGCAGTGGGGATGCAGCAGTGGGAGTAGGTAGAAAATCTCCAGTTTTCTCTGAAAGTACCTATTCTGTTGAGGATGACGAAGATATGGAGAAGAAGATTTTGGTAAGTGATATTTCATGTCTGATTTAATTCTTATTAAACAAGAGTGCTCAGCTCTGTCCCCCTGGGATCATTGAGGGGCCACTGGCTCCAAGTAATAGAAACCTACACACTGCTGGAGGTAGGTCCAGTAAAGTTCTAGACATACAATTGTTCTGTCCTACTGTTACAATAACTGATACATTTGTGATAACACTTCATGTGCCAGTAATTGAGCTAAAACCTGTTAAACCTTTGCTACCACAGTACTCAGTGTACTGTAATAGCTTTACACTTCAACAGTCTGCTGAAGAGACTCTCAAAAATGGAGAATAGAGATTTTTTCTTTTTAATGGAAGTATTTTATATATTGTGTATATATATGCTTACATATTGTCTGTAATTTCACAGGAAGATAAAGTCTGTACTTAAGAAAATTTATCTTTAACTGGGTATTTTTGTGTCTTGCTTTCATGGGCAAATAAATATAAATACATGTCTGTTTCTTAAGACAATGAAAAGGAAAAAATTGAGATGGAATGGCTTCCAAAGAGCACCAGCGTTGTATTCATCATGGTATTTGCCATCTTTAACACTAGGATCAAGTAGGCTACAATCTGCACTAGTAACAAAGTTGTCATAAATGCAGAAAACAGCTGGCTTCAGAAAACTAAACTACTGTGAAAAATTTATTTCCAAGCAGATGAGAGAAGCTGATAATCTGACTTTAACCCCTTCTGATTTACAAGATGATGAAAGATCAAGAGCATCTGCAATGAGCGATGGATGTGGCAGCAGTAAGTTCAACTTTGTAGATTCCTTTTACTTTTTGTTAACTTTGATCTAAAAATATTACATTTCTCCATTCTCCCATTTTCTTTTACTGTAGGTCTTTTCTTGGAAAGCTGTGCTTTTGGCAGGTGATTCTTTGTTTAGAAACACTAGTATATTTGTACCTGCTTTTACCTTTTCATCTTTACATAGTGAAAAGGGGCAGGGGGTTTAAGTGAGTCCTGACTTAACTGCAACACTTTCTCTGATGCTAAAGGCAACTTAGTGCCTTTTCAGTTAGTTGAGATCTCAACCAACGAACTCAATCTGACCCTGCATTCATACAGGCAGACATGGTTATTTTGCAAGTGGTTATTCTGGTTCCAAGTTCTTTTCATATTTATAACACTTGTGGCGGTGGGGGGTTGCCTCTTCCTTCAGATACCAGCTCAAATTTGGCAGCTAAACTAAAGCAGGAGCTACAAACATCAGACCACCTAGATGCCAATGTCATGGCTTATCTGCGATATCGGGGAATGTTTCCAGATATTATGGAATCAATGAAAGAAAAGGAAATACTTTCACCACAGATGAAGGTAATGTATGATTAATATAAGCATACTAGCAATTAAAAATGGACAGCAAAAATGAAATAGTACTATGAAATAGCTGCTGCATTTGCACTGAAAACTGCACTGTGGTGCTTTAAACTTCAAGTTGATTATGGTTCTTGTCATTCTTGTATCTTTTGTGACAAAAGTACTGACATTTGCTTGTACTTGCTAGAATTGAACTAGTTTTGCTAGGACAGCACTGGTGCTGTTTCAGAATGTGGTGGTACAAGGACTGGTTCATCTGCTTTATGGGCTTGCCTTGGAGGCCTCAAAGAAAGCTGTTCCTTCCTCAAAGAAGCAACCATACCTGGCTGACATCGTGCTCTGTTCTATCATTCTGATGTGATGGAGGGCTGTGGTAACACCATTGCAAGATGTGCAGGGATATTTCACAGTCAGTTCAAGGACCATGAGGAATATACAGAAGACTGAGCAGTGAGTGCTCACTCTAGTCAGTGAGGAAAGTTGAAGAACATAAATGCCTGGGACTCTGAATTGCTGAACAAGCTTTCAGCCATTCCAAGAATTCCAGCTGTGGAAAGAGAGAAATTGTCATCTACAAGAAAACACAGGAGGTTGTGATGAGTTCTCTAGTAATGAGAAACTAGAAAAAATACACTTTCTAGAAAGTGAATGCTGCCTCCTAATATGCGTAGTAGGTTGTTTCAGCTTGCCCAGCAAAATGGAGGAAGATTTGTAGAATGCAGTCAGGCTGTGCAAGGGGATGGTGAGCCTGAATTCAAACTCACTCGAGCTGACTGACACAGGTAACTCACTAAGAGGAAGGAGACTAGGCCTTTATTGCTGCTCAAGTCAGAAGGAAGATCCTTCCCCCATCCATCTGCCCTTCATAACATGGGCATAACAATGATGCTCTAGGGTTGGAGAAGGAAGAGCACGTGAAGTAACTGATGTGATCCAGGAAAAGCCAAAGTTGCAAAGCTGATGAAACCACCCACTGGCATTAGAACCAGTGCTACCAGAAAAACACATCAGGTGTTTAATTGGAGATTCCTTACCAAGAGACTCAGAAGCACCCAGTTTCCATCCAGATAGTTTCTCTAGGGAAGCTTGCTGCTTGCCAGGAGCTTGTATTTGTGGTATTTGAGGCTGCCAAGCTGAGTGAACCCTACAGATTATCACCCACACAGGGTTTAACAATACTGTAATAGGGCAGTTCAAAGGATTGGGAACATGGGGGTGATAGTCTCTATCCTCCCAGCTGGAGAAAGGGGACCAGGATAGAGGTGAATTCCTGGCTGTGCAGCAGGTGCAGTAGTCAAGGTTTTCATTTTTATGATCATGGATTTACCTTTGAGAAGCCAGATATGTTGGGTGCCAATGGAATTCACCTGAGCAAATGGGACAAGAGTGTCTCCACCAGTAAACTGGTCAAACCTATAAGGAGAGCTAGAAGTTAGACAAGGCAGGAACTGAGGGAATGAAGTCCCTCCTACTGCAAGAAAAGATCAGATTCAAGACCACCAGAGGAACCTGGACACAGATAAGTCCATAGGACCTGAAGAGATGAATCGCAGGGTCCTGAGGGAATTTGGCAGTTGTAATTGCCAAGTCATTCTTTATCCTTTTTGAAGAGTCAGGGCAGTCAGATGAAGTCCCCAGTGACTGGAGAAAAGGGAAACATGTCACCCATTTTTAAAAAGGGCAGTAAAGGGGACCCTGGGAACTGCTGACCTTTCAGCCTCACCTCAGTGCCAGGTAAGACCATGAAACAGATTGGACATAAGTAAAAAATTTCTTGCAATGAGGGTGGTGAGACACTGGCACAGAGTGGTGGTAGATCCCTAGGAGTCCATCCCAGAATCCATTCAAAATGAGGTGGGATGGGGCTTTGAGCAACCTGAACTAATTGAAGATGTTCCCCAAACCTGTGGCAGCAAAGTTGGACTAAATATGGTCTTTAAAGGTCCCTTCCAACTGAAAAATCATTCTGTGATTATGTATCTAAAATACTAATAATTCTCTAATGCAGTCTTGGATACTTCGTGGAATAGGTAAACTTTATTTTGTCTTAAGAAACAAATTTAGGTTTTTTACTTAGTTTCTCTTGTGGATCATCAATCTGGACTTTACTGGCTGTAAGATCTGAATGCATATTCAATACTGAAAGATTAGTTTGAACACTTCACTGTGCTTCTGATGTTTATGTTTACCAAAGGTTTTCATTGGTTCTTGATGTAATCACTATTTTGATTCCAGTGACAGAAAAGCAACTCAAGTTGGTTCAAAGGTTAAGTCGTTCAAAAAAGTGCAGGGAAAGAATATAAAGAGTTAAAGAAAAGTACTGTGTTGTTGTATAAAGTGAGTAGCAATGAGGAACAGCTCCACATGGATATTTCTGGTGAGATGTGTGTAAGAAAAGGACTTAAATCTCCAGTGACCTTCCTTGAAAAGAGGCCAGGAAACATCTGTGCATGATGTCATATTTTGTGAACAGGGAATTTATTTGAAATACATTATTTGGCCTGACAATGTCAGAGGAAAGAATTTTCACTGTGTAAATTATTAAAACTGATTATTTTGAGAGGTGTTATTTGTGCATAATCTGCTAAAATAAGCCAAGGTTGTCTAAATATGTAATTCAGCTTTCTGGCATCACTAGGGTTTAGTAACATGGCTTCAGACTTGAAAGAACTTAATTTATTCCTAGGAAAGTCAGCTAGTTCAGAAACAAAGGTAAAGTACAGTACTTTGGCATAAATAACAGTTTATGCTTAATTGCATATTAGTGTGTTGATACACAGACACCTTACTTTTGTTGTCTAGTGTTACCCCATCCTACTCTTACAGTGTCAGGATGCTGATGCCTATTTTCTAATATCCATTTCTCTGGTTTTTCTTTGTCAGACTGTGCTGAAGATGGTCTATGAGGAGAGCCGCAAAATCTTGGCTTTGTCAGAGCCTCCCTTTGGTTTTAGGGAGCTGAAGAACATTTCTCAGACCCATGGAGCAGTGGAGAGCTGGCAGAAGGAGGGTTTGGCCCTGCTGGATGCTATCCAGTCTCTGAAGGATTACCTCAGCAAGGTGGCAGATAGAGGAGACAAGGTATGGCAATAAAATACCCTGTAAAGCAAGGTTTTACATATATATA
>VZRZ01000600.1:58410-75814 GCA_013398175.1 Climacteris rufus
TATATATATAGTTATTAGGCTTGTGTGTCTATACAGTACTCTTTAAACACTTCTGGTCTGCTTAAATTAACAGGTATATTCTTATGGTATGAAAGACACTGGGTTAGAGGTTGAGAGAGATGCCATTAAAAAAGAATGTATTTTAACAGGAAACCTCGAGTGTTGCTGCTGACTGGAGAGGAGAACTTCTGCAAGCAGTCCAGAGCGTGTTTGAGAAGGAGAGAAATGTGTTGCAAATTGACTTGAAGTCTCACTTCTCCAATCCTGCAGCTGGTGATGCAAGTTCATTAGGAGAAAAGCTGGAGTATATAATGAAACAACAAGTAAGAAAAGCTCTGAAAGTGTTTTGTTCATAAATCATTTCTTTATTCTCTGTTATTTTTTTCAAGTTTTTTTTTAGTTTTATTGCTTCTGTTGTTAAATCTTGTGTGTTAATACAGATGGTGTGGGATCAGTAGCTTTGAGTCTCTGTTTTAGTACCATTTTTTTGAAACTCTGCACATTGTGTTACAAAGCCTATTGATTATTTTAGGTGGCATCCAGAAAGACTGTGATAGTGAATAGGGAATATTTGATAGAATTCTTTCCCTCCTTCCCATTAGAGCTTCACAGACCACTCGTGCAAAGGGTATATGTTGAACTAACTCTGAGTCTTTTTGCTGATAAAGTTTAATTTTTAGGTTGTAGTAACTGTTATGTATGAACTATAAAAAGCAAGTGAAGTAGGGTTTTTCTTTGTTACATAATGTTAACGTTGTGCATTAATATGAAACATGAACGTAGCCATTTGAGTGCTTCTGTACAAAACTTGTACTGCAAGGGTTTCCTTAGTGTTTATCTTTGTAGAAAATATGGAAATAGCCTTGTAGTTTGAATAGGCCTTGGTTTGTTTCAGGAGGAGCAGAGGCAGATGGTTGTGGAGCACCTCTTCTCCTCGGACCGGAACAGCCTGCTCTCTGAAATCCAGGACCTCCGAGCTCAGCTCCGCATGACACATCTCCAGAACCAGGAGAAGCTCCAGCAGCTACAGGAAACCCTCAGTAAGGCTGAAGATCATGGGAACAAACAGGAACACCAGCTCAGGAGGAAAGGTAATTCTTACTGTCTTTATGTCAGTAATTTCTTTCTTCTACGTCAGTTCCTTTTTGCCTCAAAGGTAAAAGGCAAAAAAAGATGTTTTGCCGAGAAGCAGATGCTGTACATTCTTCAGTTTTACTGAATGCACTCAAGTTGCCTATGATGTTAGCAGAGGAAGAGATTCTTCTTTCTCATATCAGTAGTTGAAACAAACCTGTGAAAAGCAAAGAAATTTTAAAATAACCCAAAGCAATAGAACTGAAGTAGCGTATACATGGAGAAAACCCAGCAAGGACAATAAAATATGCCTGTTTGTTTGCAGGGAATTGTTCTATATATGTTTGCTAATATAGAATCACAGAAGCAATTAGGGTAGATAAGACCTTAAAGACTGTAGAGTCCAACCATAAACAATGCCAAGCCCACTGCTAAACCATGTCCCTGACTAAATAAGCAAGCCTTGGTTTTCACAGCAGGTTCTCTTTAGGTAATAAAGAAACAAGTGCAAGTGTCCTTGGTCAAATAAACATCTCTCTTCAAAGCAAAACACTGCTTTTTTCTTGTTTTTGTTTTTCCTTCACTATCATTCAGGATTCAGCCATTTAAAAGCTTATTAATAGCACATGCACTAGTCCAATAGTGGGAAGTTCTCCGGAAATCCAGAAGTTTACTGCTAATTTTGTTTGCATAATACTGTAGACAGAGGTACATTAATTTTTTAAATACTTATCATATGAGAACCTCCACGTTTAGGGAGAATTGTTTCTCTTCAATCACTCACCTTAACAGAGCTGGCAAAACAGGTTTTATTTAGTGACTCCTGTTATAAAATGTATATGTAAGTGGATAAGTTTGCCTAATGAGGTTTAAAAGCCATTAGTACTTACTTACAGTATATCACAATGATAGAATCATAGTGTTTGTGCATCTTTTCCCTGATTCCTCTCATGTTTGAAAATAAACAAATTCTCCAGAAAATAATACTTTGATGCAGCTGATTTTTTCCCAATTTGAATTAGTGTGATATCATATTTTCAAGGTCTCTGTAATATAAATAACAGTTACAATGTTTTCTTATCCTAGTTGAATTATTGGAATATAAGCTTCAGCAGGAAAAATCTATTGTAAGTGACTTGCACAGCACCCTCTCTGAGGAGCAGAAAAGAGCCTCTGAAACACGTGATCTTCTGAATAAAGAAAAAGCAGCCCTGAAATCAGAGCTTTGTGAAAGTAAGGAAGGGAATGAAAGGTTGCAGAAATCCCTGGAAGAGCTTCAGAAGGAAATAAATCAGTTACGGTGAGAAGCAGATTTATTCATCTATTTGATTTATCAGCAGGTCTGAAAGCTTTATACTAATTGTATCCATAAATGGCTTAGCACTTGGAAACACAGGGAGGAAAACTAACCTCTCTGTTTTGAGGGATATGTTTACTTTACTAAATTTTGCCATCCTGGGTATGTTTCCCTCCTCACTCCCTTGTTCGTCTATGCCAATATTTTTCTTTCCTCTCACAGGACAACAGCTTTACTCTGCCAGGATAAATAACTTCTCTCTATCTTTTAATTGTTACTAAATAGAGCAGTTCTAGCTTGGCTTGCAGGGAGGTAAATGTTTTCAGATGCTAAATAGCTGTGACTTGAAAACTGATCTCTTTAGAAAGAGCAGAGGCCACCTTAAAGAAGCAAATCTATAGAGAGGAAACTCAGAGAAACTCAGGGAAAGAAACCCAAAATGTCTTGCTGGCGATGCTGGTAGAGGATGTTCTGTTCTGAACATAGAAATGTCGTTTTGAACTTTGCAGTTTTGAATTGGAAAAAAAAGAAAAGGATTTGGCAGCTGCACTTGAAGACTTGCAGGCTGAACAGCTGAAGGGATCTGAGCTGCGAGGTTGGTTTGAGGAACAGCAGCGTCAGCAGAGGAAAGCAGAGGATGAAAAGACAAAGGCCGTGGAGGTAACGCCCAGCTCCCCTGGGGCATGATGTTAACTAGCAGGTTATATGTGCAGTCTTTTTCACCTCCACTGGTGTTTTTTTAGTAACTGTTAACCCCCCTCAAACCTCTTCTGAATGTGCACAGCGGTTTTTTCCACGGAATTAAAGCTTTCAATTACCTTCATTAATTGCACGTTCAGAAATAAACAAAATTTGGATGCCTTTTTTTTTCTTCACGTCATCTTGGTGTTTTTCCCTTTCCCATTTTCCCCCATTGTGTACTGCCCCTAGCTGAGTAGGGACAGCCAGATTCTACAGCTGTGTAACTGCACCCTTAATTCCAGAGCAAACTTGCCATGAGGGTGTGATGTGTGTGAGCCCTGAGATTATAAAGAAAAACCACCCAATGATAAATAGGCTTGGCAGAGAGTAACTGGAGCCTTTCCAATATAACATGTATTTTTGGAGGTTAACCAAAGTCATCCTGTTCCCTTTTAAATTGAACAGAAAACAAGTCAACAGCTTTCTCTCCAAGACTTTAATAGCAGTGACTCAGTGCTTGTAAAAGGCCTACACAGAATGGAAAAGGAGGAAGATTTAACATAAACCATTTTTTAAACTTAAAATCCAAAACTAAACTCTATCAAAGAACTCAAAACAATCCTACTTAAATTCCCTAAATAAGGAAACACAATTCTGGCTATTTCCTTGTAGCCTGGCTTCTCCTGTCATCTTCCTGGTAAGAGTTAAGACTTGTGGGTGATTTTTATTGGCATTTTTGTTACTGCTTGATGGTATGACATGCTGCTACAATCCTCCACCTTTTCAGAAACCTGCTCATGCAGGGAGGACAGAGCAGCCAAGCATGGCCAAGGCCAGGAGAAGAGCGCATTGCCCCGAGGGCGGCTGTGCAGCAGATTAGTCTGGCTTTCACAAATCTTCCTTTGAAACCCTGTTATGGAAAGCTGCTGCCTTTTAGCATCTGACCTGGCTTTCTAGGAGATGAGAGGAGAGATGGTGCTGGCTGAGGCAGCAGGATAGACTCCCCATCGAGGATAGCAGTGCCTCTGACTGTCTGCAGTGCGCTGGGACTGCCTCTTCAGTCCCACTGCCTTTCCTTCTGAAGAAAGGCTGGCTCCCAAAATGGACCTAGGGATGGATTTTAAACGGAAATAAAGTAGATTTAGATTAGATATAAGGGAGAAATTCTTCCTGTGAGGTTGCTGAGGCCCTTGCACATGGTGCCCCCAGAAGCTGTGGCTGCTCCATCCCTGGAAGTTTTCCAGGCCAGGTTGGATGGGGCTTGGAGCAACCTGGGATGGTGGAAGGTGTCCTTGCCCATGGCAGGGGGTGGAACAAGATGATCTTAAAGGTCCCTTCCAGCCCAGACCACTCTGTGATTATTTTTATCAGTCTCTATTGTGTGCTTTAAAGACGTGGGCTGCCAAGTCCCAGGGTTTTACATCTACTCTTACTGCTTAGATTTTGCTTTTTAAAACAAATGGGTTATTGCTGTTTCAGATGTTACTTATTAATGGGACCGAGTGATGTAAAGAATAGTCATGTCCTAATGAGGGTCTTACTAACTGAAGAAAAACTGTGTTGGCAGGTATATTAACATGATAATTTTAGGGTTTGTTGCTTGGTGCCAGATTGCAAAGGAGTATTTTTCTGTCACTTGTAATTTTAAATTAAACTTTTTAATACGTGAACTACTCTAGTGAAGTCTGGAATATCATCCTTGATAAAACAGGAGGTTAAAAATTGCCGAATACCAGCCAGCCCCATAAATGAGTTTGTGCTGGAATATGAATGTGTTCTCCCCCTCTGTGCCCAGGAGCTGCAGGCTGCCCTGGATGTGCAGTCGGTGCAGAACCGCCAGCTGGCCGTGTCCTTGGAGCACGAGAGAACAGTAGCGGATAACCTGCGCAAGGAGCTGCAGATCGAGCACTCCCGCTGCGAAGCCTTGCTGTCCCAGGAGCAGACCAAACTGCGGGAGCTACAGAAAAACCTGGATGCTGAGAAAAATCGTTCATTAGAGCTCCTGGATTCCTTGAATCATGAGCGTGTTTTGACAGAACAGCTGAGCATGAGAGTGAAAGAAGGGGCCTCCTGTCAGCACAGGGAGTCACTGCTGGAACAAGCCTTCGTCCAAGAGCTCCGAGTCCAGCTGGAAGAAGAGAGGGCCCGAACTGTGGAGCTTGCTGCTGTTATTGAGAAAATGCACCAGAAGGCCATCCTGTCCAAAAGGCAGCTGGAGGCTGAGGTACAGATGTGCTGCGAGGAAACCCAAAAGGAGAGGGAGGTCAGTGACAAACTGCGAGCCACCCTGGAGTCTCTTCAGGCTCAAAAGCAGGAGGTGATCCGTTCCTTGGAGGCCCAGAAGGAGAGAGAGGCCAAGCTGAAAGTCGACTGGGAACAACTGCAGTCTCTCTTCAAGCTGCTCAAAGAGCAAGACAAGAACAGGAAAGAGGAGAGGGAGAGAGAGCGGAGACAGCAGCAACAGGCAGAGCTAGAAAAACAGAAGGACTGGCAGAGAGATCAGGAGAGATTGGTGAGAATGTCTCTGTGAGCCCTGCCTTACAGTAAAATAGCCACACACAGGAATTTAACCCTGGGAATGGTGTTCTTTAATGAAAATGTTTCCTTCTGTTAAACAAAGCATTCTGAAAAATGCATTAGATGAGCTCTTGTCCTACTTTTCTCAAATGTAGCTCTTTTCAAGGGGTTGTGTCTGGGTTTATGGTTGACAGAAGATGGTCTTTAAACCTCTGCCTAAGCAGGGAATGGCTGGTTGTTCACAAGTGGGGAGGAATATGGGTTAAATGCATCACGGAACCTAACTAGGTTTCATGTCATTGCCCTTGTTTTGAACTGGCTCCTAATCATGGCGTGTGACAGTGTTGAATTCACCCTGGATTTCTCCTTGCATGGAGATTAATGCCCACTCCATGGTCATTACATGGCTTCCTGGTGGCCCTGGAAGGCAGTGGTCTAAGCCTTCCCCCAAAAGTGGCCTGAGAGTTAAGGAACACTCAGGTGGATATGCTAGTTAGGTGTGATGACACTTACGTGTGTGTATGTATAAGATACAATCAACTACTATTTATTCTGTTCCAATAGCAAAGCTTGGAACGGCAACACCAGAGGGATGAACAAAGAATTAAGGAACTGCAGGAAATATTGGCAGTATTAGAAGAAAGAGAAAGAAATCCTCCAGCTCCAAACCGTCAGCAAGAACTGTTGTGTACCTCAAGCAAAGATGGAAATGCCAAACAGCCTGTGACAAAAGAAACTGAAAAACCACATTTGCAACAGCAGCAACAGTTGGAGAAGATAAGGCAGCAGTTGCTCTTTGTGGCTATGCACCTCAACGAGTTCATATATAAAATTCTAGATAAGTGAGTTGTTGTTCATACAATAGTGGTTTGCTTTCCATCCTGCTTCTTAACTTGTGTGGGTCGTGACTGAGAGCCCTGTGCTCTTTTAATTCTTAAAAATTAACAGAACTTGCTAATTTCTCTGTGTACTCATACTAGTTTGTGTGATAAACAGTGCGTAAGTAAAGCCTCAGAACTTAAAAGTGATCCAGTGGGGAAAAGAAATCAAATGTGTGTTAACATTCTTAGACATTAACCTGATACTGAAAAGGTATTTCTGTCTAACAGAACTGTTAACGATTGGTCTGCATCAAATGATGAAGCTGTAGCCTCTTTACTGCAGACATTAAGAGAACTGAAATCAGATTTATTGTCTCCTCCTGCATCTCAGGTAAGGAAAACAGCCTGTATTTGTTGATTATCACTAAGTTGTTCTGTATGCTTTGTATTACAGTACACATGTAAGTTGATTGATTGATTTTTCCACTTCCCCCCTTCCTTCTTTGATAAAACGTTAAGGAAAATTCTGTTTTGCCTTGGCAATGGAAAAGAAGGTGTACTCCTGTACTCACACTACCTTTATATTAACGTATTTTAATGTCCAACTCTCACTGTTTTGTTTTATTGCAGTGTCTGCTTCTGACAGCACTTTTTTCCTTAATATGTACTATGTCTAAGGATCACAAGCCCTGGCTTATGTTGGTGCAGCTTCTTTATGCATTCAGAGACAGTTGTTTTTCTGGAAAATGTCAAATATTTTCCAAAAAAGCACCATAGTGGTTTGTCATGTCAGGAGGACTGTTCTGACCAGTGTTTGCAGTATTGCAAATATTTTACACAAGCCCAAAGATTATCAAAGGCTGAGCTCAGGTCTATGGATACAAAATACATCATTAAAAGCATTGCTTTTAGATTCCATCTCATTGCCCAGATAACTTTGCAATTTTATGTCTTTGTTTCATAATAGACAGAGATCTTCAACCACATTTCAGCCAAAATTTGGGGATTTAAGGCTAACAGTTTTGGCTCTTGTTTGATTCAGCCTCTCTTTCCTCACCTCCTTGGTCTCCAGAAAACACACCTTTGAGAAGGAGTTATGATTCTCTGGTACATGAAGAAGCTTTGGTAGCTTCTGTTTTCCTGTGCTCTTGTAACACCGGTGTGATGTGTGACAAGCTGCCTTGGCATCTTGCAGCTTTCCCTGTGTTTACCTGCTTAAAAAATACAGTTCATATTTTCTATCACCTGTGCAGCCACATTTTGGGTGCCAAATGGATCATCTCTAGTCTTGAGGTGGAGGATGCAACTTCTTCTCTGTGGAGTTTTAAGCCTTCCTCTCACAAACTTTAGAGCTGTCAGCTGTAGATGAAACAATCCCTGCTCTCATTGCAGCAGAATTCCCTCCCCCAGGAACTGAACACACAAAAACAAAGGAACTCAAGTTTCCTGACTTAAATTTTGTTGACTAAAAAGAGTTCAGAAGAGCACTCTAAAGACATGCCTTTCTAGAGCTTAGCGAGCCAAAACTCCACCTTGATAGCCTTCCTTCCATGGGCACAAACAGTCCTTCCTGTCTGCCCTCTTGTCAGGCTTTGATTTTTTTTTTTCCGCCCCCTAGAAGCACCTTTTCCTTCAGTCTCCTCCCTGATTTCTTTTTCTTTATGGGACTGAACCACATGCTCTAGAGACCAAAGGAATTTACTGCTGTTACCTCCTTGAGCTGTGATATATTGGGGAATATTGGACAGGGAACCTGGCAGAATGTCAGCCTGGAAAATCTGTGCCAGAATGGAGCTGTCTGGTCAGTCAGCTGCCAAATGGTGCAGTAGAAGTCAAGGACGTGGATGAGTCATGTAGAACTCCTTCAGATATTACAGATTGTACTGAAATAAGTTGCTAGGAGAAACTGGGGTCAATTGTGTGTACTGGCTTCTCTAATGTATGAATTGTATTTCAAGGGACAAAACACCTACTACCTTCAAAAACCACCTTTTCTTTCTTTTGTGATTGGCTGCATCATGCACTGACACTGATGTAACTGTTGACCAAGAAATTTGTAGTTGATGCAAAGAGGGTTATGCAGGGACTTACCACTAAACTCAGTTTCATAGGATCACAGCATGGTTTGGGCTGGAAGGGACCTTAAAGCCCATCTCGTTCCACCCCCTGCCATGGGCAGGGACACCTTCCACTATCCCAAGTTGCTCCAAGCCCTGTCCAACCTAGCCTTGAACACTTCTAGGGATGGGGCAGCCACAGCTTCTCTGGGCAACAGTTTCTCAGAATTGAAAGTGTGCTTTTCCAGAATTTACTCCTGTAGATGCTTCAGAACTTGTATTTGTTTTATGTACAACTTGGTTTTGCATATACAGAGACATCTTCACAATTTCTTTGCTGCCTGTGGATGTAGAAGAAAGATTATTTGTTTCCATTTCAAAGGGTTTGGGAGACTGTTATTAAAGGATTCCTGCAAGGCTCATCAGAGAATGGGTATCTTGATGAAAAAAAATTCATTACTTCTTCAGAAAGGCTTTTCATGCATTTTGGTTTCCCATTTTGCTGGTTAACACCTGAATGCCATTGTTGATTGTCAGGCTTATTATTTTTAAGCCTCACTTTGTCATAAAGTTGGTTTATTGCTCAGTTTGAGACATTTGATTGTGGAAGTAATGTGCAAAACCCATCCTGGCTCACTTCCTTTTGGTTTCTGTTTTAGGTCAGATCTACAGGTGATGCTGCCTCTGTTCAAGAGCTGGAAAGAGAGGCTTGGCAGCGAGAGAGGAACACACTGCAGAATGCACTGAGACAGGCAGAATCCCAGCTGGCTAAAGCCAATGCTGAAATTGAAAACAAACCAGTGGTAGAATCTTCCAGTCCTAAGGTAAAATGATGGGCAATGGCCAGCAAAGGGGCTCTCTGGAGCTTGGAGAGCCAGCAGTGCCAGAGCTGGGTGGTGTCATTTCAACTTGATCTGCTAGGGATAAAAGGATCTGTCAGATTGTGACATTTATCTTTCACTTACTACTGTAATCTTCAGTTGCTATTTTAAAAGGTGATTTTGTAGATGAACAGTTTTATTTATTATTTTAAATTAGAAACTTTCCCCATATGTACTTCATCACAGAAGTTCCTTTGGACTTGCACCAAAAGTAACCTGTATCTTTGGCATTTCTTTCTACTTTCAAATGAGAGGGAGACTCGGATTTCTTGTCTAAGCATGAAAATAGAAAGCACTCATTATTTTTAATCTCTGCTTGACTAATCTTAAACACTTCTTATTTTTCTGATACATTGATTGTAATGAACTCTGATAGGCATCTCTCCCAACATGATTTCTGGCTAATATTTTTTTTAAGCAGAGGTTATGTTATTTTATTTTGTTAAAGAGTTGAACTGTTTTAGAGTTTGGAGTATGACAATTTTGCTTGAAAACAGTCAGGAGATTTAAGCAAGTCCGACACTCCAAACTTGGGTGTTTTTTAGCTGTGTGCAGAATTGTTTTGGCTGCTTTTGTGTTGTCAATCTACACATGTCACCTGAAGACAGCTTGTTTGTGGCTGGGTTTTTGCAACAGTAACTGTGACAAAATTGGAGGGTTTTTTTAACTTTTCTTTTTTCTTTCTGCAGTTGCAGAGATTATATCGGAAGTACATTCGAGCAGAGAGCTTTAGAAAGGCTCTGGTTTATCAGAAGAAATACCTCTTGCTGCTGCTGGGTGGATTTCAGGACTGTGAGCAGGCCACTCTGTCTCTCATTGCCCGCATGGGAATCTATCCCTCCCCTGTGGACCTGCAGCTCTCTGGGTCGCGCTCCCGGCCTTTCACCAAGTTCAGGTGTGCGGTCAGGGCCGTCATCGCCGTCTCAAGGTAAAGCCAAAGCACTCCCTGTCTCTCACCCGTGGTGTTTTCTTGGAAATTTAAAAAATTGATAGCTTCTGTGGCTTATCCTACATTAATATAAAGCAAAAGCAATCTCCAGAACTGGTTCAAACATGACTTGTTAGCTGGCTTCGCTCCATACTAAACAAAAGATTTATAAAAAATGTCTTTAGGATGAAAGAGGGCATATTTGGATTGGATATTAGGAAGAAATTCTTCTGTGGGAGGGTGGTGAGGCCCTGGCACAGGTTGCCCAGAGAAGCTGTGGCTGCACCATCTCTGGAAGTGTTCAAGACCAGGCTGGATGGGGCTTGGAGCAACCGGGGCTAGTGGAAGGTGTCCCTGCCTGAGGCAGGAGGTAGAATGAGATGGGCTTTAAGATCCCCTCCAGCCCAAACCATTCCAGAATTCTATCAAAAAGCTACCTGAGAAATAGCCAGCTGCAATATATTTGGGAACCAGTGCACAGCCATTACAAACTGAAGTCCTCTAGGGCTGACCCTTATCTCCTTGGTCTCACCAGATAGTTTGTCTTGTATCAGAACCTGATCGAACAGGGATGGTTCTCTCTGGAATCCAGTAGCCTGTGTTTCACTGGGTGTGATTCTGTCATGTTGTCACTATCAAATGGATTTTGTTAACTCTGCACAGGACAATATGCATCTCCTAATGGCTTTAAGCCCATTTAATGAAAAAGTAGTTTTAAATGTAATAGGTGGTTATTTCTGAGCAGTTTCCTTGCCTAGTAAACATGACGCAAGTGTCTGTCAGGAGATGATGTAGAGTCTTTGACATAAATACCATAATCATTGCAGTATCAAAGGCTGCGGGAACGGTGACCTCCAAATTCCTCCTCTCAGGTAGGAAGAGCTCTCTGGAGATTAGGAACAGAGTGGAGGAGCAGAGCCAAAATAATCAGGTCTTTTCAGCAGTTCAAGGATCGTTTCAGGGTGAAATGGGATAAGCCAGTTTTCCTAAGACTGAAGTTTAAGAATTCTCCCTTCATTCCCACAACATTTGTTACTTACGTCGTTTACTATGTTCTATACCAGCAGATAACTTAATATTGACATATTATCTTAATATTTCTGCTTATTTTTAATGCTTGTGCAAATTTGTTTCCTTACTAAGGTTAAAGTTTTTGGTGAAAAAGTGGAACAAAGTTGGCAGGAAGAGCGCACAGGGTGAAAGCATTTCTCACAGTACAGGAGGTAACTCAGGTATGTGTTTGGACAAGTACGTTATTTTCTTTGTAATTTCTCTTCAGTGATGTGTTTTATTTAAAAACAAAACCAAAGAGGGAAAATCTGTTTATTTTGCTACTATCCATCTATAAAGCAGATGGATAGATGATCTGATGCAGGTCAATAAAGACTTGAGTTACTGGAGGAACACTTGAGTGTTCCTTTCAGTTACTTACGGGTGTCTTTGTAGGAATTCCAACAAACATCTTAATGTAGCACCTAATATTGTGAAACTGTCCCCTTTAATATTCTATCACTTGTGCCTTTTCAACATTAAGCAAAATTCAGATGAAATAGTTCATTTTTCATTATCTGGTACTATGTAATTGTCACTGTTTCTAAGGTGCTGGAAATACATATTTTTTTTTTTTCAAAAAGATCAAAGTCCTACATAAACCCACTGTGATGCAATTCATAAGAAACTTCAATCTTCAGATGCTGAACTTTCTACCTCACTACAAAATAGCATCAAACTTCTGTCAAACCTGGTTAAAACAAACAAAAAAGGCAACCCCAAAGCAAAAAAGCAGTTAGCTATAGAAAGTGTGTTTACTTGTATTTAAAACCAAACTTAACTGTTATTCTTGTGGGTTTATTGGATGTGTTTATGATAGCCTGTTATGAATGATTCATAGTGCATATTTTTTTAACCCTTTCATCTTTACCACAGCCTCTGGTGCTAGAACAGAAGTCCTGAAAGAGCAACAGCCCCCAGCTGTTCCCATCAGCTCTCCCCCTACCCGGGACAGGAACACAGGGCTGTGCCACAGAACCAGCTGTGCTGCAAGATTGGTGAGCCTCTCCCCACGGTCCTCCTCCCGCTCACACAACAGGTCAGTCTGCAAAGGCAGGAGATGCTCCAAATTACTGTGGGTTTTTTTTTAACATTGCTGACTGGTTTGGGGGACAGACTGTGCTTGTCACGACAGCCAGGCACTGTTCTGGTTTGCATGGCATTTAGAAAAACATTTTGGGGAGTTCAAGACCTGCCAGCATTTCCAGAAGACTTAATTCTACCCTACCCTATTCCACTGTCGTGGCACGTGTCTGGATCTGACAGCCCTGCCAAGAAAAGTCACCTGTATAATATGGAACAGGGTATTCACAAGAGCAGCCCTGGCTGGTGCTGGTGCTCAGTGTGACTGGGTTAATGGCAGCTCAGGTCTGATGTGGATCCAAGGTAGGCTAAACAATGCCTGTTGCTGCTCTTCTTTCCAGGAACAGCTATACAGATGGAAGGGGAGCGGTGGTTCCAGTTTTCTTTGCCCAGAATTCCTGCCTATATGAATGTAACTTTATTGTATATACTTGAGAGTATAGCATGAGAAGGAGAAAATAATTTGTTTTCCTTTTCAGATTGCATCCGTCCCCGAGTTCAGCTCCAGAGAAGTCCCTGGTGCCGCCTCAGGACCCTGAACGCTCGCTCACAGAATATATCCATCGCTTGGAGGTGATCCAGCAAAGGCTTGGGGGGGTGCAGACAGGTAAGAACCACCTTCTTACCCCTCACAGCTGCCACAGCTCTGGGCTGCTTTTTGCAAGGTTCTTTGTACATATTGCCAATAAAGAGTGTTATTTTAAGGAATAATTATCATTATCACGGGGTAACGACTAAGCAAGTGTCTGAAAAGAAAACTTTCTGTAAACCATACCTAAAACTAGTCCAAGTGTGGCATTTCTCTAAGTTCACAGTGAAACTCTTCTGAGATAAGGTTGAATTATTTCATGTGTTTTCTGCCCCCCTCCTGTTCCCAAGCCTAAATAAGCAAGTGTTGCATTTCAAATGAAGCTGTTAATTTGCTTTAAAGAGAAACAGAGCTGTTCAAATAGCTGAGCAGGGCTTTCTTTGCAGCACAAACTGTAATGCTTCCCTCATTTATCACTTCCTTATGTTCCATAACAGATTAAAACCGATATTTGGAGGCTGGTAAATACAGCCATCTAGTTCTAAGATTGATCAAAGAGCACACAAAGGACTGTAGTGGCACTTAGCTTTGCTATTGAAAACATTTCTACCTAATTTTCAGACCAAATTTACTTAGTTTAATTCAGTCTAGTTACTTCCTCTTGTTATATGTTGGTTATAGTTTCTAGGAGGAACTCACAAACTGTCATCACATCATCCTGAAATCCTGAACAGTTTGGGAACTTTGACATTGTTCTCAGCAGGACTTTACCTAGAAACTTTAATACCATGACTTTGTGGGTTTGTTTGGGGTTATTTTCCCAAATATTGCAGCTGTATGGCAGGTGTAGATAAACAAATTTTAGACTTGAAACCTGAAAGCCTTTATGGAAGTAACATCTTTTGTGTCATTCTAAGTGTGGAATAAATATTCCACAACGGGGACACCATGAACAGCAATTCTGTGAAATGTGCATATAATTTCTGTCATTTCCATGTTACCAGGGTGATGATGACAGGCATTACAGAGTGATGCTGCAACCTTTAGAACATTGCTGTGAGCCAAATTATTTCCCTGTTCCTAATGAACTTTGAGACATTCACCCAGTGGCAAGACCTTGCCCAGCAAGAGACTCATCACAGGAATGGCAGAGTTCAGCTGTCACTGGGGGTAAAGCAGGCCTGTGATGGGCCCAGGCTTTGGCAGATGTTTAAGCTTTCAAATCCTGTTTTGGATTGCTCCTAGGTGGCTCGTGAAAATGGGAATTGCTTTCAGTGTAGCACATATGAAGAGCCTTTAGGAAATAACATGCTGCTAATTGCACACTGTTGCTTCATAACACAAGCAGTTTTCTAATATTGATTTGGGTTTTTTTTAAATTTAGGACAAGTGCCAGGCTCACCTCACCAGAGAAACATGACAAAGTGATGGGAAGGCTTACGAAATCTGTCCTGCAAGTTCCTGCTTCCTTCCAAGTTGGTCCTCACTGAACAGAAGCACTTGCAATCTCCTGTGCAACTGAATAAAGGGCAATGCTTTTACAGCAGATTTTTATATGACTCTTTTTATTATATTTTAGTACTTTAAGAGGGACTTACTTTTCACTAAGAACAATGTTTTACATTCTCATGTGAAACTAAGTTAACAGCTGAAGTGTGCCTGCATCGCTGTATTGTAAGCTGCAAAAAGTCTCTGTGGTGTTTATTTTTCTATAGTGTATAGGTGGATTCCTTGTAAAAAAAGTTATTAAAATGGCATTTTATTAGTGAATTCTTACATCGTGTGCTTGTTTGTTTGCATCTTACCTATGTACTTCTTTTGCTGTTCCTAAAATTGTTTGGGGTTTAATATTTCTGTAGGGTCCTTCTCATTAAAAGGATAGCTCAAAAGTCTCTCACAAATATCAAAGATAACTATAGCCTTCTATGAATTTAGGATTTGCTCTTCTGGTTTTGTCCAGAATAAGTCCTTCCTCCCTCAATCTGTCCTATTGACTCTGGACACTTTTAGCTTCATTTTCCTAGTTCAAAAGGCTCACAACTTTTGTTTAGCTCTATGCATTTTTGTCAAAACCTACAAGACAAAGCCTGTGAGCCCTATCTATCTCTAATGTAAGTGAAACTCCTGGTTGCAAATCCTACCTCTGTCTGGTATCTTGTGCTGTAGGTACCTTCAGGCGGCACCTCCAAATGTGTATGAAATTGCTGATCAGAGAAGAGGAAAGAGGTGTTCTGGTGGTACATCCATTTCCAGTCACAATGTCTCAGTGCAAAAATCAGAGATTGCAAGTATCATGCTGAATAAGACTTCTTTCTGTGATATTTCTATATTTTTTCGGAAAAAGTATGGGCAGAATTATAATATCAAATGTATTTTAACCTCTGGAAACATGAAATCTCATTCGAACCAGGTGTGGTGTTTAACTTTGAAGCATCAGAAAAGTCCCTACTGGAGGCAAATTGTTCTGCTGCAGCCTATTAAAAGACTTTTCTGCACTGGGTATTAACAGTTAAATATTGGCATTTATCTGAGATTGATTTTTTTACTTATTGAAATGCTTTTGTCTTGGTAATCCCTTATTTATCTGTCAGGTAGATCACCATTTGGTTCTCTGGAAAGGAAATGTGGTAGAGGTAGAAAACTGAAGATAGATCTTGGCACGTGTACAGATTTATTACCCTCTGACAGCTATAAGAGAACCCTTGACCTGATTGGGCATAAATTTAAGAAGACTGTGAACAAACAGTACCTGATTTGGTGTTAAAAGCTTGGCAACAGTAACTTAATTTCTCCAGAGTTCCAAACCAATTTGAAC
Source organism: Climacteris rufus (assembly GCA_013398175.1). Taxonomy (NCBI): domain Eukaryota; kingdom Metazoa; phylum Chordata; class Aves; order Passeriformes; family Climacteridae; genus Climacteris; species Climacteris rufus. Next base: position 74,144 of record VZRZ01000600.1, read on the forward strand.
TAAGTTTAAGCTGGCTTAGTGACTGCATAATATTTCTTTTAAAAATCAGATTCTAAGAGTCCTAACACTGGATGCAGCATTATCAGACTGTAGCCTGAATGGTGCTGGTGCCCTTTTTGCTTAGCATAGCATGAGTTTATCGTCTGTTGGGAACAATGTGCATTTCTAGAGCAGAGTTCAGAACTGGCACTAAATCCAATCTGTAATTGCACACTCACACCTGGATGTTCCATGTTTGAATGCAAGCAGGAGGGCTGTGATACCTGAGGCCGTGCTTGGAGTGAGCCAGTCAGTACTGACACTGCAAATCCAAATTAATGCCTGGTTTTAAAACCTGGCACTTCTAGGTATGCAATATAGATGATCTTTTAAAGAATGGTTGGCACATAATAGGGATCAGTTCTGTTTCAAGGCAATTTGGCACACCTTAAAATAAATCTACAGGGGCTTTTTTATGTCCCAAAATACATAGGGCTCTTCCCAAGCCTTGGCAGGGCTTTGCATTCAGAGGAACTTTCCTGTGGCACTCACTTCCCTACCTCACCTCCTCTCTACATCCTCCAAGAGTTTCCTTGGGCAGTTGCTGTTTCCAGGAACACAGGTGGAATGTGGGGGTAAGGGGGAGATGCTCCTTTTCTGAAAAGAAATCTGCAGAGAAGGAATCCAGCCCAGAAGTCATTCAGGATCTGAGCTACAGCTAGTATGTTGCCTATTGCAATGTTCACGTCAGTTCCTCCGTAGCCCCAGACAGCTTTCTGAAGGACAGTGGAAGCAGAAGTGTTTCTGCCCAGTGTAAGGGGTGACATTTTAAGCAGCATGGTTTTCCCTTTGCAGGTGTGGTGTGTCTGTGCCCTTGGAAGGGTAGCTGTGTGAGCCATGCTCTCCTGTTAGGTGTTGACCTCAGTAGTAGGAATAGAGAAATCAGAAGCCCTGTATGTGATACCAACGTCAACCCCATCACGCAAGCACTATGTTGGACAGAAGTAGGTGTTAGCAGGGAAATCGGGGGAGTAGTTTTCTATTTTCTAGTTCCAGGAAAGCTCGTGTTTCTGGCAGAGCAGTTATGGCAGTCAGGACCATGGCAGACAGTCACGGCAAGGTCCTGGATTTGCCCTTGCCCGAGTCTCTGGGAGGCTACCGGAGTGCCAGAAGGTCATGCCATGGTGTCCTGCCACACACTCGTTCTGGAACGTGGGGTTGAACAGGGAAAAGCCACTGCATCAACACAACCTCCAAACCAAATGCTGCCTGCTGCTCTCTAATGCCCTCTGAGAAGTGGTTGTCTTCAGGAAAGATACTCTCATTAATTTTTATTTCTTTATTTTTTCTTTTATGCAGTCCCAGGTACTGCTTTACATACTGGCTCTCGCATTTCTGGGCTCTCTTAGTGGAATTCTGCACCATGAAAATCTCCAGGCGCTATCGTGGGACACAGCGCGGGCTGGGTGGGTCCCGGGGGCTCAGGCTCGGTCACAGTTCCTATTTTCCGAAGGGAGGAAGAAGTGGAGAAGCAGTTTCGGTACTTTCAGGAAAGGGGCCTCAGCAAAGCAGGTGCGAAGGGACGGGCAGCGCTGGGAAAAGGGACGGCGAGCTGAGAAGGGCACCGGGTGGATGCGGGAGCGGGCGGACCGTGCTGCGGCCCCTCCCCAGCGGCCCGGCCCCGTCCCGCCC